>QEOQ01000455.1:49342-83029 GCA_010279815.1 Brachionus plicatilis
AAAAATTATTTATAAAAAAAAAAGTTTTGACTTGGACTTTTTTTTAATGACTTAGACTTTTTTTTGGGACTTTTAAACAACTCTGATTTGATCTATACAGAAAAGTGAATCTTAAATAAATTTATATTCAATGGAACTTTGGAATGCAGATGGAAATGAAATCAAAGTTGTCGAAAGCGCCATAGCAGATGTGAAGATTAATAACGAATTCTAAAAATTCAAAATGATTACTGTTGAGAGCTCGGTGAACGATATGATCTTGGGAATAAATGATCACAAAAAGCTTAGAAATTCAAGACATCTCGTGAATAGGTCTCGTGAAGAGAAGCCCGCTGTAAGACACAAGTTAACCGAAAGAGACCTCGAAAACGCTAGGAGAATGATTGAGGAAAATAATATCGAAATTTCAGCAACAAAGTTGACAGATCTGATGCTAACCAGTAAAACAATCCACTCCATTAAAGTAACCGATAGGACACCTTTTCATATTAAAACATGACCGGTATCATACGCAAAGACACAGGAATTTTATGCCTTAACGAAAAAATGGAAGAAAGACCTACTGGATCAAAAATAAGCCGAAAATAGCTCTAGATGGACAACTACAAAGAAAAAGATCAAAAATATCAAATCAAATCATATCTATCCTGTTTATATTTCTGAATTTTTCCTTTTTTAAAATTGAATAATCAAGCTAAAAAAATAAATTCCTGTTTTTTATAGTCATTTTTTTATAGATACACTTCAACAAACTATTTGAAAATATTAAAAAAATTGGATACTTAATTATGGAGCTTTAGCTCGGCACAAATAAAACAATTAAATAATAATAATTAAAATATTTTTATACAGGAGCGCTACGCCACGTGGATTTTACGTAAATTTACGTCAAATTACGTTAATTTACGTATCTTTTAACTAGTAAATATTCCTAAGCTATTTTATATTATTATTATTTTTTTTATAAAAAACACATCCAGTTTATGCTTTTTCTTTCAAAAAATCACAGCAAAGAGCTGATTTGTGCTTTGGGTCATTGTCTTGATGCAATTTAAAATTAAATTAATTTTTTCAGATACAAATGGGAGTAAATATTCAGCTAAAATATTCTTATACAATTCAGAATCCATAGTGCATTTAAAAAGCTAAAAAAAATTTCATTTAAATTTGCAAAAAAATAAGAATTTACTGTAAATTCGGTGGCTCCGTTATACGAGATACCACCTCACACATGGATTTTACATTCAAATTAATTCATTTATTTTTATGACCCAAAGCTCTTTGCTGTGATTTTTTGAAAAGAAATAGCATAAACTGGGTGTGTTTTTTTATAAAAAAAATAATAAAATAAAAAAGCTTAGGAATATTTTTAAAAGATAAGGTCTCTTCCAAAGTCTACAAGTCTACATACCTGAACCCGATTGAAATGGTTTGGAATGAGTTGAAGGATTCACTAAGAAAAAAGGGGAACAAAAATGAACAAGAAGCAGTTAAGGCAATTTTTGATTTCCAAAAAAGTCTAAGTCCAACAAAATGCCAGTTTTAAATAAACCATTTAAAAAAGGTGTTTTCATGGCATCGTGATATTTCATACAAAACTTCCAATTCAAAAATAAAAAAATTATATAACTTTTGTTCTAAATGTCAATAACTTGCTCTGTAAATGAAACAAAGTGAAACAACTCTTGTTTCACCTTCTGCAGAAGTCTGCAAAATCTGTGCAAATTCTGCAAAATTGCACCCTATTTAAAAGTATTAAAAATAAAGCGGAATTTATTTGCACAGATTTTGCAGACTTCGGCAGAAGGTGAAACAATAGTTGTTTCACTTTGTTTCATTTACAGAACAAGTTATTGACATTTAGAACAAAAGTTATATAATTTTTTTATTTTTGAATTGGAAGTTTTGTATGAAATTTCACAATGGCTGTTTTCATAACTTTCATTTTTTTAAACTCTAATCAAGTATTAAAGGTAATTGATATAGTGATTGAAAAGAATGGAGAATAGTGAAATCACTAAAAATATTAATTAAATAAACTTAATACAACTTTAGAAAAAAAAATATAATAAAACCTCTACCTATTTAACACAATAAAAAAACTTTTCAACACAAATTTAAACTGATCGTCACAAAATTAAATCTTCTCATCACAAATTTTTCAAAAAAAGAAAAAAACTTTTCAACACAATTCTTAATTTATTTTATATAGGTGAAACTAGTAAAGATTGTAAAACTAGAATTTCTCAACATTTGAATAGTATTTTACGTTTTAAAAAAAACATTGTAAAAAGTCTTGAAAATTTTGAATTTAATTCTGAAATAGCAAACCATTTTGGTAAAGCCGATCATGGAACACATGATTTTATTTTTACTATATTAAAATGTTACTTATTTGATGATTAAGTTAGAAAATCAGTAGAGGCTGAGTTAATAAATTTATTCAAATGTTTAGAAATTCCTATAATTAATCAAAAAATTCCAAATTATCAATTTATTAAAACACTATCATTTATAAAATAAATTGGTTTTTTTTTGTCAAGTAAAATAAAATAAAAATTTTTTTTTTTTTTTGTGCATTTTTGTGCATTTTTAAATTATAATTTGTTAAAATGTATATTGTATTGAATTATTTTAATTTTATTCTAAAAAATATAGAGAAATAATTTTGAAATTAATTTGATTTTTTCTTGATTGATTTTAGATAGTCCTGAAGAAGGCAGAAGCTTGCCGAAACGCGTCGACAGACATATTTTTTCTATTAATTTAATCGATTTATTTAATTATTTCGATTTTTCAATCGTTTTTTTTCGTATATTTAGTAAATTTACGCAAGATTCAAGTGGCGTACCGCTACTGTATATTCACATCGCTTGTTTTTTAGATTTAATAAAAAAAAAAATTGAAATTTCTATAGGTCATTTATGAATAGTGTAAGAGGTATTGAAGAGGATATTAAGAAGAAAAAACAGCTTTTATATTAGAAATTAATTTAAATATTTTTTTTAATATTTATTTAATTATTCGTATCTGATAATTTAAAATTTAAATATTTGATATTTTGTAATTTTCTTTTTCTATTAAGCCGACTTTATATTTAAATATTTTTTTTAAATAAAAATAGAAAATTTAATAATTTACATTTATTCTCGTAAAATTCAAGAAAAAAATTTAAGCTTCAGTTAAGTCATCATTATAGTAGAGAATGACCGATTGCAAATACTGGTCATCTCTCATTCTTAAAGTGTAAAAGTCAGGATCATCATCCACAATTCCATTCTCTGTCAAAGTCTTGTCCATTTCCAACACAGTACAATCATACTTCCATGTGTACGACTCGGCATGGGCATTATACTTGAGATACCTATTCAATATTTCTTTCATTGTCTCCTCGGAGCATACCTCGATGATTTGGTTTTGAAGGGTCAAAGCGTTGATTATTTTGATAAATCGGGTTTTTTTTGACAGGACACCAATGCAATATTTTTCATCTTTCCACCATGGTTTTCCAAAATCGTTAGCCCAATCACTGGACGGAAAACGTGGAGGCACATTTGAAAATCGTCCATGTTGAGCAAAGTACAGCAAGCATCCAGTGTTGGGATCAACAAATTTCTTTAAATCCTTGGTCTTGGGGTCGAACCAATGTGATATGTCTTGTCCGGCTGCGTCAATAATAGGCTTAAGAAGAGGATCACCTTAATGATTTAGAATGATTAAATTTTTGCTTTAATTTCGAATTTTTTACCTGAATTAGCTTCTACGTGAGGCGTAAGGTCGTACACTTTGCCAAGAAAAGATAGCCAGATATCCTTTGCATTGTTGTGAATCGACACCTCATTTGGTGTGAAGTATTTTAAAATTCTAAAAGTCTAAAGAATGCTTGCTAAAAATTTCATTCGGTTTTTTTCTTGCCATATCAACTTTATTTTGCAAGCTTTGGTCAAGTGCTCAATTTCCGTTGTTCTCTTCGGTTTATTTCTCCTCTCTATTTTGGTCCTCCGTTTCGGTCTCCGCTACGTTTGGGTGGCTCCGTTCCCGTCTCCGCTCTGTTTGGGTCTTCCGTTTACGTCTCCACTCCGTTTGGATTCTCCGTTAAAGACTCCGTTATATCAAGACGCTCCGTGCATTTATCCGTTCCAACCTTCGTCTCCGATTTATGTCAACATTTATATCTCCGTTATTTTCGAGGTCACCGTTTACTGAAAATAAATTTAAAAATTTAAATGAATTATTTATCTTTTTTTTATAAATATTTTTTTAATATTTATTTCTTCTGAAGGAGCACTAGCTCGGTAAAGATAAACAAATAAATAAATATTTAACTTGAAAGTTAAAAAAAGAATTTTTCAAATTTCTAAACAAAAATTAAACTCATTCAAGATTCACTAAGAGTTTAATTTAAATATTGAAGATTTGAGATTAAAAATGCAGGAAATAATTTTATAAAGACGAAGACCTAAGCAACTACGTACCTGAAATACGCCAAAATTTTTTAAGCTCTTCTTATTATTATACTAATTTTTTAATGAATAATAATTTGTATAATTAAAAAGATTTTCGCTAGAAATCTCCCTATCACTATTTTTTGTCTCATAAAGATGAACTCTTTTATAACTTAATCATTCTTTCATTTAATCTTACATTTTTAATACTTTTATTGCATTTATATTTTTTAAAGAATGAACTAAAAACATATGGCTGAAAGGAAGGACTAAGATCCATTCCAAACTGCCAGAGTATAACCCGAACTTTATTTTTAATAAATAATAATAAATAATTAGTAAATAATCAAAAACAAAAAAACTTAAACTTACAAGACTTGCTCAAATCCACAAAACAGAAATAATTAGCATCAACGAAACTTTTCTCAAACCGAACAAAAATCTCGAACGGAACGTCTCACATCGGAATTTGAAAATTTAGGTAACTTCAATCAATTAGAATCAAAAAGCTGGAAACTAATCAAGAAACTAGAGAATGTTGAAAACGATAACTCATCAAAGAAAATGATCCACTTGAAAAAACCTGATAGAACAATGATAAAATCTGACAAGGAAGTGGCAGAAACTTTCGGTATAAATCTTAAATCAACTTTTTCGGAGAACCGAGTGTCGAACTCAAACGACCCTTTGGTAGCAACGAGGCTTGATACCAAAAACAAAGAAAATGTCAATATAACAAAGGAAGAGTTTCTATCGACTCTTAGCAATATCAACACGAGTTCAGCTCCTGGAGTAGATGGAATCAATAACAAAATTTTCAAAAACTGTCCAACATCATTTTTGATTCGTATTTTCAAACTATTCAACGCAACGCTTAGAATAGAATACATACCAAAAGATTGAAAAATGGCTAAAATAGTTATGATTCCAAAGAAAGACAAGCCTTCGGACCTTGCTGAATCTTACAGACCAATATCATTACTGTCATGCTTATCAAAATTGTTAGAAAAAATAGTATATGAAAAGTTGTTGTCCTCGCTTGAAAGCAAAAATCAACTTCCTCACTGTCAATTTGGATTTAGGAAAAAAAAAGCACTCAAGACCACTTCCTAAGACTGAACCATTCGATAATCGAGGGTTTTAATCAAAGCGAAAAAACAGGTGCTGTATTTTTCGACTTAAAAAAAGCGTTCGACAAAATCAATCACAAAGCAATTCTCTTCAAACTCAAGTCAATAAAAATAAACCCCTATTTATATAACTGGATTGCTAACTTTCTTGGCGACAGAAATTTTTTTGTAAGCTATAAGAATGCAAAATCATCTATGTTCAAGATAACAGTCGGCGTTCCACAAGGAAGTAGCCTTTCCCCCACATTATTTTCATTATTCTTCAGTGATATCGTTAAGAATCTACCTTACAACATTCAATAAGTCTTATTCGCCGACTATCTTACAATATGGATTAGTGACTCAAACCTTAAATCCTTGGAAAAAAAGATCCATAAAGCAATAAACATAATATACAACTTCTGTGAAAAAAGGGGTTTGAAGATAAACGAATCGAAAACCGTGTATCAGTCTTCACCACAGCTGGTTATAGGAAAAATTATACAAACACTAACCGCTTAAACTAGACACTTGGTAACTCAACGATTCCAATGAACCCATTTCCGCAGTTCCTTGGTCACAACTTAAATCCGAAACTCTCGTTCCAAAAGCATCTTGAATCAATCACAGATAAAGTCCTAAAAAAAATAAATATAATTCGTAAAATCAAAGTTTAAATATTAAAAACAAAACAATACTTTCCTTAACAATATTTAAAAGTTTTATTCGATCAAACTTCGACTACGCATTCATACCATTGCTCGTAATAACACAAAAAATCTCTGACGAAATTCAAAAGCATCAAAATCGGATACTGAAGACGATTCACTTTTTCCCAATCAGGACCAAAATCAACACCATCCAAGACAAACAAAAAGTAGACAAAGTGTTAGTTAGAGCTAATAAATTATTCGACAAATTTGTGGAAAGCAAATTAACCCACACACTTATCGTAAAAGAAACAGAAGAGTATCAAAAAAGCACAAATCAAAAATGGAAGACCCCTTTCGACCTATTTAAAGAAAAAATTCAAACAAAATAAACAATCTTTTATGTTTTTACAATTTTTATTTTTCAAGCAATTTTTCAAGAATATTTAATTTAATTAACTCAAAATTATTCAATTTTTTGTATAACATTTACTTTTTGCTCTAATATATGTGTTTTTTCAATTTTTTTAAAAATCAAAAATAACTTTTACAAATCTCAAAATTAACGCTAACGTGGCTGTAAGGGAGAATTAATATTCATTCCAGACAGCTAGGGGATTTTGTCCCAAATTATTTTTTAAATAAAAAAATATATTAATAATAAGTCGAAATTCAGTATGCTAAATAAATCTGTCGAAATCAATTATGTCGAATTTTAGCATAACCGGAGCAAATAGAGAAGGACTTGTCGTCGAAATTGGAGGCCGGCCAAGCCGATGGTCAACGTGCAGCGTATCACTGAGATCAATTATAGGAGCAACTTTGAGATGATGAGTGACAGACTGAGACCTGTGCTGGCGCACAACCTCGACCAGTTGATGCCAAGGCTCGACTGGTTATTTTTTAATTTTAATTTTTTAATTTATAACGGATTTCTAAAATTAATCAAAATAAAACGCGGTTCCATGCAATCATGATCGTGATCACGTGAATTTTTTTCAACGGCCTAAAAACTTTAAAAAAAATCTTATTTTTTATTTTAAACAAATTTTAGTCATTGAAAATACAAAAATTGTTTATATTAATTCAAGACAATAACTTGAATTAATTATGTCATAAACAATTCTCAATAAAACAACATAAAGAGATATTTGGGGAATTTTTAAATTTGAATAAATTTTTCTTCATTAATTCTGACTAAATTGGTAAATCCATTGATGAAGGGATTAATGAAACAAAATTTAGTCAGTTTTTTTTATTATTTCAAAATTATTTTTTAATTTTTTTCAATTCTCAATAAAACAACATTGAGAGATATTTGGGGCATTTTTAAATTTGAATGAATTTTTTTGCCATTTTTTCAATTTTTGTAATTTTTTTAGTTAAAATTACTTCAATTTTATTTTTAAATTATTATTAATATTTAATCAATAAAATATTTGATATAAATCTGAATTTTTTGATTAAAAATTTTTATTTTTAAATTGGCTGTTCTATTTTTGTGCCCAGGAAAATCAGTTTTAAGATCTCTAAAGATTATAAATTTTACTTAAAAATTAGCAAGCATACTTTCTCTTACCTATTTACCATGAGGACATTTTTGACTTATTCTGTAATCGTCCAAAAAAATTCAACTTTTTCTTCATATGACCATTAAACCAATGTATAAAAGCCCTCTTTTTTAAACTTTTGAATTTCTTATCATGATAATTTCAAGAAAGCAGTATAAAAATTGAAATTTGCAATTTTTCAAAGTTTTTTTTGGGCAAGGCTAATCAAAAAGTAAATGAGCAAAAATTTTACTTTGCCATCTCAAGTAAATCCAGTAAAATTCAAAAGTTAAAAAAATTTAATTTATTAATTTACTAATAATTTTATGAGGTTTTAAAAATTTATTTTTTCTTTAGACCAGTTAAAATGAAAAAACACCTAATTATATTGATTTTTATCTATTTAAGTCATTTTGCTTCTTTAAGAACCACTAATTACATTGAACCATTGATTTTTAGGAAAAAAAATTTTGAATTTAAGGCAAACTGAGATCTTTATGAAAATGAGATGACAGTGTCTCCATAGTAACACTTTTTTCTTATTTTTCTATAAACCTTACTGTTTGTTAGCTTAAGAATTCTGTCTGTTTCCGAAACATTTATTAGCAATTTTTATTTGAGAAAAACAAATTTTTTTTTCTCATTTTATTAAAAATTTCTTAAAAATTAAATTAGAAGAATTTTGACGTAAAATCTCTTTTTAAAGTTGTATAAACAATTTGAAATTTGATATTGAAAATTTTATGATATTTTGGAATGTAAAACTTTGAATATATTTGAAAAAAATAACTTTCTAATTTTAATGCTAAACGAGATATTTTGAACAACATTATCTCATAAGCAAAATTATTTTATTATTATTTTTGTAAAAACTTAGCCTTTATTGGCTTTAAAATAACATCTATTTCCGAAAGACTTTAAATTTGTTTTTCTCAATTAATTAGATTTATAAATTTTATTAGAAAAAATTTAGCTATAAAAACTTACAATCGATATTAGTTATCAAATTATTTTAAAAGCTTAGAGTTTTGAAGAAATTATTTTATTACAAGATTAAGTAAAGCATACATAGTACAAATATATAAGGTTTTTTCATTTCATCAACCAAGGAAGTTAAAAAAAGAAAGTTCAGAAAAAGGATTTTATTTTGCATTACTCAATCAGCAATTAATTTGAAAATTGAGTAAATTAGACGGTGGGTCCTGATGGTCGTTTAGTAATACTTCTTTAATTTAATCTGAAAAAAATGTAATACTTACAGCATGATTATTTATTTTATTTTCATGATACAGGAGGTCAAAGAGTTTTTTAATGGACAATTGACTTAACTTTAAATTTTTTTTTAATCTGAAGGAGTCGTATTTAAAAAAATTAGATGCTGATGTCGAACACCAAATGTTAGTTTTTTCTTTTTTTGATATATATAAACAAAAATAAAAAAAAAAATTTAGAGAATACAATACTGATTAAAATACTGATTTAATAATAAATTAAAAAAAGTTTGGTTTTTTTTATCATGCTTTCCATAAGAACTAATCAAAAAAAATGAAACTTTAAAAAGAATTCAGATTTAATTATGACTGATTTAATTATCAAGTCAAATGAATTTTTAAAAAAAAAAAAAAAATTTTAAGTCAAGTCAAATGACTTGACATTACTTTAACTTAGTGACGAGTCGGAGCCGCAAACAGGCTTGGACGGACGGCCGCGACGGCTGTTATTTGGACGCTGTTATTAAAATCGAAAAATGAGCTGGATAACCGAATATGTCATGCATATTCAATGGAATTCAAAAGAGCCGCTATTAGGCATTGCGAAACATATAAAAATTTAACTTATATGTTTTATCCTTAAATTTTATGTATTTGATTGATGTTATAAAAAGGGATTGATTGTTTTAATTGGTAACTAAACACGTCTTTACATCAGAAACTTAAATCAATTAATTAATTAATTTTTTTTACTTATATTTTTTCGAACGTCAGGAAACGTCACCACAAATTTAGAAAAAAAAATCACAAATTCAGTAAAAATTTTACTATTTCATAAAATAAAAACTAATTTGGTTTTTTATCCACAAAATCAATAAAACATATCTAATAGAGCGAAACTGTCACAAATTAATATACTAATTCACTAATTAGATAACATCTGCACTAATTTGATAAATATATAACTAAAACAGTACTCAATTAACTTATAATTAATTATTGACACTAATTGATTTTTAAAAATCATTTTATTTTACTTTATTTTTTTATTTTTTATTTTTATTATATATTTTTTTTTAATCTGAAGGATCTTTAGCTCGGTACAGATACACAAATAAATAATAATAATAAATGCTCCTTTTTTTGTTCAGTTCATGAAGTTGAAGATATTCCTTATACTCAAATTCTCAAAAAAAAATAAGTAATTTTTTTATTTATTTTATATTTATCAAATTAGTGCAGATTTTATCTAATATATGAATTAATATATTAATTTGTGACATTTTCGATCTATTAGATATGTTTTATTGATTTTGTGGATAAAAAACCAAATTAGTTTTTTTTTTTAATGAAATAGTAAAATTTTTACTGAATTTGTGAATTTTTTTTCTAAATTTGTGGTGACGTTTACTGACGTCCTAGAAATTTCCAAATCGAATTTTTTTTCCAGATCACCAGCTCCATCAAAGTCGCATATTTTTTAAAATAGTACTGGACTCAAACATTTTTTAAAAGAATAGCTCTTTTTAAATCTAGTTCCGAAATAGATGCTTGTTTTTCATGTGAAAGATGTAAAAACTGGATTTGTGGAAATTGTTTGCCAAAGAGTTTCAAACAAAATTATTCATTTTATTGTCCAAACTGTAAATAACATAAAAATATTTTAGTTTTTTTTAAGACAATAGCTTTTTTTAATTTTATAGTTCATTTTCTGATTTTATATTCTTGCGTAAAATTCGCTAAATAAAATAAAAAATTTCTTAATTGTTAAACACTTTCTCGTTATCCAAACAAAAACTAATAAAAAATAGCTAAATTTCTTAAAAAATCATTTTTAAGCCTTTTTTGACTATAGTGACATGTCACTAACTTGGACACTAAATTTTGTAAAAATCGTCATTTTTAGGCCTTTTTCGACTTAATTGACAGGTTGCATTAGTCGAAAAAGGTCAAAATGAAAACCAGTGTTCGATAAATAGTGACATGTCACTTTAGCCGAATACCCAACTTTAGTGACATGTCACTAAAATCGAGCAATTACGTTAATTGTAAAACAGTTTATCTAAAAAAACACTCATTAAATTTTTGTTCAATGCTCTCAAGCTGAATTGATCCATCAAAGCTTTTGTTTGTTGAGTCATTTTATCAAATTTTCAAATTTTTCAATTTTTATTTTCATTTAAGTTTTTTAAATTGAAAAAATATCATAGTATTTTTAAAATAAAATTTTTGCCTTTTTGTGTTCTTTTCTTACCTTTTTTATTGTCTCGATTTATCCTTTTGATTTCAAAATGAGAAATCGAGGAATCAAGGAAAGGAGAAATTTGAAATTTTTTTTCTGATAATTTATTTCAAAGACTTTGAAATAAAATAGCCGCCTTAATAACTTCATGGAACGGCAAAAGACTTATTTTAAAAAATATTTTTTCAAGTCAATCATTTTTTATAATTAACGTAATTATCCGAATTTACTGACATGTCATTAAATTTTTTAGTGACATGTCACTATAGAATCTTTTACATGTTATAACAGCGTGTCAATAAAATAGAGTACTTTATTTTATTATTATTATTATTTATTAAAGTTTAAGTCACATTGACATTTATATTATAAAAAATAAAAAATTCAAATTACAAAATAAAATTAGTTTTAAAAATATTCCTAATTTTCAAAAAATTTACACAATTAGTCATCCAAAGTCATAATTAACTTTTAATAAATTATTTAATACGCTATATAGATAAAAAAACTCTTGATTTATTTCCATATAATAAGTTATACTTGATAAAACAAATTTTACAGAGTCTACAAGGCCCACTTTGAGACTTCTAAAACTAAATGAAATCAAGGCTTTCACAATTTTGGATTCATACTCTAGGCAGTTTATAAACAAGCGCTTTTCTAAACGCTTAAGTTGTTCACAAAACGATGTATTTTTCTTGTCAGAAGTGGTTTGACTTTCACGACTAAAGTGAAAAACTTCTTTACATAATGGGCATCTCATCAACTGTTCTAAAAAATAAACTTTATGTTTAAAATATATCTCACTAACTGATTCTAAATTAAGCGCATCATACAAAGGACTCACACGGGTAAACTTTTTCAGTCCAATAATTTTTTTTAGTAATAAACTCTGTCTTGTGTCCAGTTCACTCAGCATACTATTCGGTATTAAAATGTTGTCAAGTACATGTCTAAAAATAGACTGGCAAAACTGTTTAAATAAAAATCCAATCAGGTAAGGATTTGAGACCATTGGTTTGCACCCAAGCCCATATAACGAATAAAAACTTTTTTCAACTTTTCTCCACTTCTCTTCAATAAAATCTGATATGAATGAATTGCTACCAAATGGAAGACCCAAATACTCAAAACCATCTACATTAGATAATTGAACATTATCTATTACAAACTTTTCTTGACAATTCACACCCGATTTGGTCATAGTAAGGCTAGCTGATTTTCTGGGATTGAATTCCATTTTCCATTCTTTTGCAAATCTGAAACAATCTTCCAATAACCTCATGGCATGCCCATAGGAGGGTGAGAGGATTATAATGTCATCACAATACGCAATGATAGATAAATTAAGACCATTTAACCAGGCACCAATCTTAAGATTAGTACAATTTTCTAAAAGTTCGTTAATAAAAAAGTTAAACAAGTAAGGGGAAAGAACTCCTCCCTGTTTGACTCCCTCAGTACAGTCCAATATTTGACTTAATTGACCATCATACTTGACAACAATTTTCGACAAATTATAGTAGTTGTACAAAATTCGCCAAATTGGTTTAGCAACTTTACCGATTAACTTGTAAAAGAGCCCATCTCTCCACATCTTATCAAATGCTTTAGTAGCATCTAAACTCAAAACATGTAGTTTAGAACCATTTTTTTTGTAATAGTTCGCTACTTCATTTACAAGAAAGTATGCATGTTTACTAGACAATTTCTTTTTGTATCCAAATTGATTTGTATGTATACAACTCAAACATTCCATTTTGTTTAGAATTACATTCTCTAAGATAACAGCCATAGTATTTGATACAGACACAGGTCTAAAATCTGACGGTGTACTCATTGTCCCTTTTTTCGGTATCGGTGTGACAATTGAAATATTAAAACTACTTGGTATATAACCAAAGCAAATCGCTTTGTTAAAGTACCAAGTTAAAATAGAGATTAAATTCGAACATGCACCATTAATAAAAAACTCATTACAAATATTATCGAGACCAGCTGATTTGTTTCCACTCAATTTTTGTATAATAGATTTTATCTCATCTTGATTAGTCACATCATCATATACCAAATCATTTATGCTAAAGTGATAACTCTTTACCGAGTCTTTAATATCATTTTGTTTTCTTGAATTTATTTTACCTTTATGAGAAAATAAGTCCGAATAAAAATTAGCAAAATCGGCCAAACTAATTTCTTTTGAACATTTATTGACACATGCTCTATTCCGTCTAAATTTTGCTATTGTACGCCAAAATTTAGGGTTGCTCGAATTCCTAAGATTACTCAAATTGACACTTTTCTTCTTTTCTTGTTCATAAGAAATTTTTCTAACTAAGTGTTTAAACTTTTTCTTTCGCCAACTAATTTGTTTTCTAATTTCCAAATCATTATAGTTAGATGTTTCAAACTCAGCATAAAGTTGTCTGGTTTCGTAAAGTAATTCATTTATTTCAGTGTTTTCCTGAAGATCACTATTAGGGATAATTTTTTCCTTGTTGACTTTTTTAAAATTTTCTCAGCTTGTCTGGCTGACTTTAAGAAAATACGTGGCAAATTAATAAAAATTTCATCAATTAGACGAACACTGGCCAATTTGTTGATAGATACATTAATCTCTTCAACCTTGGATACCAACCAGTTCAGATTATCATTTAGATAACATTGATACATTTTAGTAAAAACTTGATCTTTCCAATCAAAATGATGGAACTTGACATTTGTTGCTTCACTTGAACTACAATCGCTCACTAAGTTAGTATCAATTACACAAGATATAGCATTATGATCACTAAAATTTTGAGGTTCATCCATAACATTATATTCTTTGATTAACTCTTTATCTCTTGAACAAATGAAAATGTGATCAATTCTTGATCTATATTCTTTTTTTTTATAAGTAAAATCTAATTTTGATTCAAACAAAGAATGGCAGTCCAATATTTCATTTTTAGTTAAAAATCGTTTAAGTAATTTGTCAAATTTTTTGTCACGATTGAGATCGCAATTCCAATCACCTAATAAAATTATACTTTCATTTTTATAATCATCTAGAATACTTTCTAGACTAGATATAAATGACTTAAAATTGACTAACCTTTCTTTGCTACCATTATCAAATGGAACCCAAACACCTACAAAATTGAGATTTTTGGAACCAATGCTAACTCTAAGTAGCGCATAGTTTGTGTTAAAAAAATCATATTCAATTACATTAATATTTTTGTTGACAAGCCAGCATTTACCACCATATGGTCTCCCCCTATTAACAACTGCACCAATGTCCATGTCTGATTGAAAAAAAAGTTTATGATTATTATATCGTTCAGTTAAGAGATAATGTTCTTCAGAATTTAGCCAATGCTCACATAAGAAAACAATATCGTAGTTTTGTACAATTTTGTCAATAATGACTCTATTTGATTTAAAATTTTGACAATTAAAGCTAGTTATTCTCATGTTCCATAGAATTTTCTACCCTTATGTCAGATGTAATACCCAATGCTTGCTGACCATTTGACTGAATAGTATGCTGATGTTTTTTTTTCAAAAGATCACCGATCACGTCAACACCATTTTCATCATCCCCTGATCTAATTCTTTTTTTTATTCTACTCTCTTCGGTTTCATTTTCGACTCTAGGAGAGACAACCTTAATAGAGCTAGCACCATCTCTAAAAGTACCAAATCCGTCTCTAATAGCATTCGAGCCTCCAACCATACTTGCACAAGCACTTTGCTTTTTAGTAGCCACATCATAGTTATCATTAATTAATTTATTATTACTAGGGTTTTCATTGGATTTTTCACCATTAATTTTTTTGACTATTTTTGTTTCAAAATAACGCTTGACTCTGATTCCATCTGGCCAGTTATCAGGATCTAGAATTTTTTCCATGTAAATGCTACTAACCGTAAAGTGAAAAGATTTATAATAGTCAATTTTTGTTTTTAACTCTTTTATACTTTCTACTGTTGCAAATTTGTTGATAAACTCCGTAACACTTGTCTCATCACTATTTAATGACCAAAAACCAGTATAGTAGTCAAAACGTTTCAGTGGTTTAGGTGGCTTTGGAGCTGCACCCAACTTTGCTGATTTAAGCGAGCCAACTACAAACTTTTTTTTAACTACTTTAGCTCGATTTTCAACCGATTTATGACTCAAATTTTTGATTGCACCTGAATAAGAGGCTTCATTTGGTTTACTAACATTAGTTACATTAATTTTTTTAGAACCCTGTTGAACAAACTCAGGCTCAAAAGCTTCTTCAATAACATCATTTGAGTTATCAACCACTATCGTATCATTATTCGTTAAATTAAAATTTCTTAATTTGCTTGAATTATCAATCGTTTTTTTTAATCGAATATTATCTTCTTTAAGACTTGAAACTGCTTCTAAAATCTTCAAATTTGACTCTTTTAAATCGGCCATTTCTTTTTTCATTTTCACTAGGATTTGTCTAAGATCATTATTTGAGTCATCTACGATCGAAAGATCATTTGTATTCACATATGTCATATCGTTCGTAGCGTTTAAGTTATCTTTTTTAACTTTTGAGTTTTGAAATACAATTTCATTACATTCGACGCTTAATCGGTCATCAACAAACGAGTTAAGCAAGATCCAAATATCATTAGCCATTTGCTTCGCTTTGGTCCGATTTTGAATTTGAATGTCTTTCTTGACATGAAACTTTGTCAAGACTCTAAAAGCCAATTGAAGTCTTAACAAATTTAAACTATCTTTCTTAGCCTTATTTTTCGCTTCATCACCAACATTCGCTGTCATCCGATTAATAAAGTCATCTTTTGTATATCTAACCAAATCTTTGGAATTCAAGAGAAGAAGTTCAAAAACAAAGTTAGATTGAAAAAATTTTTCAACATCGTTCAGATTCATTTTGAATACCTCCACTACTATTCAATCGATTCGGATTCGAAGTCCGACGATGGACCAGCTTTATAAATTTCTTCTTTTACTTTTTAATTTATTAAAAAATTATGAATTTTTCAAATTTTGCAATTTGTGGATCTGATTTTAAAGACATGTCACTCAATTCGGATGATTACGTTAAATAAAAAATAGCCAATTAAGTTTGATAAAATTTTTATTGGTACAAATTATAATATATTATTTAAAAAAAAACATTATTAGGAATTCGTTAAATTAATTTGTTACAAATGTGTTTATTTTTTCGCCAATATTTATGTTTCGGATTTAAAATTAGAAAGATAAGAAGGTAAGATGTACATGTTATACTTTTTACGTAAGAAACTATGGTCATTTTTTAAATTGTAAGGTTCTATTTTCAGTGACAAATCATAAGCATAAGTTAAAGCCAATAAACCACAGCCGTCACTACCATCTTGTTCAATAACTTGGACCATTTGAACTGTAGATACCGAACTGAAATATTAAAATAAGTCAATTAACAGAAAGTACTTTACTTAATAAATATTTTAAGTCTTATCAGCTCAATGAGGATTATTAACGAAAGGTTTTGGTTTTTGTTATAATAAGTTTTATTTTAAATTGATTGGCAATCAATTAAGTTTTATTTATTGAAGATTAACATCCAATTATAATTTTTAGATCCAATAATTTTATTCAACTCAAAGAACTTGACTTGACTTTATGACTTTTAAACAACTTTAATTTTGTTCAAATAATGTTTCAATATAATAAAGAGGGATTAAAAAAATTTCATGTCGGTTATAAACGGTTTTAAAACTGGCTTGAATTCAGAACCGATTTAAAAAAACGGTTTGGGAACAGAGCGGGTTTTAAAATTCGGCTCTAATCTAGAGTCGGTTTAGTATAAAACCGGTTTAGAGCCGGTTTTCTGGAGTCGTTTTACCAGCCCTACTCAAAACGCTCAAAGACAGGTTCAGGTAAAAATTTGCGAATTTGATTTGATAAAATATTTTGATTAGTTTAATAATTTTTACATATTTGATAAAAGTAAATAAGTCCTTGGTCTGTGAAATGAAATTCTTATTTAGTTGATATATAAAGAAAATAAAAATAAAATTGTTAAAATATCATTGACTTTTAGATTTAAATTAATTAAAATATAAAACAGTCTAAGCAAAAGTGAAAAATCAAAAAAAAAATAAAATGAAAATAATTTTTGGATTATTTTTCTTGGTTATCATTAAAATATTGGATTTTAATTGTACACTGACGGAAGGCTATTTTAAAATCATCAAAGGAATAACTTATAATCAAAAATTTAAAAAAGATCGAATTAAATGCGCATTGGAATGTCTGAAAGTAGAAAATTGTAGAATGGTAACTGGAAAAGACAAAACTTGTACAATTCGACATGAAGTTGTTCGAACTGACAATGACGAAATAGATTATTATTTAATCAAAAATTTTAGACTGGATTCCAACTTTTCACGTAGATTTTAAAAATAAAAATTTATTTAACAGAAAATTTAATTTTTAAGTAAAAATGACTATGAATAATCATTCGAATTGGGTTTGGTCACTTGCAGTTCTTCAAAATGGAGACCTGGCCAGTGGATCAGAAGATAATACAATAAAGATTTGGAATATAAAAAATGGAAGTGTAAAAATGACTCTGAATAATCATTCAGGTACGGTTCGGACGCTAGTAGTTCTTCAAAATGGAGACCTGGCCAGTGGATCTTATGATAATACAATAAAGATTTGGAATTTACAAAATGGAAGTGTAAAAATTACTTTAAATGATCATTCAGGATGGGTTCTCTCGCTAGCAATTCTTAAAAATGGAGACCTGGTCAGTGGATCTTTAGATGGGACAATAAAGATTTGGAGTTTAGAAAATGGAAGTGTTAAAATCACACTGAATAATCATCCAAGTTGGGTTGAATCGCTAGCAGTTCTTCAAAATGGAGATCTGGCCAGTGGATCTGATGATAGTACAATAAAGATTTGGAATATAGAAAATGAAAGTGTAAAAATGACACTAAACAATTATTCGGGTTCTATTTATTCGCTAGTAGTTCTTCAAAATGGAGACCTGGCCAGTGGATCTTATGATAATACAATAAAGATTTGGAATTTACAAAATGGAAGTGTAAAGATGACTCTAAATAATCATTCAAATAAAGTCCGATCTCTAGCAGTTCTTCAAAATGGAGACCTGGCCAGTGGATCAGAAGATAATACAATTAAAATTTGGAATTTACAAAATGGCAGTGTGAAAACGACTCTAAATAATCATTCGAGTAGAGTTTGGACACTAGCAATTCTTCAAAATGGAGATCTGGCCAGTGGATCAGAAGATAAAACAATCAAAATTTGGAATTAATTTTAGTTACAAATTCATATTTAGAAAAGACAATTAACTTTTAAGTAAAAAAATACAACAAAAATATTCATTTTTTGAATTCAATTTATTTCTTTAAGTTTAAATTTCAACAATATTATTTATTTTATGAATTAAATTAATTTTCATTTTTTCGAAAATTTACATAATTTTAGCTAAGAACCATATATCGTAGCACCACTGTAGTTATTTAGTTTTAAGAAAAAAAGATCTCAATTATTTTATCTTGAGAAAATAAATAAAAATGCTAAATGCTGATGATTTGAATTTAATTGATCTTTTCGAATTATCAAGCGTAGGATCAATTGAAGTCCAGAAAAACCTCAAACTTCAATTGAAATGGCAATATATTCGAGATTAAATATTAAAATATTTTAAATATAACAAATCTTAGCCAAGAAGCGGATTTTGTTTGTGAATTGTTCTATGAGTTTCAAGAAATTATTAGCGTAAAAATTCAATCCAGGTTTTCGTCATATACTGTTCACAATACGTGGAATAGAATCTCTTCTATTTCATCAATTGATCCTTTTCAAAGTGGCATTGTGATTGTAAAGCTGGCACAAGGGTTTTTGGTTTGAGTGCACATGAAACATGTGTGGGATGGTATCTTGGATTTGGAATTTATAATAGAGAAAAACTTTTGTCAAAAAAATAATATATCTTTTATTTAGATTGTGATTGTGATGATTTAGAGGGAAACGGTACTTCTTTAATTGAAAATGAAAGTGAAATTATATCTGATAGTGAATAAAATAAAACATTGAAAAATAAAATTTTAAAGTTAAAAATCTCTTATTTAGAAAAGCGAATATTTTAGCTTTAAGACTTTTAAATGGTTTCGATTCAAATGCAAAAATCTAAGGTACGGAAATAAGGCAGGATTTGCATTTTTACTATGTTCTAGACACTCAAATATGTTGAAGAAAACTTTTTTTTTCAGGTCAATGGTCCAGTCACATGCGGATACTGGGGGGCCATAAACAGCTTCATTACCTATTTTTTGGTTTTTCAGGACTGTCAGATAAATTTTTAGTGGTATTACTTTATTATCATTTTTTTTGAATTCCTCTTTTATTTCTGAACATGCTTTAGAAAAATTTTTTTTAAAAGCTTTAGAAATGACCAAGATTCGGTCATTTTAACTAATAAGCTTGTTTTGACTTTAAGCTCATATAACTTTTGAAAAAATGGTCCGATTTCAAAATATTTGACATTTTTGGTTTCAGTCGTCTAGATCTTTAAAAAGATATCATAAAATTAAAAATTTTTTTTTCCAAAATGCTCAGTATCCTTTAAAAATTAATGGATTATTGTGATCATTTTATTAATATCAATTTACATTTTTCAGCTAAAATAATTATGTCTAATACTAAAAAGAATTTAATTTTAAAATTTTTTGTCTCTTCTAAAATTTTATTCATAAATTAAATTTTTTTGTTTCAGCACCTAATATTTAAACTAAACTCTAACCCGGTCTCAATGATAATTTAAAAAAAAATTACGAAAAAAAAAACCTGTATAAAATTTCTTTCATAAAAAAACTTTATCAAAACTAATTAGTTTCGTCTTCGACTTGATTTTTCTGATCCAAATCCTTTATTTAATTATAATTTTTTATTTTTTTGATAAAATTTTTAGTTCAATTCCCTTTAAATTTTAATTTATTGATATTAATTTTTCATCAAATTTTTCATCAAGCCAATTATCTGGATGATTATAATAATTGATTCTTACCAAGCCAGACATAAAAAAACCAATGGAATCATTCAGCTCTTCTATCTTTAATTTATCAAAAAATAATATAAGCAATGCATTATTTATATGATTTGCGTATTGAAATTCTAATCTGCAGTTTTTTGAATCAGAATATTTTCTTGGCATGCAGCATAAAATAATTTTAGATCTTTTTATGGTGAAATTTTCTATTTTCTAAAATTTATGATCAAATTCAAAGCTCTCAATCGAGCTCAAATGTATTTTGCAAATTTGACGAGTTTTTTTTTAAATTTATAATTATTAATGCAATATAACATAAAATATTTTTTGATCTTAAATTTAAATTTTAGAGACCTCAAATTTTAACAGTTTTTTTAGTTAATGGTATAATTTGTTTATAGTGTCTTTATTAATTATTTTGGTTAGTCAATTAAAAAAAAGAGAAATTTAGTTCGAATATCACAAAAATTAAATAGAATACCCCGAATTTTAAAGTTTTTCCCTCAATTTTATTAGAATAACCACAAAAAATAATAAAATACATAAAAATATAAAAAAAACACTTTTTTTATTGTTTGACACGAATTTGATCAAAAAGACAATAAAAATAAAAAAAAAAAAAAACTTTTTTTTACTTGTGACACTAAATTTTTTAATTTTTTCCACATTTGTTTGGACAAGCCCAGTAGCGTTTTTTCTTCATTTGCGCGCCACATTGATTTAACAATTTTGTTTGTTTGACAATTACTTCTACAATGTTTGCCTCCAATCTTGCTCTTTTTTAAACTGGTTCCTCTTCTTCAACGTCAGACTCACTAGACTCGATGCCTTTTTGAACAGCGTTAAAGATAAAAAATTGGAGTACTTTGTTTTAAATTAGGATTCAATTTTTAATAAAAAGTGAAGTTTTAATCAAATAAGTGTCAATAAATAAAAATTAGTGTTTTTTTATTTAATTTAGTGTTAATTAATTTTTTTATGTATAATCTTAATAATTGGGGAATTTTATTTAATATTTGGGGGAAAAGATTAATATTTTGGGATATTCTATTTAAGTTTTGTGGTATCGTTTTTAATGGCCCTTAAAAAAATTCGAGAATCTTCTAGAATAACTCTGGTGAACCTTAGATCAGAATTGAATTAACAATAAAAGATACACAGGTAATAAATCTTAAATTTACCAGATTTTACTTGAAATTAAGCAAATTTACAAAATTTACGTAAATCATTTCTCTTTAAAGGATCATTCTTTGAATGACTTTCAATATTTCATTTTCGATTCTAATTTAAATGAAGTGACTCTAAGAAAATCTACAGAAACTGATTTAATAAATTTATTTTTAAATTTTAATATACCAATTCTAAATAAAAAATTGCCAAAAATTAATTATATAAAAAAATTTAGCTTTAAGAAATAGTCTAGCATAAAAGACAAACACTTTTTATTAGTAAATGTTTCATAACTTTTACTTAAAATTTTTATATAAATTATTCTAAAAAATTTTTTCTCTTTTTCTTTTTTCAATTTTGCTGTATCAAAAAATTATTTACAATTTTATATTTAAAAAATTTTTCTTTTTGTTATAATTTGTGTATAATTTTTACAAATAATTTTATAATTTCTAAAAAAAATTTTATTATTATATTTTGCTTTTTTCTTTCTCTTTTTCTTTTGATATTAATTTGTAAAAAAATAAAAAATTTTCGGTCATTTAGATCCTGAAGAAGCCTTAATCAAGGCGAAACGCGTCGATTTAATATAAAAATTTAAATTATTTAATATTTTTATTATATTTTTATTATATTTTTTATAATAAAATAAAAAAATTTTTTTTAAAAAAATCAAATTTAATATAGAAAGACAGAACAAAAAATCAAAAACTAAAATTTTAAATTATTGGCTACAAATAAAAAAAATTAAACAAAAATAATCTTTCGAATAATTTGTTGAAAAATGTCATTTTTTAATAGAAACACTACAATAAATTAATTGAAAATTATTAAAAAAAATTCGATACAATCAAAAAATAAAACTTTAAAATTTCTACACGTTATTTGTGAATAATTTAAGAAACATTAAGTAACATATTTAGAAGAAAATTTATCAATTTAACAAGAAATTATTCGAAAGATTATTTTTGTTTTATTTTTTTTTATTTGTAGCCAATAATTTAAAATTTCAGTTTTTGATTTTTTGTTCTGTCTTTCTATTTTTTAAGCCGTCCAAGTATTTAAATAAATTTTTTTGTAAAATAAAAATAATAATTTTAATAATTTACATTTATTAATTTTTTTTAAGCTTCAGTTAAGTCATCATTATAGTAGAGAATAACCGATTGCAAATACTGGTCATCTCTCATTCTTAAAGTGTAAAAGTCAGGATCATCATCCACAATTCCATTCTCTGTCAAAGTCTTGTCCATATCCAACACAGTACAATCATACTTCCATGTGTACGACTCGGCATGGGCATTATACTTGAGATACCTATTCAATATTTCTTTCATTGTCTCCTCGGAGCATACCTCGATGATTTGGTTTTGAAGGGTCAAAGCGTTGATTATTTTGATAAATCGGGTTTTTTTTGACAGGACACCAATGCAATATTTTTCATCTTTCCACCATGGTTTTCCAAAATCATTAGCCCAATCACTGGACGGAAAACGCGGAGGCACATTTGAAAATCGTCCATGTTGAGCAAAGTACAGCAAGCATCCAGTGTTGGGATCAACAAATTTCTTTAAATCCTTGGTCTTGGGGTCGAACCAATGTGATATGTCTTGTCCGGCTGCGTCAATAATAGGCTTAAGAAGAGGATCGCCTTAATGATTTAGAATGATTACATTTTTGCTTTAATTTAGAATTTTTTACCTGAATTAGCTTCTACGTGAGGCGTAAGGTCGTACACTTTGCCAAGAAAAGATAGCCAGATATCCTTGGCAGTGTTGTGAATCGACACCTCATTTGGTGTGAAGTACTTTGGACGGATAGTCATATTTATTAAATAAAATTTAAATTTGGAATTTAATTATTATTGAATTTTGTAAACTTTTGTTACCACAGAAACAAAAAAACTCTTTTTAAAAGAGCATTTTTATTTTTTCACGTGATTTAATTTAAATATAGGAAACACAAAATATGCATTTATTTTGAGGAATATCAGAAAAATATTTTTTTTTCTTCAAGTCCAAGTACGGACTTTATTCATCATTAAGAACTTGATTAAGAAAATAAAAGAAAAAACAACTATTTAATTAATAAAAGTTAATTTTTATCATCAAATTTTAAATTTATTTGAAAAATTAACTTAGTAAAAAAGTTTTTTCAGAAATTAATTTTAATTTTAATTTTCATTTTTTAAATTTTTCAAATTAAATTTTACTATTTATTACCAAATTTCCCATTCTTTTGTACCTTTGTACTATTTTATTTCATTAAAATTTTTAAATTTTTATTTTTTATTTTAGTTATAGCTTAATCTGAAAACTGTAGTACGCGTTGTTGTGAATTTCGAATAAAAATTCTTCACTTTTTAATAAACTAAAATAAAAGTTAATACTAATATTAGGAAAAATACTACAATGTTGTGCAACATACTTTATTACATCTTTTTTACGAAAATAATTTTTTTTTCATTTTTTAGTTAATCCATCAATACCCATTATGCTTGGTAATCAAAAATGCTTTTAATATGTAAGATCTTTTAATTAAAAGGATTGGATTTTATTAAATTATAGGTTTAAAAAAAAATTTCAAATATTTCAGAAGTATTTTTTGGTGATCAAAATTTTATCCGGTTCTTATAATAGTAATTAACATTTTGGTTATCAGATCAAAGTTCTTCAAATTGACATTATACCATTTATCACATTATAAAAAAATAAAATAAAATAAAACATTTTTTTCTTTCTTTTTTAAATATTTTTCACATGGCAAATTGAAGTTCATGATCAAATGTAAATTTCGAATCAAAATTATTAGTTTTTGATTAAAATAAAAAGGATTTTTTATCAATTTTTTAATAATAAATGACTAAACCTTATTAAACATTATTTGTTTAATGTTTAATTAGATAGAAAATTATATGAATTTTTATCTGAAGTAAATAAAATTCTTAATCAATATTTTGAAATTTTGCAATACAAAATTTAACTTTGTTTCGGCGTCATATATTTTAATTAATATAAAAATATCATTTAAAGTCATAATTTGGATACCTAAATGTCGTTTTTAAATTTGTCTTCAAATAAAGATTTTAGAAGAATAAATTAAAGGTCAATTAAAAAAAAATAATTGTTTTCTTTTAATTAAAATAATAAACATCTTATGTTTAATTTTAAAAAAAAAATAATAAAATCTAATTTCATCATTTTTATTAGAATTCTAATTAATTAAATTTTGACCATTTGATAATGATCATGAACTTAAAGTTGTCTTTTCACATTTGTTTCCATTTTTTTTTTAGTTATTTCAAAATTTTATAAAATTTCAGTATTTTCGTAATTTTAATTTTTAAAAAGTTTTTTTGAAATTAAAAAATATTTTTCCATCTATTTTCATTTTTTTCTATTTAAACATTTAACTTAAAAATTTATGATATATTTGTAAGTCTGATCAATTTCTTATATTACTTTTTAAATGAATTTTTGGAAAATCAACCAAAAAATTAAATTTTTTTTTTCAAATAAAATTCTTAATTTTTCCTATTCTATTTAATTTTTTTACTCGTATTTTTAACCGGCTTTTTGTAAAAACATCTTTTTTACATTCTTAATCTAATTAAAATACGTATCTAAATCTAAAAAAAAATTGAAAATTATTTTCCTCCAATTTGACTTGATTATTAAAAACTCATTTTATTTTTTCAATTTAAAAAAATATTGTGAAATTTTTCAATAAAAAAATAATGAGTCTGATAAGAACTTCATTATAAAAATGATAAAAAAATTACTTTGAAAGATAATTCAGAGCGTATGATTAAGTTATTTTATAATTAAATAAATTACAGAATGAGGTGGAAATACAAAGAAGAAAAGTCGTTCGAAGAACGATTTGAAGAAGCGACGAGAGTTAAAGCCAAATATTACAATCGGATACCGATTATTGTCGAAAAAAGAAATGAATCCAAATTACCTGATCTACCGATTAGCAAATTTTTGGTCGAACGCGACTCAACAGTAGCTCATTTCTTGTACTCAGTAAAAAAACGGTTGCCGCCAAGTGCTAGCCAAGAAACCATATTTTTTTTTGTGTCCAGAAATATGGTTGTTTTAAGTAGTAGAATGGGGGAGCTTTACAATAGGTACAAAGACAAAGATGAATTTTTATACATGAGCTATTCTGAGGAGAATGTATTTGGCAAATAGTTTTTATTTTCAAGATTAAAATATTTGTTTTTATTTTAAGAATAAATTGTATTTACTATTTTAATTTTTCTTAGACAAAAATGCACACAACAAGTAAGAGGAAATAGACATTAAAATTGAAAGTCTATTAAGTAAGTATCATTATCAAAAAAAATTAATAGTGGTTTGATTTAACTCCAAAAAACTGAAATTTTGACAATTTCAAAAGAAATAAAATTCATTTTTGAACTGGAATTATGATGAAATTATTGATTTGGAAAAACATATAAAGGGACAAAAAAAAATCTGTAAATTTTAATTAAAATTTTACAAAAAATGAAAATTAAAAAAAATATAAATTTCAGGAATTACTTTTTTTTGTTATGTTAATTTTGCCAAAAAATCAAAAAATTAAAGCTATAAATCAACTTTAATTAACCAAATATTTGTCTTATTTTTTTTAGATTTTTTACTAAAAATTTTTCAATTAAATTAAAAAAATTTTAAAAAAATTCTAAAATTATCTTTATTTGAAAATTTTTCCTCGATTTTTTTTGGTCACCCCTTTACACCCAGCGGTATTTAATTGATTATTATATTATTCATTTGTACAAAATAAACTAAGTTTTTTCAATTTTATTTAATTCTATGACAATTAGTAAAAAGTTTAAAGACATAAAAAAGCACAACAAAACAAGAGTGAGTTTAACACTTAACAGCCCGATGTTTTTTATACCTCTAAGGACCGGCGGTGTCAAATTGACACTTTTTATATAAACCTGCAAAATACTCGACAAATTTTAGGTTTTGTAAGTTAAAAGGACTAAATTTGATAAAAAAATAAATATTTTATTCTGAATAAATTTTAAGTCTATTAAAGTTCTACTTCCTAGTCGAATTTGTACATTGTACGATCAAATTTAGTATAAACATATCAAAATTCATCATAAACGCTAATATCTTGGTATTGTCTATGTTCCTTGTTGCATAGCTGGTTGGTTCGGATCTCTCATTGAAATTAATTTTCTTTCTTAGTGATAAATCTTCTCCATTATTTAGCTTTGTCCAAACAACTCCAATTTTTTTTGTCTTGTCAAGTTTACCCTATTGATTATACTTTCAATCGAATCAATGACATGTTGGCTTGTATCATCCACTTGTTCTTCAAAAAGAATTTTCTATTTCTTTCTTTAGAATCCTCATCAATATCAGTATCAATTTCATCAAATTCATCCAAAAAGTTATGATCGTCTAAAAAATCCGCATCATCATCATCTGAGGCTATAAATTGAGAGTCACCGGTGTTTTTCAAGGCTTCAAAAGCCTTTAGGCCAGCTTCTCTTTTAGACATTTCAAATTTTTGACTATTTTAATTACAAATTTTTTTTACTTATTTTATTTAAACAGTTTATAATCAATTTTGGCAAAATGTAAATAAAATTAAGTAATAAATTCAAAAAGTGTCAAATTGACACCGCCGGTCCTTAAAGGTATATTTTTTTTTGCATGAAAATTCAATTTTTTTAATTCACAATTTCAATTTTATTTTTGTGTTTGATACCAAATAAAGTTGGTGAAATCAATAATTTAGGCCCTTCTAATGATTCACAATGAGTAACAAAACTTGAGTATCAATGAGTATCTGATGGGGTAGTTTCCGAGGTTTTAGGGTATATGTTTTTTTTAAATTGAATTTCAAAATTTTCATTTTGTGGCATATTTAGCTTACTTTTAAAAATTTTCTAAAATATTTCACACACATTTTCTAGTTCTTCATTTTAACATATTATTTTTGAAAATATCTTTTAAAATGAAGGAGATATGGCAGTTTTTCAAAATTGTCCACCCTATTAATGCATAACCCTTTTAGACGTCGTTACCATAAAACAAATATTTAATTAATTAAAGTTGATTTATAGTAAAGTCTATTGTGATCATTCAGGTGATTAAAAAAGGTATTCTAGCCCAGTACCACTTGCTTGCTGAACAACAATACAGCAACCTACCAACCCCTACATAGACTTGACTACAAGGCAATACTTTATCTAGCAATAACTTTCGGTCCACTCTCAAATAAATTCATCTCGTCTGAAGTGTCTGATCATATATAAAGTGACCACTACTAAATAATTGAGGAACTAAAATACAAAAATATTAATAAGCTAGGCTATGTGAATGAAAAAATTAAATTCTTTAATAGAAACTCTATAATTAAATTTTTCTTTAAATTTACTATTAGGACATATATCTTAATTTTAAATAAAATTTTTTGTTGAAATAAAATAAAGGCTATTCATTTAAATACAAATTAAGGACATGTATTTTACGTGATACTAAATTTATTTTTCTGCTACTAAAAAAAATGATGCCAATTTTATTTTTATGCTATTAAAAAAAATTAATTGATACAAATTATAAGAAAATGATATTAATTTTTATTGATGATAATAAATAATACAAAAAAAGAAAAAAATTAATTGTTTTTAGATCTTTTGCTCGCAAGTTTACTTTGATCACTGATTGGGTTTTTGCGAGGTCTCCCTCTCGGACGTTTAGCTGGGCTATTTTCTACTAAATTCAACACACTTGGCTCTGATTCGAATACACCATGAACGATATTTAGCTGCTCATTTGTTTGTTCATTTGACGTCGTTGGCGCTACAACTTGCTCTTGTAAATTTTTACCATTCTCAGTTGCAGGTTCTTGTTCATCTTCGAATTCAATAATGAACGAAAGTTCGTCTTCGGCCACTTCATTTTCTAAATGACTTTGAGTTTCGATCGGCTGGCGGTTAAGAGCATCTTTATTCTTCGCAGGCCTTCCTTTCTTTCTGTTTTCACCCAGTGGCACATATTTCGTGCCATGGCATACCTCTATCGCGACAAGTAATAGCTACTATATGTTTGCACATATAGTTTTTTTTCCAAATGGACAAGTACACGTACTCTTTCTCCATTCAGCATCATTCAATTTGATTGTCCAAATTTTACTAACTTCTTTGAGCCACGACTGATAATTGGAGATCTCAGACAAATTAAACATGTTTTTGTAGCTTCTAATGTCTTCCTTATCCAACTTTTTATCCAACTTCAAAATTGAAATTTGAAATTAATTTAACATAATTTTAACAGTGGAACAGCCTGGTCCAATAACCAACCTGCAGCTATCAGATACTGCAATAATGATCAACCAAGCTTGTAATACTTTGAACTATGGGCCAGAGTATTCTCACGCTTATCAACCACATCTACGTAACTTCTCAAGCTACGCAAATAAAGTAAAACCTTATAATATTCCCACGAGAAATCAAGATAACTTCCATCAACAACATCCAATATACCACAATAATTATCAAATCCCTTCTTTTCAAGTAACACAACCATTTAACCCATTAAACATGTATCATAACCCACAAATACCATGTCCAACCCAAAGCGAACAGGCAACCTTAAATCAAGCACATTTTCCGCGGCTAAACGAAGCCAATGAAGACACACACACGAGTATACCACCACAAAAACAAGCTCTAAATATGGAACTATACACCAAAAAACCCAATAAAGCAATTTACATTCTAAAATTTAAAAGCAACAAATATTTCGATGACAAATACAGAGACTACTTTTACCTAGAAGACTATATCAAAGAATGTAAACCAAATGTTTCCTTAATAACTGTTTACATAAACAAAAATGATGAACTCATAATCAAAACAGATGATCAAAATGAAGCAAAAGAACTTAAACAATGGCCGCCTAACGCTTTTGAGTTCGGTATATACGAAGTTGTTAAAACTAAAAAGTTCTACCTTGCCCTACATGATGTTGATGTCAAATTCGACATTGAATCAGAACGGGTAAAACAAAGACTAAAACAGAAATATGACATTAACAACACTCTGCGCATGGTAAAAAAGTCAACAGGACAAAAACTCGAACTAGTTAAAATAGTCACCTCAAACCAAGAGAAATTTAACCAAATGATAAATGACAAGAAAATAAGACTTGGTTCGTCCATCGTGAGAGTGTCTCCATGGAGATTCGGAGTAACACCAGACCAGTGTTTCAAGTGCTTAGAATTTGGACACGAAAGTAAAAATTGCCAAGGACAAGAAAAATGCCTAAGATGTGCCAAAATTGGTCACAACCACAAAAAATGCAAGGTAAGTGATCCAAAGAACTTTAAATGCGCCAATTGTGGGGGAAATCACTCAGCTTGTGCAAAAAAATGCCCAAAAATAATAGAAGCAGTTGAAACAAAAAAAAAGAAACTAGAAAAAAACATGAGTAATAACACGAACCAATTTAAAAGGGTACATTCTGAATATAACAATAATAAAGCCCAAAACAATAACCTCACTCAAACCAACCTGATTAACCTAGTGAGACTAATGATAGATCTTTTTAGGAATCTAGGTAAAGTATCGGTGGCAGCTAACGAGGATCCAACACCAATACTATAAATAATAGGACAAAATTTAGGAAAAGATTTCAGTAATGCAATTAGCAACCATTTATTTAAAAATCTTGACCAATTAGATCCAAACATGATAAACAGATTTATGGATTTCAATGAATAATAAAAAATTTAAGATTTTTCATATCAACTGTCAATCTGTTAAAAATTCACTCAAACAAGCTCAAATAGAAAATATATTGAACAAATTAGAAGTTGAAATTTTTTGCCTAAACGAAACTTTTCTTAAAGAAAAAGATAAGTTCGACATCAAAAATTATAAAATTTTTAGGAAAGACAGGAATCTACTAAATTCGAATAAAACCAAAGCAATGAAAGGAGGCGGTGTAGCAATTGGTGTTAAAGACTCTTTTAGGAGTAAAAAAATAGAACTTACAGATATTTGTGAAATAAATGAAAATGACGAAATTGTTGGAACTGAAATCGTACTGAACAACAATGAAACTTTAGCTATCTTCTCAATATATAATAGGCCTAATTCGGTCATAAATGATAAGTTCTTTGGAAAAGTAAGAGCAAAATATCGTAACTTAATTTTAATTGGGGACCTAAATTGTGTGAATCAAAACTGGTACTGTAATAGCAATAATGCAAATGGGCTTAAATTAGCACAAATGAGCAAAATAACCTATATGTTTTAAATAACGATAGTCCAACCTATAGTCGTGGTAGTAATATACTAGATCTAACGATTTGTTCTGAGGCAATGCTTGGATTTTTTGATGACTTCAGAGTATTAGACACTGAAATAAGTGACCACTATGCAACGCTAAGCTCATTTATTAGTCTCGATATAAAAAAATGCACCCAAAGTGCGAAAAGAATAAACTGGGATAAATTTAGATATCAACTAGATAAAAAGCCAGAAGTTAATATCGTTGCAATAACCCCAGAAAGCTTAGAGAAAGCAATAAAAAGCCTAACAGAAAACATTAAAAACGCTATGGTTGAAGCAACAGTAGCATACGAGTTCAAGAACAATAAAAGCGCTTTCATAATAATTCCAGAATCAGTACTTGAACTTGTCAGAACTAAAAGAAAGCTAAGGAAAATTTTCCAGAAAAATTAAATCCCGGAACACAAAAAAATCTTGAATGCAGTGAGTTATAAAGTATCGAAAATCCTCAAAAAAATGAAAATGAACAAGGCTAAAGGCAAATTTGTAGCACTTGCTAATTTCAATCAATCAGACACGAAGCACTGGAGACTAGTAAACAAACTAGAAAATAAAGACAAACAAAGCAAGGAAAGCACGGAATTGAAAGTAAACGATGTCAAAATCACAAAAAATAACGAAATTGCAGAAGCCTTCGCAGAGAATTTCGCTAACACTTTTTCAGATCAAAATCAATTCTCAAATGTACAACAAATCTATTCAAATAATGACCAAAAATTTGGCATCGATGAATACATATCAACAAGTGAATTAGCAGACGCGATAAAAAATATTTCAAATAAAAGATCAAGTGGATTCGATGGCATATCAAACAAAAAACTTAAAAATTTACCCTTCAGGACACTAAAACAAATTCACTCGGTATTCAACTACTCGGTCAAATTAGGTCATATACCAAAAGAATGGAAACAAGCCAGAGTAATAGTAATTTTAAAGAAAGGAAAGCCACCAGAAGATCCAGGCTCATATAGACCAATCTCACTTTTATGCTGCTTATGCAAATTATTAGAAAAAATATTAAACCAAAAGACACAAAAATGGGCCGAAAAGAATCAGGTGCTTCCTAAATGCCAGGCAGGTTTTAGAAAAAAGCGCTCCACACAAGAGCATATTCTGAATATAACCCAATCAGTTTGTGAGGGATTTAATAACAATAAACTAACAGGAGCCGTGTTTTTTGATTTAGAAAAAGCATTTGATAAGGCCTCACACTTTGGGATCATTGAAAAACTAGACAACCTTGGTCTTAACCGGTGCTTATTGAATTGGGTAATTAACTTCCTAAGTAATAGGACATTTCAAGTGGATTATAAGGAATGTGTTTCAATAGAAAAACCAATAAACTGTGGAGTTCCACAAGGAAGCTGTCTCTCACCAACTCTATTCATTATTTATTTTTGTGATGTAGCGAAAACCTTACCAGAGAATATAAAATTAGCTCTTTTCGCTGATGACCTGTGCATCTGGATTTCATGTAAATCAATTAAAGAACTTAAAAAAAATCTCCAAATCGCCATAGATAAAGTAGCTGATTTTTGTTTAACCTGGGGATTTAAAATCAATCTCTCGAAAACTTGTCATACAACATTCACTACAGCAGGCCATAGGAAAAACTATGAGAGAAAATACAATTTAAAGCTTCGAATTGGTAACCAGCAGGTCCCTTTGGAACCAAACCCAACATTTCTTGGTATTAAACTGGACCCAAAAATCTGTTTCAAAGCACATTTGGACCAACTAGAAAGGAAGCTCATTCCTAAAACGAACCTGCTCAGACGAATAAGAAATTTTAAATGGGCCAAGTCCCTATCTTTAAACATACAATTATATAAGTCTTTAATTAGATCTCTTATGGATTATTGTTTTGTCATAATCAATGTGGGTACTGAAAGAATTAAGAAAAATCTGCAGAAAATCCAAAACAGGATCTTAAAAATAATTAAATTTTTTCCGCTAAAGACTTCAGTACGCACGATACACAAAGTACTCAATCTTGACACAATCGAAGAAAGGGCAAATCACTTGTTTGTCAAATTCATAGAAAGTAAATCAAAACAAGAATTTATAGCCAAAGATATTCACGCATACGTGCAAACTGTTTCCCACTCAGATCCCAAAAGATTCAAAACACCGATTGACTTATTCTACGAATTCAAATCCAATAAAGACAATAAATCTGTCTTAAATCCTAATGTAAATATCTTTATCATATCTTAACCTTTGTATATTGCTATAAAACAATTTGTTTCAATTAATTTTACTTTTTTTGTATAATTCAACTTTTTACTTAATCTAATTTTGTAAAAACCTAAAAACTTTTCAAACTAGAGGGTTTAAACGAAGGCTTGCGCCATTCGGACGAACCCTGGGGCTTTCCCCTCAATTATATATTTAATAAAAAAATAAAAAATTAAAAAAACTATGGTCTTGAAGTCAAAATTAATGAACAACTTATCCCAATTGACCCGTTCCCAGTATTTCTAGGTATCAGACTAGACCCAAAACTAAGCTACACCCCTCACCTCAGACAATCACGAAAAGAATAGAAATCAAGATCACCACTATCAACAAAATCAAACGATTAAAGCTTAAAAATAGCATTTATTTAAGACTTACAATATTCAGATCAATGATCAGATCTATATTCGATTACAGCTTCGCTATATATCAATTCTCGTCTCCCAGCTTCAAAAAAAGATTACAAAAACTACAAAATAAAATACTAAGACACGTAAAGTTTTTCCCGCTGATGACCTCAATCCCGTATATTCACCAAAGCTTAAATGTCCAGCTAATTGAAGAAAGAATGAACCGTCTGTTCTGTAAATACTGTACTAAACAAAATATACCAAACTTTTTTATTAGAGAATTAAATCGATAATTAATTAAATTTTTTATACAATAATAGTTTTTTTTTTTTTTTTTTTTTTTTTTTTTT
>QEOQ01000455.1:83090-125318 GCA_010279815.1 Brachionus plicatilis
GATAAGCCTGTTGAGGTAAATCTCCAAAACTATATTTTAAATAAAAAAAATTTAGTATCATTTTTATATTTTTTTTTAGTAGCAGAAAAATAAATTTAGTATCAGCATAAAATATAAGTCCAAATTAAGTTATTTAATAAATTATCACACTGCGTTTTTTTATTTTATTTTTACTTTTTTGATCACAAAATGTGTGGTCTTAAGATCACAAAACGAGGAAAAACAAATTTTTGTTTGGATTAAAATTTTAAGTCTTTAATTTTATGAAATTATTTTAGATGAAAATTTTTCAAAATTAATTTCTATTTTTCAGGATTCAAGGAGAAAACAAAGATGCTTCAAAATATTAGTAAAAAGGCTGACATAAAAATTTTATTTTTTTTCGTTCAAACAAAGTTTTTGTTCGTCTAATTTTCGCTGGCTTACAGGTAATTAATTCTATAAGAGGTTGTGTTTCAAGATCTAGAATTAATCTTGAGAAAAGCTTTACATTTTTGTATTTCTTAAAAAAAATCTATTAAGTATTCTCAAAGATATTTAAATCATCCTGCATAAATATATTGTTTGCTAATTCGTATAAATTTTTTTGTTCTTAAAAATTTTTAGAAGTTTTACTAAATTCAGGTTAAATAGTTAAATTTTAACTTTTTGATCCAATATTGTGCCAAACTCAAAAAAAGTAAGATGTTTTTTAGGTTTAGTTCTAAATTCATTGTTTAGACTTAGTATTCCAAAGTGGTTAAAATAATGTTAAAATTTTTACTTAGCTAAAAATTCATATTAAAAAAAAATCATTTTCTAAAAAATACTTTTTTCAAGGCTCGAATTTAAAAAAGAATTGGATCAAAAAATATTATTTTCAAAAATTTTTTGTATCAAAAGAATTGGTCATTTTAATCCAGAATCTCTCAATTAAAAGAAACAAATAATTAAATTTATTAAAAAATATTTAAAACAATAATGTACAATTTTTAATTAAATTCTCATTTTAGGATAAAATAGAAACTTTGAACACTTGTTGTAGAAATTAAGTTTTATAATTTGTTGTAACCCGATTAATAAAATTTATCAGTAGAATATTCCAAGCTTAATTAAATATTAATCATTTGGAATTTTTTAATCAAATTTTTTAAAATGTAAAAAGCTTATGCTCTGGATTAATTAGCACCTAATATTCAAACGAAAGCTAAAATCTTAGCTCTTAAAGCATTTTGAAAAAAATTCTTTCACCATTTATTTTCAAAAAGTAAATTATAAGGTTCCGGTAATTCTAAACTCTCACACTTGCAAAAATTTTCAAATTCGATACCAGACTCGGTATCTAATAAAAAATTATTTTTTATTTTTCGAAAAAAAAATGTTTCTAATCCATCTTCTATCTCTATTTTTTAAGACAGAAGAAAGGGCACATATTTTAAAAACTTATATTCTAATTTACAAGATGGTGTGTTTGGTTTGGGAAAAAATATTTTTAAGAGGAAAAATTTGTTTTATTACAGTAAAATAAATCTTATCCTTCAAAATACCCATTATCAGAAAATTTTATTGAATATTCTAAAAATAGACAAAGTTTTTGAAAAAATGTTAGGATTTTTTATTTCTTTATTCTACTTTATTTTCCAAATTATTCAAGTCAAGTCATGGCTATTTTTGGCAACGAAATAAAAAATTGTACTAAAATTCGAATGAAATCAGATCAAATGAAATTTAAAATTATTTTATTTATTTTAGCTGATGTAAGGAGTTATCAGATTTTCTAGTTTATAAATTTTAATTCTTAAATCAGATAAAGAAAATGGGTCATGTCCAGAATGTGATCAGTGATCAATGATTGTAATATCCCAATAAAAGATTTATAGTTTAAATAATTTATTCTACGTCCAAAGAATAATTTAAGGAACAAAGAAAGTATTCTTTTATATTAGTTTTCCAAACTTACATGCAATTAGCATTCATTAACCATGTGCATCCGCACCTAATCCTTAACTAAATTATTCTTTGTGTTTTTTTGACATGTGCAATTTAACACCCTTTTCATTTTTCATAAATTCACCACAAATGCTACATGCTACCGGATTTGAATGTTTGCTTAATGCTTTTTTTGCTGCTAATTTAGCTTCTTCGGACGATTCTACTGGCGCCAAAGCCATTTCTTTGTAAAAAACTGCCTTTTCTTTTACAGTTTTTAACTCTAACTCCTCAACTTTTTGTCTAATTTCTTCAAAGCTCTCCTCCAACTCGTCATTTGTTTCATCATCATTTGAAATTATCTCATTATTTTCTTTGACAGTCAATGATTCTGTGTTAAAATTTTCACTTTCATCCTCATTATCGTCCGAATCAAGCGATTCAATCGGATCTGTTTCAGACCCACTATCCTTTAAAGAACCAAATAATGAATCAGTATCGACGTCTTGTTCATCATCTTCATCACTAGATTCTTCTTTATCATCATCACCTTCTTCATAGTGCAAAACAACGTTCTCGTCATCATCATTACAACTTGAAATAGAACATAGTTTTTTCAAATTCGACTTGTGTTGTACCCGGATAGTAAAAATTTTGTATATTAGATTATTTTGAGATCTTTTCCTTTATTATGCTTCACCTTAGCATAAAGGGATTCATCTATCGGGATAGCAGATATCGTAACACCACTGTACTCATTAATTTTTTTTAAATTTCTCCTTCTTTATCCCTTTTTTTGCTTAGAAATAAATTTTCAGTTGTAATAATTTTAGTTTTTTGCTTTCAAATACTTATAGTTTTTAAAATTTAAATTTTCTTATTTAAGCTTAATATAAATTTCAAAAGCTTATAGTTTATTATGGTAAGTTGCAATTTTTTTTCTTTTTCCATTCGATATTAACATAATTTTAAAATTTGAAATTTCTAGAATGAAAAAAAATTTAATTTCAACAAAAAAAATTTTATGTGATCAAAAAAAAAATTTGGTGATCAATTTTTGATCACATTCTGGACATGACTCAAGAAAATATTTTCAATTAGAAATATATGTTTTTAACACTCAAACTCTTTCTGACTCTTTTTGTTACTTTTTTTGCTTTTTATTCTCTAAATTTAATCATTTTTGAAATTTTTTTCTATCAATTTTAAAACCAAAAAATTATTCTAATTGATTAATTTTTGTTACAAAATATTTTTTATGCAAAAATAAATTTTTATGCGCGAAGATCGAAGAGGGGTTTTTGGTTTTTTTGTAAAATAAACTAAATACATAATTTAAATGATTAATATAATTAATAAAATGTCTTCGAACTATGTCTCGAAGAAAAGCTGCCTTAAAGATTTAGAACTTCTTAGAAATGCAGATGGTATCAAAGTCGAAGATCAAAAGTCTCTATTGATAATGATAAAATCATGATTTTTTTTGTAAATAATTTTAGGTTTTTACTTAAATTTAGACAAATTTTTTTTCTAAAGTATTCAAAGAATAATATAATAAATTTATTTTTGCAATCAGTCGTATTTTTTAAAATACAGTGAAAACAGGATATAAGAAATTCGAATTTGCACAAGAAAAAATTTATTATATCAGACAATTTCTTATAGAGAAAATTTTCTTTTGTGTTTCACCAATATATCATAATACCATAATATTCTAAATTAATTAAATGATGTTCTAGTTCAAAAATTTTTTTTTAATTGTACCACCAAAACAGCCTTCTCAGGTTCGAAAAATTCAATTATCAACTTAAACGTCAATCAGCTTATTTTTAGTCTTTATTAGTAAAGTTATATTTAATTTACAATTTTAATACGATTTATAAAAATAAAATAAGAATAACATCAGTTAATTAAGTTTAATATGAAAAAAATTTGTGCGTGCTAATTCATTAACTAAAATTGGTCTTGTCAATTTCATGATCTATAGATCACAAATTTTACTCGCAATATTTACAGTACTACTACGAAAAACTGTTTTTACGTAATTTTACGTGAAATTACGTAAAATCACCAATATAAAAAAGAGTAAATTTACCGGATTTTACGTAAAAAGTAAAAATTTCAAAAAATACTACTTTTATTGAGAATTTTGACATTTTCTGAATTTTTTGAAATTTTTTGGTCCTGAATTCGAAAAAAAAAAATTACTTTTTTTCACGTAAAATTACGTGAAATTTTATTTAAAAGTGGTAAATTTTTGTAATTTTTAGTAAAAATAAGTAAAAAAAAAAGTAAAATTTTTAAATCTTTGGAAAAATTTTTACGGAATTTTTATTTTTTTTATTCTTATCATTTTTTAAAGCTGTCGCCAGTTTTTTTACATGATCCTTTGAAATTTGAATTTTTTGGCACCAGCTTCAACAAATCTTCTTTAATAAAAAAAATTAAAAATTAAAGCTGTTTTTTTTTAATAAAATACTTACTTTTTATTTCCTCCATTTCATTATGAATTTTCTTTTCAAAAAATCCTAGAGTCTGACCTTTGTCATTTACAAATTTCTTCATTATTTCACTTCTGAGACGATTTGTAAATGACTTATAATTGACTTTATTTTTTTTTTAGATTTTTTAAATATAATATATTTTAAACTTAACAGCGAAAATGAAGCCATTAAAAAATTAATTATTGGGGGTGAAACTGACAGTTCTTTCTTTTCACCAGGAACCAGAGTTGTTTAAAAGTCACAAGTCTCAAGTCAAGTCCAAGTCAAGACTTTTTTTTTTTTTTTTTTTTTTTTCAAAAGTCCCACCAAAGACTTTTTTTTTTATTTAAGTTTAAAATATATTATATTTAAAAAATCAAACCATAACATTATCCAAATAAATTTTTCAAATATTGTTCTAATTCAAAAAATAAGTTCTAATTGTGCAAATTTACGGAGAAAATTTTTTTTTAGGAATTTTAGTTAAAAAATAATTAATCGGCAAGAATTTTATTTGCTTTTAAAAACCAATTTATTGATTGTAAAAAAAATTAAATTATTATTTTAAAAAGTAACAAGTTGACAATAAATTTATTTAAAACAAAGTAAAATAAACTGCAACTTGAAACCAGTTCAAGTGAGCTCATAGAGCTATAGCAGTCGTTACGCATTTTCTCGCCAACCAGTCATCAAGCTTCGACTTAAAACTGTTCAGGCTTCTTGCAATAATAACCTCTTCCGGCAATTTATTCCAATCGTTCACAACTCTGTTAACAAAAAAGTTAAATCTTGGAAGACAATTTTTTACTTTTTCTTTATGAATCGTTTTTTTGTGCCTTCTAAGATGTTTGAGCTCCGGAACAAGCTTCGTCGCTCTTCTCTGTACTTTTTCAAGCTCCGCGGTATCCTTTTCAAAATACGGGTACCACGAACTGATAGCATATTTCAGATGAGGTCTGACCAATGATGTGTATAGTAATCTGATGTTTTCGGCAATGTGAAATTTTAGTACAAAAATTACAGTACAAATAGTAAAAACTTTATAATTTTTTTTCTAATTGTGCAAAAATGGTTCTGCAAAAAGTACAATATTGTACAAATTTTGTACAATAGAATTCCAAGCTCTGCAAAAACTCTGCAATTTATTGCATAGTTTAATCAAGGATTTTTTGATGGTGTGCATTTTACAGAAAATTGCAGAGTTTTTGCAGAGCTTGGAATTCTTTTGTACAAAATTTGTACAATATTGTACTTTTTGCAGAACCATTTTTGCACAATTAGAAAAAAAATTATAAAGTTTTTACTTTTTGTACTGTAATTTTTGTACTAAAATTTCACATTGCCATGTTTTCTTGGTTAGGAAAATTAAAAGCTTTCTTGATCATTCCTAAAACTCTATTTGCCTAAGCAGTACAATTTTTCACTTGTACGTCCCACTTTAAGTCATTTTGGATATAAATACAGTCAACCCTCTTTAATCCGGCCTTCGATACCTCGGAAAATTCGCTTACTCGGAGGAATTGGGCCAAAAAAAACCTGTTTTGTGTAAAATACATTATATTTAAACTCTTTAATCCGGCGAAGCCAAATTCCCTTATCCGGCGCATTTTTAAACAAATTGTATAAAGTTTTGTTAAGAAATATAAGCAATTAATTTTTATTGAAAAAAATTAAACATAAAATTATTTTTTTTTCATTATTTTTTCTCCTTTTCTTCTCTCAATTGTTTGTTTTCTAAAAAATGAAAGAAGTAACAGCTGATAAGAATAATAGAAAAAAAGTAGAGCTATCTCTCGATCAAAAGAGAGAGATATGCAATTATTTTAAATGATGATGATATTATAAATTTAGTCAAAAATCAAAGCGAGGTTAACGATGAGTGCGAGGACAACGAGAATGATATAGTTTTAGAAGAAAATACTGTTAATTACAAAAGTCTAGTCGAATCTTTAAGTATCATTGCTAATTATGTTGAACAGCATAAGAATTGCTTAAGTGAAGAAGATACAAACACTTTTTATAATTTGTCAAATAAACTAAGGTTTTATTTTTTTTTTTATTTTTTTTTTTTTTATTAATTAAATAATTTTGGGTTTCCCCAGGGTTTTTCCGTATAGCTTTAGCCTTCGTTTAAACCCTCTTGTCACGATACAATGTAAAAAAATCTTAGCGCTATTTTGTAGAAAAATGTTAAAAAAAAAAAAAAAAATATTAAAAAAAAATATTAAAATTTTTAACTGAAATGATTCGAATAAAGCGATTTACAATTTAATTTAATAACATTAGGAATTATAAATTAGAAGAAAAACAATCAACACTTGATAATTTTATTCGTAAATAATATATATCCCATTATACATTTAATTAGACTTGTTTTTTTGTTATGTTTATCAATAAAAAAATTTTTATAGAACTTTTTTCTTCAATCCGAACATTTTGTTAAAATTACAATTTTCCGAGATAACGATATCTCGGAGAATCGCTAATCCGGCCGAATATCTTAAAAATTAACTTGTCCGAATTAACGAGGGTTGACTGTACCGAGGTTTTTCTCACAGAGGTTTTTCGACTTTGCCAAGGGCTGTCCACCCAACAAACTCTCTGACTTAATTTCATAGTCAAACCTTGTGTTTGAATAACCAAAGCGCACAACTTTACATTTATCAGTATTAAGTTGAGTAGACCAATTCGTTGACCAATTTGATACTTTGTCTAAGTCCCCTTGAAGATCTATCAAAGATTGGAAATTTTTAACGACTGAAATAATCTTCGTATCATCAGCATAAGCTTCACAGTCTGACTCAATCATGTCATTGATGAAGATGACAAAAAGAAAGTTGATTATTTTTCTCATTTACCATGTTAACCATGTTAACATAAGTTGCTGATGGATATTGAAAAGAATGGCTGGGAAATCGGCTCGATTTTTGAAACCGGTTTTGTATGAAATCGGTTAAATCAGAGGAATAAAAAGAAGATTTTTGAAAGTTGAACTTTTTTTTCATTATTAATTTATATTTTTATCAATTAAACGATTTTGAAAAATTTTAAAAAAATTATTTTTTCCAATATTCTGTTATTTTAAATTCTAAAATTAAATTAAATTTAAATTTTTCCAACTAGTTTCAAAATTTTAATTTAATAAAGTCGTGACTTTGACTTGACAAGTGACATATTCGGATTTTTTTACTTGACTTTTATTCGAGTCTACTTTTTTTTCCTATTCATAATTTTAAAAAATTTTTAAAAAATTTGACTGTTGTAAAAATTAGATTCAAAAACGATTTCTGATAAGAAAATTCATGTTTTAAATAAATTTAGCTTTTTTTTTTTAATCATCAACAAATTTTAGGATGAATTTTTTTTTAACTTAAAAAAAAATATTTTCAAGTCAATTTACTTTACTCTTAACTTAAGAATTGTTTTTTTTCAATTTTTATTACTTTTGAATTGTTGGTTTTCTTTTTTATTTTTGAGGTTAACAAAAAAAAATTTATCAGTTGCTTTTAATTTTAAAGTGGGCATCCGAAATTCTTGGAAAATTATTTAAAAAAAAACTTTTTTTACCTTTTTCGATATTAAGTAATTTTAGGTAAATTTACAAGCTGATATTGATAAGAATGATTTATAAATTTTTTCTAGGGTAATATTCAACTAAATCGAAATAAAAGTTTTGTAAAGAAAAAATCATTTCATTGGAAACTTTGAATGTTTTTAAATTTTTTGATTTAGCAGGATTCAATTGAAATAAAAGTAAATAAAAATGCTTTTGTTTATTAAAAAAATATTTTATTTAGTATATTTAACTCTTCAATTGCCATTGCAACTTTAAAATAATTAAATAATTTAATTGGGATAATTATTAAAATATTTTATTAAATGTGAAAATTTACTAGTCTGTATTGCATAAATTATACAAGTTGCTATCTCTTCCGGTGAAGTTTCCAGATTTACCTCCTTTATCGTCAATTGCATATAATCCTGTTGAACAAGTTCTGTAAATTTCTTTTAAAAAAATTTTGTTATCATGTGAAAAAAATTAGTAAATATTTTTTTAAACTATTGTCGTCATTTGGATTGTTAAATACAACACTAAATTCATAAAATTGAAACCTTATTGTTGTTTGAAAAACTTTGAGTCTACCCGTTTATGTTAGGAACATAATCGAATAGACCCAAATTATGTTTTATCTTACCAGCTTCCAGTACATGCGACACGATTATACTTTATCAAATCTAAATCCGGTGGATTTGCACAAGCGGCCTTTTTCCAAAAAAATGAAATTTTTATTTTACTATTTAATAATATGTACCCAATTAGCATTGCACTCATAGCAGTAAATTGCTTCTTTTAAAAAAAATGATAATTTTGAATTAAAGTTTTTGGAGTTTTGAGTTACCAGTAACTTGCTCTTTTAAAATAATCAAAAAAATAGTTAAAATAAATTTAAAAATCATTTTTTTTAAAGTGATTTTAAATTCAATTTTTTTGTCTTTTATATTTGGTTGAAAAGAATTTTTTTTTTATTTTGATCAAATTTCATTATCCTTTCTTTGCCAAGTATTAGGCGTAAAGGGTTCGTTATAAAAATACATTATTTTTAAAAGATAAATTATTTGAATTTCTAAATTGAACTCTTAAATTAAGGCTCACACATTAAATATTTATTCAATTCGAATTTTAAATTTGAGTAACAATTTAATTGAATTAATGTAGGTTTTTAGTTTTTTTGCCTCGAATTCATCAGTTTTTTAGATCAATATTGGAAAATTAAAATTTTTTTTTTTCAAGTCAAAATCATACATAAAATTTTGTTACATTATTCACATAATTCAATTAGTTACTTTCATTTATATATTACATAACAGATCAATTCTTCCGAAATTTTAAGAAAGAAATTTTAATCATATCAAATAGAAGAGGTTCAAATTTTTTTATTAATTTTCAAGATTTGGAAAAATCTTAATTTTTTTAAAAAACAAAGATAAAAAACTGTTTCCTAAATTAAAATGCAACATTCATGAATTCTATTTTTAGTATAAAAAAAAAATTGTAAAATAAAAAAATCTAATAATTCGTTTTGTTATTTTCTTAAGACTTGCTTCTTTTTTTTAAATACATCTATTTTTGGATTAAAGAGTTTTTTTTTTTCTTTTATTTTTTTTTGAATTTTTTTGTTTAATACATTGTTTTATAAAATAAAATAAAATTAAATTAGAATTTTACATTTTAGAAAAAACTTTTAGCTAAGAGAAAAAAATAAAACTCTACTAGAATTTTAAAAAGGACCAGAATGTGCTAAATTACGTATTTTACTTTATTTTTAGGAGGCTTAGGTAATCTTGCGTGAATATTAGTATTACTAATATTAGCCAAGGATATTTAATTTTACTAAAAAATTACGTAAAAAATTCAAGTCAGTACTTTAAATAATTTTAAGAATAGAATTAAAATACATAAAATAAAATAAAATTCAGGAAAAAATAAATTTATTTTTCAATGTAAAAATTGAAACATGATTTTTTAAAAAATACACATAATCGCTATATTCTTTTTAAGTGAATTTATGAATAAAAAAAGAAAAAATATTTGTGCTAAAAAAAAATTTTTAGAAATAAATTAAGCCAGATAAATAAATATAAAAAATCGAGATAAAAAAAAAATTAATGACTTGTAATTTTTAAATTTTCTAAACAAGTCTAAGGCCTGACTTGCACTTGACATGTGACTTTTATATAAGTCGGAAAAATAGCAAAATTTTGAAACGAATATATAAATAATCGAGCAATTTAAATATTAAAAAAAAATAAAATTTAAACAATCTCAATAAGACTTAAAATAAAAAAATTTTAAGCGAAAAATATTATTTATTACTGAATTTTTAAAATTAATAAATACTTAAAAATAGTTTGACTTCAAAAAAAAGAATAGGTTTTATTATTACAAAACAACGAACCTAAAATTCAAAATATTTTCCTAATGTCTTTTTTAAAAATTGGAATGTCTTAAATGCACAAAATTATTTTTTGCCGGAATTTTAAGAACAAAACGATTTTCTTGAATTTTTAATTAAATAAAAATCAATATGTTTTAACTATTTTAATCAGTTTTTTGTTGAGATTTTAAATAAAAAAAGTTGTATTTCATTTATACAATCACTTATTTCGTACATCAAAAATTATTAATTTTTGAAAAAATTCCAAAATTTGGACAAAAATTAAAAAAGTGCATTAAGATATTTCAATTTTTAAAAAAGATAACCTATCAACTATCAAAGGAAAATTTTTTAATTTTTTAAAAAGAGATAATTTGACACAAGCAAGGATAAATAAAAGATTATTTTATTTCACTCGACAGTCAGGCAAAGTAGACTTTACTTCTCCCTAAGCAGCTGGCTTGTTCATTTTTTTATAAAATTAGTTTAAACAAATGAATAAAGTTTTCACAATCAACTTTCAATATTAAAAACGTCATCTTTTAAATGATATAAAGTTACTTTGTTTTCGAGATATTGTATTTAATTAATCTATTTTTTGGGTTGTTTTTACTTCAAGTATTATTGTAAAATTTTAGAATCGAAATAAATAATTGCCATTTTATTAATGAATAAAAAATAAAATTATTGGAAGAGGCTGTTGATACTGAACCAACAGTTGTATCTGAAAGAATAACACAAGGCTAAAATGGAGTGCTCAGCTTGTTAGCATCATGTCTTACTTTTTGAAATTAAATTATGCCATACATTCCTGAACAAACTTAGGCATAAAAAGCAACAAAAAATTATATAATTAATTTATCATTTATTTAATTTAAAAACAAAACAACAACAAAAATAAAAAACAAAGATTAATTTATGTGGAAAATGCGCACCATTAACTGATACTTTGAAGTTGTTGTTTTAGATTGTGCCAGATTATCTATGTTGCTCGGAGTGTCAACATAAAAAATTAGCTTAGAAGGCATTTGATTGACCACGCACAGTTTTGAGTGAGAGTGGGAGTTCAGCAGGTTTGAACAATTATCCCTGTTCGCTCTTCAAATCAAGGATTGAGAAAGGAACAAAGGAGAGAAGGCAACAAAAGCAAAGCTAGAAAAAAAAACAGTTATCTAATTAGAAGCCAAACGAGAGCGGATTAAATTTCGCATTATTATAATTTTTTCTACTAGGCTAGGAAAAAACAATTGTTAATTAGAACACAAATGGCAATGCACGATCAATCCTCCTATTGTTTATTATTGATTTGTATTCGATACTTACCTTGGCAAGCTCGAATCAACATATTTTGATATCTCGGCGTGTTTTGGATAGATTGAAAAAAAGAGGGAGAGAGAGAGAGAAAAAAAAATGGGAAAAATTAGTTATTCTAAGGCGTTCAAAAACGAATGTGTTCGAGTGTTTGCTCTATCATAATATTCTAATCGTATTTGGTTTATGTTCTGTAGATTGATACGATTAGACAGATTGGCTTATTCGTACAATCACACACTCACAACTCAACTAAACAAAATATTCAGTTTACTTTGAGATCCAATGATTTATCTAGAGCTAATATATATTGGGTTGTGTGCTCGAGATTGAACAAGAACAGACAAAATAAATCTATTTTCTAGCTTTAGTTGTTCAAAGCGTTAGTTTTCTATTGCTAGCAGAGAGCTGGGCCCCGGCAACAACATCGGCAGCATGGCCTGTAGCTCAGTCCATTGGCTAACAACAAGCAACCTAAAGTATTTTGTCTGAGAATAGCAATTTTTTTACTTGGCCTTTTTGGGAGCTGAAGGAACACTCAATGACCGGTAAATAGTATTCTATTGTTTAGTTTATTCATAAATGATATCCCAATAGCAAAAAACAGTGTGGCCTCTATTTTGTGAAAGCTATCTTCTAGTAAAAAGTGGTCCACAATTAGGAAGGATTTTTTTTTTTTTTGGCTGGTAAAAATAATTTAGCGGAATTTTCTAATGCTCACTAATTTTAAAAATGAATCATTAAAGTAATTTTTTTATATTACATCAATGCAGAATTATTAAATTAAGTTACTAAAAAATCTCACAAAATTGACACAATTAAAAAAAAATATTTTGATATCTGATTTTATTTTTTGCTATCAAAAAAGTATTTTTTATTTAAATCTAATTTTAAATTTAATTGTTTCAAAAATTAAATAAAGCTATCAAGTATTGTTGTCAACTAAATTTTAAATAAAGCAGATTTTGAAATAAAAATAATACATTGAAAAATATTTAATATAATTCAGAAGATAGTCGATTTTTTATTTTGTAATCTTGAACTTTATTTATATTGTTTGTTACAGTCATCTTTTTATTATGTCACGTCCCTATTAAGTTCCATTTTGAATTTATCCCAAAAATCTTCAAGAACGGATTTCTTATAATACCTTACACTGTAAAGTAAGTTTGAAAAATTTGAAAAATTTGCTGAAGCGTTGAAAAATTTGGTTCAACCAAAAATTACAAATTTTCTTAGTTAATGTTTTATTCAAATTATTTTATTCCGTTTTGTTATTTAATAAATAATTATGTTTTGTATTAGACTAATTATGTTTTTGTAAGAGTAAATGTAATAAATTCTATAAATCAAATTTTTTTTTATTATGTCCCAATCTGATTATATCCCCATTTTTGGCTGGAACAAACACCGTGACATAATCGAAGGATGACTGTACTTACAAGCACCAATAAAGTATTAGATAGCAAATGCGAACTTTTTGATATCAACTAAAATTAATTAGATACCAATTTTAAAAAATAGATACCAAAATTAGGGGGAACGGACATTTTAGAGAAAAAAAAATTAGAGAAAGGTAAATTAGAGAATAATTTATTTAGAGAAAAAAAGTTAGAGAATGTTTTTTTTAGAGAATAATCATTTAGAAAAAAAAATATAGCGAAATTAATTAGAATAATTGATTAATTGAAAAAAAAAAATCCATGACATTAAAATATTAGACAATCCATTCAAAAATAAATCAACGTTTGAAACATCATAATCTAACACTTGTTGTTTTAATTTTTCGTCTCTTTTTTTATCTTTTAATTTAAAAGTTCGTCTGCCTTGGTTTACTCGGTTTTAATACTACAGTATTAGGCTTATAGTTTTTATTAGACCTAAGCCAACTTACAAAAGGTGAATTAAAAATGTTCATTTTTGCATGAAATAAAAAATATTAGTTTGAAGTTTTTTTCTCTAAGATTAATATCTAAAAGAAATATTCTCTAAGTTTTTTTCTCTAAGTTGTATGCCCTTCTCTAAAAAAATATTCTCTAATTTATTTCTTCTCTAAAATGTTCATTGTCCAAAATTAGTTATCATGGAAAATGGTGTCCTTTAATAATAGGTAATAATTAAAAAAATATTTTTTAATTTCATTTTTTCTTTAATTTAAAATTATTTAGATACAAAAAAAAATTGTGAATTATATATTTTAAAATTTTAATATTTTTAGTTTGAATGAATCAATATAAAAGCTTTGAATTTTTAGGTAAGTTATTTTATTTGTTAAATAACCTAAAGGTCAATAATTTTGAGGTAAAATTTATAATGAACTACATTACTGGAATGCTATGTTTAGTATCTTTTTTTTAAAAATATTCAAAATCATCAATCTCTAAAATTTTATATGATCTTTTTGAACTTTTACCGTATACCCGTTATGCGGCATTTATTATTAAGGACAATGATAAATCTAAACTTAGGATTTTGGTTTAGACTCTGGGACTAAAATTGGAAAAAAAAAGAAAAAATTAAAAATTAAAAAAATGAATTTTAAATTAATTTTTTTTTTTATAAAAATTATGAAAAATGATTTAAGCGCGGCTTCAAAAGTTAGAAATTTTCAAAAAAATGTAATGCAAGTAAATAAAAATTAGTTGGCTCTCTGAAATTTGGAAAGATTTCAGCTCAACTTTAATTATTAAGAGCTTTAGAAAATGTCGAATAATTTACCAGTTTAATTTACACTCTACTTTATCATATATTATGAAAACCAACCCAATAATAGCCGATTATATAGACGAACTTGTTGAAGGAGGTAAAATTTAAATAAAAATTAAAAAAATAAAATTAAAATGTGGTAAAATGTTGGTTGCCGGTCATGAAGGCATCGTAGCGATTCTTGAATTGATTAAATAAAAAAAAAAGTAGAGTTTAGACATGTTTAAATATTTTAAAGTTCAGATTAAAGGCATTTTGGTGCATAATATTGGAGGTGTTATTATATTTCATCTTCAAAATAGATCTAACTGCTGAATTTTGAATAACTTGAATTTTTGTGATGTTAAACAAGAAATGAATTTAAACAAGGAAAGGAATAAACCAAAATTGATCCTATCAAGGATTTGTAAAGATTTTCCGTTTGTTTTTGGTAGCATCTATTGTGATGTTCTTTTCTTGATTTTCAATAAATTTTAGTTTTCTTCAACGTCCTTAGAACATGTTTTTGTCAGTTCATGACAAAATTTTGTTTGTGTACTACAATCTTTTTTTTCAATCTAAATATCAAAAATTACTTATTTTAAACCAATTTTCCTAGATAAATTATTTTTTTAATTTATTAAATGGTTAAGCCAATTATATTAACTATAAAAAATATAAAAAATAAAACAAAAAATTATCATTAATTAATAAAATAAATTCAATTACAAAAATAAACTCGAATTACATAAAATTATTCATTATTTAAAAATAAATCACACAAGTAAGTCATCCACAGTCATAGTTTAATAAATTAGAATATTGACATAGTTTATTAGTTCATGTAAAATATGAATTTATTATTTAAGTCATGTTTAATGCTAGTTTTTCTTGTTTTTAACTAAATTAAAAAATATTAATTTTTTGCCTTGCGTTCCAAGGATTTTTTCTTTCTTTCTGGTCTATTTTACCAACAATAAGGATCAGTCGTCTGGTCAGAAACATAACCAAATTTTTTGAAAATCAGTCAATAAATAAAATCTTATTGATGGAATTTTTATTCTGACAATTAATTTTACCGTAAAAAATACCAGTTATGAAAATTCACTTAATAAAATTTTTGTTCAAAAATATTGGTTTAAAAACAACCAAAATAAAATTGAGCCAATTTAAATCATAGAGAAAAAATTATTTCATTGAATGATGAATAAATTAAATTAAATTAAAATTAACCATGATTTTTAAAATATCTTCTTTCTCTATAAAAAGAAAAGCGGAGAACAAAATGAATAATAGTTGTAGAAATTAAAAATATTTAATTAGATTTTATTTTTGGAAATTAATAAAGCATTATTTTTATCTTATTTTTTAATTTAAAATTATTTTTTAAAATTTTTATTTTTACATCGCCAATAAGTGTTCACTGAAACAAATTAAACTTAATATTTGTCCGCGCCCGAACAGCGAAAAAAAATTAAATCAAATCATTGACTTAGGATCTGATTAATTTTATTTTTAATTGAATTGAAATTAACTTTTTCTATTTTTATATTAAATCCTGCAATAATTATTTAATGGAAACAATAACTATTTTTAGACATTTTGTTGCTTAATTAGATAATTTATTTTTAAACTTTCCTAAAAAATTAAATCGCACTAATAAATTACTTTATTATTAGAAAATACATTTTTTTTCTTACTATTTTTTCACCAATATTACTGACTAAAAAATTAAAATTCCTGAATTCCTCATAGCTAGTATTATTTATGATAAAATTAATAATCAAAAATTGTTATTTACCATAGAATCGATTTTTTCTTATTAAAAAAAATTTATAAAATAATTTTTTTTACAAAGTATAAAATAAAATTAGTTAAAAGTTTCACGAAAAAAAAAATAGTATTTTTATCTTTTAAATTTAGTTCTAAAAATAATCCAAATTAGATTTAACAATTTGAATTTAATTTTAAAAAAATTTAATTTTTTTTTACTTTATTAATTCAAAGTTTTCCTTTCAAATAAAAGAGGTAAAAAAACAGAGATAATTAAGCGTTTAACCTCTCGTACTTAATCGTAGGTGATTCTAAATTTATTTCATAAAACCTTATCTCAAAGGAGATCAAATCGAGGCCACATTGTTTCTCTTTTGTTTGTTGACATCCTCGGACAATTTTTTCATTTATAAAATCAATGTTTATCAAGAAATTAAGATACATTTTGTTTATTTGGTAATTTATTTACAAAGATGTTTATACAATAAAATAGAATTGAAAAAATTCACATCATCAAAATATTTTGAATAATTTATTTGTCTATAATACTAAAAATTATTATTTTTGTTGTTATTGAATGTATAATTTGGTGATAACAAACTTAAAGAACCTTTTAATTTTTCAAACAATTCAATTAGGAAGTTTGCTTTTTTGTTTTTGTCAGTAACAAAAATTTATCTCTCTTTTAAAAAATTCGAAAATTTATCCAAAGCTTTTTTTAAAAAATAAAGCTTTTTTTAATTAATTTTTTTATAAAAAAAATAAAATTATTCATACTGTCAATGTATGTAAATATCTAATAGCTTAAATTATCATTATTCGGCATTTTATAATTATATTTAAATTTTTAGAATAAAGCAAATTTGGTATTTTAACAAAAAAAAATGACTCACTTAACTGGAACTAGGACTATGTAGATAAAATAAAATAAAGATAAAGATTTTTTTTCTATGGTCTTTTCTTTTGCGATCAAGTGACTACTTTTTAATTATCTTATATTCTGCATTTATTTTTTATTTTCTATACTTTTTCCATACAAGAGGCTAAAAGAGGTTTAGGGTCGCTCGGAACTGCCTTGAATTTCATTTCCAAAATTATTTTTCAAATAAAAAAAAAAAAAAATCTTCTTTTCTAAATACGAGATTAATTGAAATAAACTTTTAAGAAGCGAGTTTAATGTATTTACTTCAGAGATTCAATTGTAACAATCAAAAAAAAGTAGTTGTGGCGCTAAAAGACTTAATAGAGTCTTAATATTATTATACCAAAAATTTAGTATTAAAAAAACATATTTTTTGTATAATTATGATTTTTTTTATTTTGGACAAATATAAGTAGTACATCTCAAATTTTGTTTAATCATTTTTTGATTACAATTACCATACTTTATATAAAAGTAGCAAAAATGAAAAAAAATAAAAGTTATTTCTAACATTTATTAACACAATAAAAGTGTTTTCTTTTTTTTTTCTATAGCATGTCACAACTTCTACATTTCCTGATGCTGTTGGCATCATCATTATCTATTATAGCTGAGCTATCAGAACAAATCCTTTAGAGGTAAATCTTCTTCTTTGATTGCTTTGTTTTATTCGGCTGATACTAAATCAGAAGGTTGATTTTGTAAAATCTTTAAATTTTTTTCTAAAGTACCTTTTTTTTTCCAATTTTCAGTATTTACCTTGATTAGCCTAAAAATGTTTATATCAGAGATCATTTCATCGAAATTTATTCACGTTTATTTAACGAAATTTAACTATATAATATTCATCAAGACTTAAAAAAGTTTTCCCACTCTTGTTCCATGAATGGGCTTCTACAAGATCATCCTAAGTAATAATCAGCTCTTAATGAAATTGTTTCAGATTTAAATTTTCGAAATATTTCAAAATAAATAATTTTTAATTAATTTAGTTATTAATAAACTCATTTGATTGAGTTTTTATTCAATTTATTTTAATTTTATTAAAATTAGGAGAGAAAATTTTATTTGCTGTTATTTTTTTAGATTTGTGGTAGATTTTATTAATTTTGTGTTTACTTTATCTCAATGAATTTTTTATTCGGTTGATTTTAGATTTTTTTTCCACTTATATCACATTTTCAGAAAGTGACATCAAAACAAAAGAATTTATTCCAATAATTTTTAAAAGTGAACTTTATATTCCCTCCAACATTTTCTTTTATTAACCTATAAATTTATGCTTCATTTCATGTGGCGAGCTGTCGACAAAATTAAAAAATTATTTTATCAACTTTTAAAGCTACATTATTCCAAGAGTTTAAGTTTTTAAGCCGCATTTTGTCCCATAGTAACTTTTTAAATACAATTCACTAAATTTAATTAAAAATTTTATTTGAACAGATTGAAAAAAAAATTACATTGATTCTTTTTTTTAAATTTGTTCATTTATTTATTTGAAGTGATTGACTTTGCATCTTCCTTAAGTTTTTTATAAAAAAGGGTTTAAAGTGCCTTTGGTTCATTTTTTTTGTTCTCATAGAATGGTGGGTTAAATCAGCGGTAATAATTAACTAAGTCTAATCAATTATTTTATATTGTAACTCAACAAAAAAATTTTTTCATAGAAAACTTATTTTTACACATGAATAAATTCAAATTAATCAGTTAGATCAAGAAAATCTGACAATTATTTTTTGTTTTGAGTTTCAAAAAAATATTTAATTTCATCACATTTTTTTATTTGTGATTTTTCAAGTGGACGAGCATCGTCTCTCTTTATAAAATCAATTGATTAACAGTAGGATATTGTGTTAATTTTTTAAAAAATATTTTTCCATTTAAAAGTTGTCCACAAAAAAAATATATACAAGATGAGCTCACTAACTTATTAATTTGTTTTTCTATAGCATTCTTGCGCGATTTTTTTCTTTTATTTAATTCCATAAAAAAAATTTGAGCACCTTTTTCAATTTTTTTTTGGATCTATTCTAGTTTATTATTTTACTTGTCTAAACTCAACCTCAGAAGCTAAAAAAGAAATTTTATTTTTTTAAAACTAAGAATTAAATTTGAAAAAATATTAGATTTTAGCCAAAAGTATGTTTTGAGTTAATTTAAAAGTTATTTCAAAAATTAAAAAAAAAATTTTGCTGCGATCAAAGTTAAACTTAAATTTTCGATAAAGGAGCCAAGGTGTTTTTCATTTATAAATTTTCTAGTTTTAAATGTGTTTTTAAAAAAAGTTTCGTTATGAAAAAATCTTTATAAAAATTGGTTTACTTACTAAGGCGTTGTTGTTATTAGAATTATATGATAATTCTCCAATACTTTGAGAAAACAAATACAAAGAAAATTCTATTTAATAAAAGAAAAAATTTTTATTTTTAAGATTCACCTTTGTGTTTGTTAATCGATTATTCATTTCCTCTAAACAAGGATGAATCAAAAATTAAAAAGAATTTTCCAAATAGATATTTCATTAAAAAGATTTCTCTAATTTTTAGGCTTACTCTGACTTAATTTCTTGTTAAAACCAGAGCAGCTCTACCAAAACAGTTTTTTGTTGACCATTTAACAAAAAATTATACAAATTTTTAAAAAATTTTCCTAAATTTTGTTTTACTTTTTTTTGAGAAAAATATCAAAATTTCTCAAGTCAAATAATTTTTTTTGATTGACTTAATTGTTTTAATCTTTAAATTTCTGTTGTATTATTTTCTTAATAAAAGTACCATTTATTTTTCTTAATCTTCGGAAACAACTGCAAGAGGAAATAAATTGAAAAACCATTTTTATCAATGACGTAATAAATCTAAATGTTTGTTTTAATAGAAACTGAAAGACCGCTAGAAAATTAAAAAAGTGTTCAATTTTTTTTCCTCTTATGAAAATTTTTTAAAACATTTAAAATCAGTTTACTTTTTGACTTTTGCTTTAAGCATTCATATTTCGTATAACTAATTTGGGTGTTACGAAAATTTGGATTTTTCTTAATATTTAAGTTTCCTTAATTAATTTTTTTCAAATTCTTAAATTTAATCCTCATTAATTATTAAATCAAAAATAAAATTACATTTTATCAATGATTTAGTAAATTTTATTTCTTTCGTTTGGTTTTAATAGGTTTGAAGGAGAAGGCAAAATTTTTGAAAAATTAATTAATTTTTTGATGTCATTTTATTTGTTTAAATAATTAAAAAATATCCAAAAATAATTTCAATTCTTTTTTTTTTTAAATGAAATGAATCAGAAAATAATTTGCAAATTAAAAATTTTCCGATTTTCCCAATTAATCAGAAAATTTGAATCTGTACACATTCATTTTTTTTAATATCTGATGCTTCCATTTTCATTAAAATATTCTAATCTTTTTTTAGTTTTTATTTAGAAAAATATTTTTCTTAATCGATTGGGAATCTATGAATATGGTTAAATAATTGAAAAAATCAAAGAGAAATGTTCAAAAAATTAAATTAAATATTTGAAATTTTTTAATAAGGCAGTACCAGTTTTAAAAATTATGAAAAATTTTAAATTTGCTTATTATATTTTATTAATTTTTTGAATTTCAGTCTTTATCTTCCGGTCACCGACTAGACATTTTTTGTCTTTTATTCATTTTTCGAATAAATAAAAGGAAAAAAAATCATTTATAAATATTTCAGAAATTAATTTTTTCCCCGATTCGAGGAATGCAAATAAAAATTTGTTTTCTTTTAATTTTTATTTTTCGTTTTCATTAATTAAATGCACATTGCAGACACATGTCAAGCTACAGAATATATTAAAGACCAAAAAATATACCATTAAACAGTGAACTTTGTGTAAAGTTTATTTTCATTTTATTACTTATTCGGAATTTATTTTTTTAATTTTTTCTTAAATTTAATTTTAAATGCTAATTACAAATAATTTTGAATTAAAAAAAATTCAAATAAACTTTCCAAAAAATCAGTTAAATTAATTAAAAATCGATTTTATCAATGGATTGAGAAAATGCTTCTCAAATTTTTTTTATTTTGTTAAATCTACATATTAATCATGTTAAATCAAAATTATTTAAATTAAATCAGAGATTTTTTTAAAAATATCTATATTATATTTTAACTTGATCATCAACTTCAAGATGCCCAATTTATCTGATTATCAATTTAGTATAAAATTCAGTAAATTATTAATTAGAAGTGTTTTAGTTTTTGAATGGAGGAAACTAAATAAAAACAAGTAATTTAATTATAAAAATTTTATTGGAATCCGAAGTTACAGCAAAAAGTTAATGGTTTATATAGGAGCTAGAAAGAGGAATTCTGATTGATATTATCCACACAGACTTCTCGAAGGTCTTTGATAAAGTCTTACAGAGAAAACTTCCTAGGAAGCTCAGAGCCTATGGCATTGTCATTGTTGAACCATATGAATGGATTAAGTTTATTCTCAGAAGAAAGCAAAGAATAGTTCTTGGTGATGAAGTGTCGAAATGGGAAGAAGTGGTTAGGGATGATCGGTTTTAGGGCCTATTTTGCTTGTTATTTATATAAATGATTTATTGGACTCAATTCAAAGCCAGTGTTTATCTTATGCGATTAAGAAACATTTAGACTCCTGTACACAGGGTTTGTTAGACCACATCTTGAATAAGCAATAAGTGTATGGAACCCTTCAAAAAATGTCACATAAATATTACTGAAAGAGTCCAAAGAAGTGCGACGAAGCTAGAAAAATGTCTGAAAGAAAGTTCGTATCAAGAAAGACTAATGGATTTGGATTCAATACACAGCATGAAACTGGTGAGATAAATTAGGAAGCGTTGTTCATCCACATACAACTTCTTGACAAACAGAGTGGTCGCAAAATGGAATATTTTGGTGCAGAGTGTTGTCAACGCAAGAACAGTCAGTAGTTTCAAAGCAGGCATTGAAAGAGAAGTTTATGGTATGGATCAAAGAAAGAGAAGAAAGGTGTTAGAATAGACTACTTTACTGCAGTTTCACTACTATATTTTAATTGTAAGCGTTTTATGGAATCCGAAGTTACAACAAAAAGTAAGTGGTTTATATTGGAATATAGGAGCTAGAATGTGTGCTCCAGTATGCGGTTAAACTAATATTAAATAATAAGTATAAACATGTCAAGACATGAAAAAGTAATAGAAGTTGGTTTAAATTATAGTTATGTTGATTCCTTTGGGATCCAATAGGGGCCATAATTTTTTCTTGTGGTTCTCACTCATTTTTCTTATGCTCCCACTAATTTAGTTGTTACTCTATTTTTTTTAGTCTTATCTTTTAGGGGATCAGATTTTTTTTTTATTTGTTTATCTGCACCGAGATAATGCTCCTTCAGAAGATAAAAAAAAATAAAATAAAATAAGAAATGAACAAAAATTAAAAAAAAAAAGAAAAGAATAAATATATAGATTTCGTTCCAAAAATGCCGTGCTCTACAAATTTACTAGAAACAATGGATATAATCTCAAATCTACTAACCTCTGGCAATCAGATCGACATTGTATACACTGACTTTTCCAAGACCTTTGACAAAGTTTCACATCGACTGTTACTCTACAAGTTATCAGCTTATGGATTTGAAAAATTTTAGATTAGATTTAGGTGAAAAATTTTTTAGATGGAAGAAAGCAAAGAGTTGTTCTTAGTAACGTTGAATCAGAATGACCTTGATGTTACTAGGGGTATTCCGCGAGGATCGGTCCTTGGGTCTCTTCTTTTTGTTATTTTCATAAACGATTTGTCCGAATCTTTAAGTAATGAAACAAAAGTCTATGCTGATGACATGAAAATTTTAGCAGCTGTTAACCATCTAAATGATAACTTATCTTAACAGCGCGATATAGATACGATTTCAAGCTGGGCGATTACATGGGCGACTGATTTAAACGTAGAAAAGTGTAAAAATATGCATATTGGTATTAAAAATCCCCAATTTTACTACATAATAAACATGGAACAGAATCATCAGATAAAACAAAATTGGAAAGGGATTTGGGTGTGTTTTTTCAAAATGATCTAAAATGGGGTGCACATGTTAGCTACTCATTTGGCAGAGCTAATAAGATCTTGGGAATGATTTGGAAAATTTTTAAATTTCTGGACGCCAATGTAGTTAAGTTATTGTATACCTAATTGGTAAGACCTCTTATTGAATATGGAGTTATTGTTTTGAATCCATACCTGAAAGAAGATAAAAAGGAATTAGAAAAATTACAACTTAAAGCTACAAAGTTGATTCCAGCCTTTAAGAATCTTGAGTATGAAGAAAGATTGAATAGAATAAAACTTACCACTTTGGATACGAGAAGAAGAAGAGGCGATTTGATTCAGTTTTTTAAAATTGTAAACAGTCTAGAAACTGTTAAATTGGTAAGTGAAATCAGGTTCAAAGAAATAATTATATTTTGAGGGGTCATGCAAAGATGGTTACAAGAGAACTTATTTAAAATTGTCCATCACGGTTCAACTTTATCACAAACATGGTTGTAAACGACTGGAACCGTTTACCAAAAAATGTTGTTGAAGCAAATTCATTAAATTCCTTCAAAGCAAGACTTGATGAATGGTTTATGGTACAGAATGTGGTGTGATTGCAAAGAACTGCCACAGCCTTACGGTTTAACTCGACTTGCTCGAGTCGCAGTTATTTTTACTACTAATACTACTAATAATAGTAATAATAAGTCGAAAGAAAATTAAAAACGAAATGTTGAAATAACAAGAGGCAAGGCATGTTTGAATATTTGATAGTTTAGGGAAAAAATAGAGGAAATTACTAGGTAGCAATCAGTCTTAAGCAAAAGTCAGAACAAAAAGTCATTTCAAAGACTTTGAAATAAAAATGGCCAACTTAATAACTACATGGAACATCAAAAGACTTTTAAAAAAAAAATCAAAAACTTGACTTAGCCTTTATGACTTTAAACAACTCTGGTAGCAATGACACAATAGATTTGGATATTCGATATATCTTGATTCGAAGCCTTACCAATTTTCTGACATCTTATTTTATATCTAATTATTTGTTGTCCATTTTTTTATCACGATTCCTAAATATCTTTTATTTATTTATTTTATCTGTGCAGATTTAAAGAAAAAAAAATTAAATTTAAAATCAAGACAAAATAAAAATGTAAGAAAAAATAAGATAAAATTAAAATAAGTTAAAATATATAATAATATAATAAAAAGAAAATTAAAATATTTATTAATATAAATTATTAAATTAAAATAAATAGAAATCTATTGAAGTTAATTTTTATGTTTTAATTAGAAATTAATGATGTGCGTCTTAACTTTTTGAACAGGATTTTTTGATTGAAGTTTTTATGGTTTTCATTTTCTTTCAATTTATCAGCCGAGTAAAAAATCTAATTATCAAATATTTTATATTAATTTGAATTTTCACAATTTTTCAATTCAACTTCATTTCAAAAATTTTCACTTTACAAATTTTTAACACAAACTTTAATTTCATTAAGTTTCATTAAAAAAACATGTGAAAAAAACTAGTGCGTATAAATTTTTGTGCAAAACTGTTTAGGAATAGAGAAGGTAGAATGTGTGCTCCAGCCTGCAGTTAATCTTAAATTAAATGATAAGTAGAGACATGTCAACAATTAGGTCTTGACATCTGAATTATTTAGTCATTTGATTTTAATCCACAAAAATACAATTCATTATTCAAAAGTTAAATATTTTGGAAATAATGAAAAACATTTAAAAGTTGATTTCACTTTAATTTTAGACAATTTCCAAACAATTATTTTTGTGCAGAATTACACATTGTTGAATATTGTTTTTCTCTTCTGGAAATATTGATAAGAAATTAATTTTTAAATTTTTTAGAATTTTTAAAAAGCAATTTTTGTTCTCTGACTGAAAAAGCTACTTCAAGCTATTAGAATAAGCGTGTACATGACATTTCAATAGAAGCAATAAAAATTTTTAATCTCTTTTCTTTTTCTAAAACAAAAAAAAAAGATAAATAAAAAAACTTATTGTAAATATATAATCTCTGAATTCAATGACCTATAAGTTGCAGCTTTTAAAAAAAAATAACTGAGTACAACAAGCTTTTATTTGAAGAAAAAATTTTAAAAGTCTAACAAATAAGTGTTCTCTAAGTTTCAATTAGCCTAAACCACCTTTTCAGCAGACAGATTAATAAATTTTAGGTCTCCAAATTTCTGAGTTGTACTTAAAGCTAAATGCTCAAAAAGCGAAATTTTTAAATTTGAAAAAAGTCGACTTATCAATTTTTAACCTGTCAGTTATTTGATTAAAGCTTAGCTGATGATTTATTTAAATGTAGAAAGCTTAGAGCCAAGAGATTAATGATTTATAAGAGCCAAAATCATATGTTAAACATAATTAGATATAAAGTATTAAATCGATTCAAGTCTTAGGCCCAAAAAGCTTAACTTACATAATTGACATATTTACTCTTATTTGTGTTAAAGATAAATTTAAAATATTTTGTTGATTTTAACGTGTAAGGCAAAAATAGCTTTCGATCGAGAGGAGTAAAAGTAGCTTTTTACAAATACCTTCCAAAATTTGTTTATCAGAAAAAAACAGTAACTTGAATAGTGAAATTGGATCTATTACTTAAAATAGTTAAGAACGCTTTTTTAAGAGCTCAGTTTGCTTTTTGAGGTAAACAAGATAAAATTTATTTATTTATTAAGACTAAGACTCAATTTTCGGCTTTTTACGAGCTTACTTAAACATTTTTCTTATTCCAAAATGAAAGAGTAACAACCTAAGTTAATAAAGTTGTTACCATGCCATGGTAAAAAAAATCCAACATGAATAAGGGAAAACAGTATTTTTCAGCATTAAGAGTATATTTTTAAAAATGGCAATGGTCAGGCAAATTGAAGTTTATGGTCAAGCCTAAAAATTATTATTTAAATTAAGTTTTTAACTAGAAGAGATGGACTAGTCAAACTTTTGGAAAATAAAAAATTTAGTCAAAATGAAAATTATTGTTCATTTTTATATTTTTACATTTTTACATTTTTGAGAGAAAAAATAAAAATCTCAAAATCAAAAAATCTAAAAAAATTTTCATTCAATAAATTCGCAATTACTTAAAAAGGAGTTTTAGAAAAATTTTAAATGAAAAATCCAGGGATAATTTTTTGAAAATCCCTTTTAATTTATTATTACTTTTCTTAATGAAAATTATTAATGAAAGTTTTTTTATTTTGAGATTTTTATTTTTTTGAGAGAATGTAAAAATGTAAAAATAAAAAAATGTACAATAAATTACATTTTGCCAAAATTTAATCTTTTTTTTTTTTTTTTTAATTACAGTGGTGATTTGATAACAGTATTTTACGTAAATTTTCGTAAAATACTGCTATCAAATCACCACTGTATTGATCTTTACATTCTAATATCTTTTTTTTTAATTTAATGATAATAATAAAAAAAAAATTAGGTTTTTAGATAATTTTTGATTTTATTGCAGAATTTTATTTTTGAAGTAAACATTAAACTAAATTTATTATTTCTGCAAATTTGTGCAAAAATTTTATGCAGAACAATTTATTATTATTATTATTCAAGGTTAATCAACGGGCTAGAGCCCTTATCTATTTTCTAGACTGGTATTGTTTAAAAATATAAGTACAATATATTCTTTTTTAAAATAAAATCCAAATTTTACGAAAAAAAAAAAATTAAATTTTTCATTTAAATTAAAATTTTTTGTAAAATAAATCAAATTTGTCGAATAATTAACATACTCTTTTGTAAATTGAGTTTAATTTATTAAATACAAACATCTTAAATTGATTTTTTCAATTAAAAAATTATTAATTTATTTTGGAAAAAAATAAGAAAAGGTCATTTCGCCAAATTTTGATTTAGCATCATTTTGTGCCAAAAAATCCGAATTCCGAAAATTTCATTTTAAATTTCTTGAATGATTTGTTTGAAGCTGATATTTTAAGATTGAAGGTTCATAATCAAATTTCAAAATTTTAAATGAAAAGTTAATAATTTTGATAAAAAACGGTGTTGAAAGGAAAATAAATTATATTTTTCTAAGAAATTGTTTACAGTATTAAAGTCTTTACCAATAAAATGAAATTTAAAAAGTTTGTGTATACAGATATAAATAATTATTAATTTTTTGAACTATATACTTGCTGTAATAAATAATTAATAAAAGACAATAGTCAAAATAAGGTAAGTTGTAGGTTTCTAAAAAATTGAATTTTAACTGATGTTGATAAGTAAAATAGTATTTTTATTGAATAGAGTTTTTTATTTATCGAAAGAAATACATTAGAGATATGTTTACTGAAAATCAATTTATTATCAATTGTAACTCCCAAAATTTTAAATTCCTTTACTACAGTAACTTGCATATTTTTAATTATTATGGGAGAATTACTCTATTATTTGAAGAATATTGTTTCCGCACAAAGAAAAATCTTTTCAACACAAAAAAAATCTATTCAGCACAAAGACCCCTCTTCTAAGCACAAAAAATCTAATAAGTCTAAAAAAGCTTTTTAGCACAAAAATTTTGTGTTTAAACCATAATTTTATTTAAATAAAAAAAATGCAAAATATTTATTATTTTTTTATATTAAGTCAAATTTAAAGCTTGGCAATGCCACCTTTCAGACAATTTGTTCCTTTCTCTTTTCGGCTTGTTAGCAAACTCATCATTATCAAGCAATTCTTTTAATGCCATTAAATGAGAACAATAGGCATATTTCACAAAGTATTTGCAACTACATGTATTTTCTTTTGTATTCAAGGTGTAATAACCATTAAAGATATAACTTCTTTTTCCCATAAGTTTGAAATTATCATTAACGTAAGTATTAACAATATTTTGTATCTTTTTTAATACGTATGGTTATAATTATTTTATGATGCAAAGAGTAATTTATTATATAATTTACCTGTTTTAAATTTGGTCTAGTGATCACATTTAACTCTGGGTTAATTAAACGAATGTGTATTTGTTTTGGTGTTATATTAGTATCATTTTTAAATTCATGCAAAATAAAATTATTGTTTAAACACAAAATTTTTGTGCTAAAAAGATTTTTTAGATGATTTAAATTTTTTGTGCTGATCAGATTTTTTTGTGCTAAAAAGATTTTTTAGATGATTTAAATTTTTTGTGCTGAGAAGAGGGGTCTATGTGCTGATCAGATTTTTTTGTGCTAAAAAGATTTTTTAGATGATTTAAATTTTTTGTGCTGAGAAGAGGGGTCTATGTGCTGATCAGATTTTTTTGTGCTAAAAAGATTTTTGTTTGTGCGGAAAAGGGAGACCCTATTATTTGTAACAAACATACAAAATGTTTTGGCCCAATTTATGTCTAGTTTGTTGAAGTTATACCTGTGTGCAATTGGTTCAATGAAAATTTTAAACTGTTTGATTATTTCATCAAGAGTTTTTCCAGATAAATAGAAAGTTGTGTCATCTGTGAACAATTTACATTTTAACTAGTTAATAATTAATTAATAACCTTGAAAGACTCCAAGTTTCAATTCTTTTGATAAAGAATTTGTATTTTTTAGTTTTATAAGTTGTTTTCTATTTGAAAACTAATTAAGTATCAATAAATTTTACTTTTGTATTGGAATTTTTATATGAAATTTCACATTACCAAAAATATAAAAAAAATTTTAAACGCTACAAAAATTGCCAAGATCTTAAAAACACTAAAATCCAACGTTGTAAAAGATACCAGAGTTGTTTAAAAGTCACAAGTCCTAAGTCAAGTCCAAGTCCGGAATTGATATTTTTTTTTAAGTCCAGACAATAAACTAATTTTAAAATACAATTGAAGAATAACTCAAAATGTCCTGAGTCTAATTAACCATTATTGTTCTAAGTGTTCTATTTACACTAAAAGGTTTTGTTGGAAAATTATTTTAAAATCTTTATGATGTTTAAAAAAAATCTTTTAAATCTGTTAAGAACTATGAGCTCGAAAATGCATGAGCTCACTAAATTTTTATATAAAGTCTTTCGAGAATTTTTTTTTTTAATTATTATTTAAGAGAATTTATTAATTTTTAGGATTTAAAAAAAAATTAGTTTTTTCAAAATAAACTAACTAATGAACGAAAAATTTCAATTGAATGAAAATTCTTAAAATATTTTGCTTTTATTTTTAATATTTTAATATTTTAAATTTAAATTTACCTAAGGGGTTTAAACTTAATTTAAATAAATTGTGTAAAGAAAAAAAAAAGAATCAGAAATTATAATTTTAGATTTTTTTAAATAATTTTCTTTTTCTTTTGTTGTTTTAAACTAGTTGTTTTAAGCTGGTTTTATTTTATAAAAATTAAGTTCTTTTCAATTTCAATTTCAAGGTTAACCATTGAAAATTTCAACACTTGTCGTATACCCGACTATTACTACCTTTACCTTTAAATACTCAATTATGTAACATCAATTTATCTAAATTATTTATATTGTATTTTTCTTTAAATATTCATTATTTAATCATATTCATTAATTTTTTTTATAAAATCTTTAATTTACTTCAAATTATGATTCAAAAAAAAAGCAATAAAAAAATTTCATCGTTTAAAATGACAACAATAAATTTTTCGATAAAAATCAGTAACATAATTCAGGTTAAGTTAATTCACAAATTTAAATTTATAGCTTTTATATTCATTCATTCAAACTGAAATAATTTTATTTTTCTACTTAAATAAATTTTAAATTTTAAAATAGTGTGTTATATCAAATTGTAGAGAAAAAAAAATTCTAAAAATTTACATTTTTATTTTTTTCTTTTGTACTCGATTTTTCGTCAAAAACAATCAAAAAAAAAAATTAAGATGAAAAAAATAATCAATTTCTAAAATTTTGAACCGACTTTAATTTTTTAATTTTTATATGAAGTTTTCTGTATTATAAACATTTAAAAGTTTAAAAAATTTTTTATACCGAGTATGTTATATCAAATTGTAGAGAAAAAAAAATTCAAAAAATTTACATTTTTATTTTTTTTCTTTTGCACTAAATTTTTCATCAAATTGAATAAATAAAAATTTTAGATAAATAAAAAAATCAATTTCTAAACTTTTGCAACACACTGTACATGGAATCAAGTACATGACTATTTTTTTAAAAAAAAATAAAGATACATTTATAAATTTATAAATTAGTAGGCTAAGATGAATTTTAACAAGTTCTAGTTCTTTTATTGAACAAGATTCGATATTTTATTTCCAAATAAAAAAAATAAAAATTAGAAAAAATATTTTAATCTTATTTTATTTATTATTAATTATGTTATTAATATTGAAATAGAAAACAAAATTACTGACTTAAGGAACAAATGTTTTTTTATTTCTTTTATAATAAAAAAAGTAATACAATTTATATCAAATTAGAACAAAAATAATTAAACATAGACAAAAATAATATTCAATTTCCCTTTTTAGTAGCCTACCGCGTTTTTTTTAACTTGGGGCTGTGAAGTAACGATTGGGGTCTCTTCAAGACGAATTTTTTTGATATTGGCTCTTGCACAGACGGATCGTCCGAATCTGATTCTTCATATACGCTGATACCTGAATCATTTACATTTTGAGTTTCATTTGGCTGACGAGTTAAGGCATTGGTTGTAGCTTTAGGGCGACCTCAACGACGCTTTCTTTCAAGTGGAATGTTCATTATCGGCAAAAGTCAAAGCTAGATATTCTTGAGCTGATTCTAAGTTACGAAAACTACAGAAAGGGAGGTAAACTTTTCCCTTTCCCCTAGTTTTTTTCACTTGTTCTGGTTCAATGGACTCATCTTGGCTTAAGTTGTTAAAGATCTCTTTGATAAAGGACATTTTTTGAATAGTGAATATTGTCTAGCTATTTATTTTTTTTTTATTTATTTGTTTTCTGTAGCGAGCTAAAGCTCCTTCAGAATAGGTTAAAAACTAAAATAAAAATAAAATTAAAGTAAATAAAATGAGATAAAAAAAAAGAATCAAAATAAAGTAAATAAGCTAAAAAAATGAAAGTTGAAAGCTCAATAATTTCCTTTATGTATAACACCAATAAACTCATCTTGTCGGAATCAGCTTTAGAAAGTCTTAAGCTAATTAATTAAATTTATTTTAAGATATATATTTGTTTCAATTAGATCAAATTAGCTTTCAAAGAAATAAAATAGTTACTAACTAAATCATATTTGACATTATTTAATTTAATTGTACTAACAAAAAATGTTTGACACTAACATCAGTATTTTTGTTCTAGTAAATATTATTTTTGTTTTTTTAATATATTATATTTTTTTAACGAAAAAAAAAAAAAGCATCATCAACAACAAAAAGTTGCACTCGCTATCAGCCATCATTTCTCAAGCTTCTAATCTATTTTTTATCTTACTATTTTTTTTCGAAAACTTCATTTTTTTTAAACATAAGAATAAAATTTAAAAAAAATTGTATTTATTGAGTAGTCGATTCGTTATCAAATTAACGAGATAAATAAGCGTTTAAGCTTTTTTGAATCCAGAAGGATCTACCACTAGTACTAGCTAAAGTGGGTCTTCCTCGACTACGTTTTTTTCCTAACCTATTTCCCTTATATCACAATTAGTTTAATTTTTATTACTAAAAGAGATGTTAAACAGTCTTTTAATTTTTTAATCTATTTCTAATTTTAAAATAGCTAAATAAAAATAATCTTCCTTAAAACACTCTAAATCAAGACACTTTTTCAACGTTTAGTAGGTTGAGATGATTGAAAAAATTAATATGCGAGAACCGATAAATTTAGACTTTAGTGGCATAATAGTAATATTTATTGAGATTGGTTTCAATATTTAGTTAAAATACTCAAAATTTAAATCAAATCACATGATTTTAATACTTTAGTTAAATAAAATAAAATAAAATTCAAAAAAGTTAAACCATAGATTTGTTCAGAATTTTGTCTAGTTATGTTTAAAATAAAAAAAATTGGTTTATTAAGTAATCCCTGAGACTACATACAATTAAACTGAAAATTTTATGCTCTTTCAGAATATATATAATTTTAAAAAAGATTTTAATTTTATCTTTGAGTAATTGAGTCTGAAAGATCTACAACTTTTTAAAGGGTTAGTTCTTTTTAGGCACCTGGATATAAAATTTTTTTTTGTCCCTCAAAAAAAAATGAAATCTGGGGTTTCAAAGGACTTAGTTTACGAATTTTAAGTCAAAAATTAGAAATTCAGATAGCACTTAAGTTTTGAATTTCTGGAACCTTGCCATGTCATGATGATCTATCGTTGAGTAACTAGCTGTTAATTGTTTTAATTTCTAAATAAGTAGCCGCAAGGAATTTATAAAAGGGACGGAAAATAAAATAAAATAAGCTTTTTTGAAAATAAAAATAAAAATAAAGTCTAAATTAATATTTAAAATTATTTTAGTTCAAATTAGAAATTATTTTAATTCAACTCAGAAATTATTTTAGTAAAAATCAAAAATTATTTAAGTGCTAGGTGATTTATATAGTAAAGTTTTGAAATATAAAAGTTCTGATTTGTATTATTTTGTTAAAAAACCGAATAATTCAGTGCACATAAAATAATGTAGTACTTTTTGGAAATAATATAGTGCAGTTTGGTATTAAAAAAAGAACTTCTGATTAATTTATAGTGCAACATTAAATACAAGCCTATGTATAACACCAATAAACTCATCTTGTCGGAATCAGCTTTAGAAAGTCTTAAGCTAATTAATTAAATTTATTTTAAGATATATATTTGTTTCAATTAGATCAAATTAGCTTTCAAAGAAATAAAATAGTTACTAACTAAATCATATTTGACATTATTTAATTTAATTGTACTAACAAAAAATTTTTGACACTAACATCAGTATTTTTGTTTTTTTAATATATTATAAAAGCATCATCAACAACAAAAAGTTGCACTCGCTATCAGCCATCATTTCTCAAGCTTCTAATCCCAGTCTTCAGCCTTGAATCGAGTGCACTAAGTGATTCAAAATGTTAGACTAACGAAAAGTTCTGTTCGAACATCTGCTATTTTTTGAACTAGCAAACAGCAAAGACAATAATACACAAAATCTAGACAAATCAAAATGAAAATGTACAACTATTTATGCTTAAAAAAAACTAAACGTTATTTGATCTGAGGGTATGCTCGATCAAAGCGTCTAGTTTAATGCTTTTTTCTCTCTCTCTCTTTCTCTCTCTCATTTTGAACATCTATGCTCGTTAATTGAACAAAAAGCATCTGAAATTAACATTTTTTATTTTGTTTTATTTAGAAATAAAATTAGGAGCACCTGAACATAAATAAACTCTAGAACATCTTCATTTCTAAATGATGAACCCGGAAATGAACGGTTATTATGCCAACCCGGCAAACAGTGTGTACATGCAGGCGTACCAGCAGTCGCCGTACGACCAGGCGTATTCGGGCAAGCCGATGAACCCGTACTCGGAGGAGTACATGCAGCAGGAGGAGGAGTGGGAGCGCGAGGGCGTGCTGGACCCGCTGTGGGAGAAGCAGCAGCGCAAGACGTTCACTGCGTGGTGCAACTCGCATCTGCGCAAGGCCGGCACTCAAATCGATGAGATAAATGAGGACTTTCGCAACGGTCTCAAGCTAATGCTCTTGCTTGAGGTCATATCTGGCGAACAGCTGCCCAAGCCTGACCGCGGCAAAATGCGCTTTCACAAAATTGCCAACGTCAACAAAGCTCTTGACTACATTCAAAGCAAGGGGGTCAAGTTGGTGTCCATTGGCGCCGAGGAGATAGTCGATGGAAATTTGAAAATGACTCTCGGCATGATCTGGACCATTATTCTTAGATTTGCCATTCAGGACATTTCAGTTGAAGGTGAAAATTTTTTTTATTTTTTTTTTCAAGTTTTTCATTTTTTTGTCCCTAATTTAAAATTGGAAAAAATTTTTTTTTTTCTAAAATTAAAAGTTAGTTTTATCATTGAAAATTGAAATTTTTTTTTATTTTATCATTGAAAAGATTACGGTGAAAATTTGGAAAAATTAGTTGATTGTTAAAATTAAAATTGAAATAAAAAGGTTTTACTATTAAGGCTAAGATTAATTGTTATAATTAAAAAAATTTAAAAAAAGCCTAAACTAAGATAAAGATTTTTTTCTAAATCTAAATAAAAAAATTTGAATTTTTAGTTTTTATTTTAAAGTTAAAAAATATTATTTTTAAGTTTTATTAAGTTTAACAAAATTTTGATTAAAAAAAAAAGTAAAAATAATTTAATTTATTTGTTAGATTAAAAGATTTTATTTTTTTTTTATTGAGAAAATTTTTTTTATAATATTGAATTAAATATACGAAAAAAAATTTAATTAAAATTTTAATTTTTTCATTGAAAAAATTTAGGTGAAAATCTACAAAAATTAGTCAATTGTTAAAATTAGCAGTTAAAAAAAAAGTTTTGAGGCTAAGAAAAATAATTTTTTGGTCCTTAATAAATAGATTTAAATTTTAGTTATTTAAAAAACAGGAAATTAGTATTTTTTAGTTTTATTATTATAACATTTTGATTTAGAAAAAATAATTTATTTGAAAAATTAAAAGAGGAATTTTAATTTATATTATTGAAATATTTTTTTATAAAATTAATTTATAAAATCTAAACAAAAAAATTTCATCAAAATTTAAATTTTGTCATTGGGAAAATTTAGAAAAACTAGATAATTGTAAAAATTGAAAATTAAAAAAATGCTTTAATTAATGAAGCTAAGTTTAAATTTTTTTTTAGTTTTTTTAAAATTTTAATTATTTTTTTTTTAGAAAATTGCTTTTTTGATAAAATGTGATTAAGTAAAATAATAAATTCTAAATAGGATTTAATTTTTATAATAAAAAAATTTTTTTTTGAATGATAAAGCTAAGAAAAAAAATTTATTGCTGTTTTAGCTTTTATTGACAATCAAAGATAATTTCTAAATTCTATTTAAAAAAAAAAATTATTTTGATATTTTTATTTATAAAATTAGATAAAAATTTTAAAAATTAAATATTTTCTTTGTTTATTTTTAAATTTTAAAAAATATTGCTAACTAAACAATGGCTCTTTATTAACCCGTCTAATCAAAAATGAATTCGTCAACTATATAATCAAAAGTCAAGTTTTAAATTAAATTTCATATATTTATTTAATTTGTCACATAAAATATTAAATGTCTAATAAAAAAAATCAAATATGTAAAATACATAAGAAGCAAAATTCTCCATCGCTGTTGAACTGCTAATTCTTACTCCTAGTTCTGTATACCGATCTCCTCAGATCACCGGACGCCAAATGAACATCCAGTTTAGCTTTAAAGCTGTTCACATTACTCGCATTATCTTTACTAGGAGGTAGTAAATTCCAAATAGTTGCTGTTCTATTAGGAAGGAATTTCGCTCTAATGTTAGACCCCTTAAAGTCATCCTCAACGATCTGATGTGTGTGTGACCTGCCTTTATTATTTCTTCATATTTTTATTCCCAGATCTACCTCTTCTAACCAGAGTTGTTTAAAAGTCACAAATCAAAAGTCAAGTCTAAGTCCGGACTTTTTTTTTAAATTTTTTTAAATAGTCCAAGTCCAGGCTTTTTTTTTAAATTTTGAATACTGAAGAAGAATTGTGAAGACATTTTTGCTAAAATTGCAAGAAAATTCTGATAAATGGCAAATCTATTGCATTAAACAACCCAAGAGTATTGATAAAATTTTTGATATGAAGCCTGATCTAGAAAATTTAAAAAAAAAGTCCGGACTAAAAAAAAAAAATTTATTTTCAGAAAAAAAAAAATTTAGAGTCATAAAAAAAAAAGTCCGAACTTTAAATTTTTTTTTTTTATGGAAATAAAATTTTTTTTTGTCCAGACTTTTTTTTTAATTTTTTTTAAAAAGTCCAAGTCCGGACTTTTTTTTTAAAGTCCGGACTTGTTGTTGCTTGTCTGTTGCTCTAAATACGCTGCTGCTGCCAAATCTTGGATTGGATTGATATCTGAACTGTTTAATTATTGATATGACTTTTTAATTATCTATTTGACAATTTATTTTTTTATTTAAAGTTTTAAAAAATTTGTTAATTCTTTAAAAAAATTTTTAATTAAATTTAAAAAAATTTTTAATTAAATTTAAAAAAAAAATCTAGAAATGTCCGCAAAAGAAGGTCTTCTGTTGTGGTGTCAGCGCAAAACACAGCCGTACAAAAACGTCAATGTGCAAAACTTTCACATGAGCTTCAAAGACGGTCTCGCCTTTTGCGCCCTCATTCATCGTCACCGTCCGGATTTGATCGATTACGACAAGCTGAACAAGGACGAGCCGCTCAAAAATTTGAATCTGGCCTTTGACATTGCCGAGAAACATTTGGACATACCCAAAATGTTGGACGCCGAAGGTAATCTAGCTTTACTTGAGCACTAAGCAGAAATTTAATGTTGAAAACTGTGCAGACATGGTTAACTGTATCCGTCCGGACGATAGGTCCGTGATGACCTACGTCTCGGCGTACTATCACGCGTTCGCCGGCGCTCACAAGGTAGGCCGCTTGCTGCGCGCGTGTCCATGCATGTCATTGCCCTAAATTTTTTCTTTATTTTTTTTATTTGTCCATTTGGTGTGATGTGTCTTTAATTTTGTCTGATTTTGCTAGAAGTAACCCATAGTGCTAAGCCGGATGAAAAGTCCGTAATGACGTATGTGTCCTCGTATTACCACGCGTTTGCCGGTGCCCAAAAGGTCTGCATGTGATTTGCCATCTACCCACGACCATTTCAAACAACTAACCTTTTATTTTAGGCCGAGACTGCTGCCAATCGCATATGCAAGGTGCTCAAAGTCAACCAGGAAAACGAGAGATTAATGGAGGAGTACGAACGACTCGCATCAGACGTAAGTCTTAAATTTTTTTTTTATTTTTTTTTTATAAAGAAATATTGTTCCATTTCGAATGTAAAATTTTTTTTTTTTTTTATTTGCTTCTGCTTAAGGTTTTTATAAATAAATTTTTTTCTTCTCTTCAAACAAAGAAATAAAAAACGGTTCCTCAATTAAATTAAGACAACTCGTCATTTAAACAAGGGTCAATTAATAATTTCATTTTTTATAATTTATAATTTATATTTTTGTAGCAATTTACGGCATGTCTGACAATTCTTACTTTATATTTTAATAACAATTATTGTACAATTAGATTTAATTCTCAAATCAATAATTTTTAATCAATAAAACGTTTGAAACTCAAAATTAAATTTTTGGTTCCAAAAAAATAGCTGATTTTTACATTGGTGATTAAAAAGTGTTAATGAACTTATTTGAAATTTTTTTGTTGATAAATATGTTCTATGGAAAACAATAATTAGTAGAAGCAGTATCTCCAGTTTAAATGGGAAAAATCGTTTGACAAATGAAAAAAAAATTTTATAGAATGAAAAAAAAATTAATGTAGAATAACTTAATTTTTATTTTTTAAAGTATTAAGAATATTTTTTTTTAGAATTACAGAATATTTATATAATTACATATAACATTGTAGTTTAAACTTAAGAACATAGAGAAAAAAAATCCTTATAGACTAAAAATTATTGTCAAATTAGAATAAAAAAATAACTAAATTTTTAAAGCAGATTTTACTTTCGGTGGTCTGCCTCGATTTCTTTTCGGCTCGACTTCACATGGCATAACATCGTCAGCTTTTTGCGTTTTTTTGGACGTCCAGGTCCTCTTTTAAGACTGTTATTTTTTCATTGTATCTAAATAATAAGCTATCTAAATATAGTGAATAAATATTTTTTTTAGTATCTAATTATTTTATCTAAGTATCTAAATTTTTTAATTGAATATCAAATTTTTTTTGTTGTATCTATTATAAAAAAAAAGGAGGTAGAATTTTTTTGATATTTTATTTAGAAAAATTAAAAAAAAATACAAAAAGGAAGAAAAATTAAGAAAAAGAAAAAAATTAATCTTTTTTTGTTCTTTTGTTTTGAGGTTGATCTTGAATTGATTTCGGCTTGTTTTTTGATCCAGTGGGTCTTCCTCTTTTCTTTTTTGGAATCTCGGACTGAGCTGAATTTTCATTTGAATTGTTTTCAACTTCAATTTCATTTTGAATTTCCATTTCTGCTTCTTGAGCCTCAATTTTTTCCATCACATCAACTTGACTCAAAATTGAATTTACAAGAGCCTCTGGTAATTTCTTTTGATTTCGCACGTAATCTCTTATTTGTAACTCGGTTGGTTGAATCATTAAAGCTTTTTTTGTTGTTACTGGTTTACCGCGTTTCCTATTTTCACCCAAAGGAACATCTTTTGCGTTTCTATGCCATTCCAATCCTCGATAACGACAAGCAAGAACCAAAATGTGTTTGCAGATATTATTTTTTCTCCAATATGGGCATGTGCACTCACGATTTTTATATTTGTCAATTAGATATTAAATTGAATTATTTTTTGATACAAAAAAAAAAATAATTAGATACTGTAAAAAAAAATATCAGATACTAATTAATATTTTATTAGATACAATAAAAAAAAATTAGATATATAAATAAAAAAATTAGATAGCTTTGAAAATATAAGCCCTCTTTTAATCAATTCAACAGGCTCATTTTCTGGATTAACATCACTCATTGGAGCAACAACACTCACTTCACCAGGGCCATCATTTAATAAAAAATTTTGACGAAAATTATTTTGATTTTTCTTTCTCCCTGGACGTGGTCTTAGAACAAACTTAGTAGGTCACTCGTCTGTTAATTTTGAAAATGAATAAAAATTTCAATTACTATTAATTAAAATTATAAAATACTCTTATGCAATTTTTAATACTTAATTTTCAATTTTATTTCTTAACATCGGAAATATTTTTTATTCTAAGCGAATTTGACATAATTCTGTAAAATATTTTTTCATTCTATAGTCTTTTTTTAATTCGTCAAAAGATGCCCCCAAAAGATGTCATTTTTTTACCAACCAAAAATTTTTAAATATTTTTTTTTAAATAAATTAATTTTGAATTTCTTTAATTTGTTAAAATCATCAAATTTTTTTTACCCCAAAATTTCTTAAAATTTTTTTATTCGTACTTGACCATTTTAAAAGTACAAATTAACCAAAAAATATTAAGAAATTTTAGACTGAAAAAAAATTCAAAAGTATCTCTAAATAAAGATAAAATTTTTTTTTTGAAAAAAATACTTTTTTTAAGGTTAGCATTCTTCTTTTTTCTAAGAAATTTCATTTAAGTTATGGGTTCTCTGCAATAAAAGTTGACCGCATTTTTTAACGACATGAAAAAGTTGGCCCGAAAATGCGAACACGGTCACGGTTTTTAAAAATTTTGGCCGGTATTGTGTCCGCTTGTACGGATCCAACACTAATTTTAATTAATCAATTAAAAGAAATTCAAAATCAAAAAAAATTATGAGAAATTTTGGGTTATAAAAATTCGATGATTTTTCTAATTAATTTATTTAAAGAAATTTAAATTAAAAAATTTAAAAAATAAAAAATCAAATCATCTTAAATATGTTCTTATATTATCTGAAATTATCTAAAATTTTTTTTCAAGATTTTAAGTTGACGCAGACCCAGAATGGTCTAAATGTTTAAAATTTTTTTTTTTTCAAAAATAAGTTTTACGCTACAAAAAAAGTACAAAAAAAAATTTTATGATTATAACAAATTAATTTAAAGAAATCCAGTATTAATTTATTTAAAAAAAAATATTTAAAAATTTTTGGTTGGAAAAAAAATTTCATGATTTCAATTAATTTAAAGAAATTAAAAATTAATTTATTTTTAAAAAAATTTTTTATCATTATTTATAAAAAGTGAAAAAATTATCAAAAAAAATATTAAGAAATATTGGGTTGAAAAAAAAAAGTTCATGATTTTAATTTAATAAAAAATAGAAAAAATCAATTAATTTTGAAAAAATTATTTTTATTAATTTAATTTAAAAAAAAAATCAATATAAAATAAAAATTTTTTTTTCATGATTTTCATTAATTGATTTAAAGAAACTCAAAATCAAAAAAAATCATAATTGAATAATTAAAAAAAAAATTTTTTTCTTCATAATATAAATCAGTTTATTTAAAGAAATTTAAAATTAAAAAAAAAATAAAAAAAAAATTAATTTTTTAGAAAATATTTTTTTTTCTTAATTTAATATTTTAAATAAATTAATTTATAATATTCATAAAAAATTTTTACTCATAATATAAATAAATCAATCTAAAGAAACCTAAAAAGAAAAAAAAAGGAAATTCAATATTAAAAAAAAAATTTATTCATTACTGTGAGTTGAGTCAGACAAATGGAACAAATTCAAAAAAAAAAAATTTTTTTCATGATTTTCATTAATTGATTTAAAGAAACTCATAATAAAAAAAAAAATCAATTTTATTAATTTAATTTTCGAAACAAATTCAATATAAAAAAAAAAAATTATTCATTTTTGTAAGTTAACGCAGACCATAAATGGAACAAATTCAAAAAAAAAAATCTTTTCATTATTTTCATTAATTAATTCAAAGAAACTCAAACAAAAAAAAAAAATCAATTAATTAAGAAAAAAAAATTTTTATTAATTTGATTTAAAAAAATTTTTGCTCAGCTTTTAGAATGGATAAAACGGACAACCCCATGGCTAGAGAACCGCACCACCGACAACACACTGCCGGGCACCCAACAAAAGCTCTCGGAGTTCCGCGACTACCGGCGCGTGCACAAGCCGCCGCGCCTCGAACAAAAGGCCAAGCTCGAGACCGACTTCAACACGCTGCAGACCAAGCTGCGGCTGAGCAACCGGCCGGCCTACCTGCCCTCCGAGGGCAAGCTCGTCTCGGACATATCGAACGCGTGGAAGGGCCTGGAGTTCGCCGAGCGCGGCTTCGAAGAGTGGCTGCTGTCCGAGCTGATGCGGCTCGAGCGGCTCGACCACCTGGCCAAAAAGTTCAAGCACAAGTGCGACATACACGAGTCGTGGGCCGGCGGCAAAGAACAGCTGCTGCAGGCGCACGACTTCAAGCGCTGCAAGCTCAACGACCTCAAGGCGCTGATCAAAAAGCACGAGGCGTTCGAGTCCGACCTGGCCGCGCACCAGGACCGCGTCGAGCAAATAGCCGCCATAGCCCAAGAGCTGAACGCGCTCGACTACCACGACGCCGCCGCCGTCAACGCCAGATGCGAGAGCATATGCCGCAACTGGGACTTGCTCGGCTCGCTGACCAGCAAGCGGCGCGTGGCCCTCGAGGACGCCGAGCGCATCCTCGAGCATGTGGACGGCCTTTTTTTGGAGTACGCCAAACGGGCCGCTCCCTACAACAACTGGCTGGAGGGCGCCCGCGAGGACCTCGTCGACATGTTCATTGTGCACAGTGTGGACGAGATCCAGGGCCTGATCGGCGCCCACGAGCAGTTCAAGGCCACTTTGGCCGAGGCCGACAAAGAGTTCAGGTCGATAGAGGCGCTCGCCCACGAGGCCCTCCATTTGTGCCAGCAGCACGGCCTCCAGATCGCCGACAACCCGTACACTAGCATTGAGGCGAGCGAGCTGCACGCCAAGTGGACCGAGGTGCAGCATTTGGTGCCGGTGCGCGACCAGACCCTTCAGGGAGAGATGAACAAGCAGAAGCAGAATGACAGCTTGAGGATTTTGTTCGCGCAGAAGGCGAATGTGGCCGGACCGTGGATTGAGCGGCAGCATGACCAAATAGCCAGTGTGGCCGTGAATATGCAGGGCGGACTGGAGCAGCAGCTGCAGAGACTCCGCACTATGGAGCAAGCACTTGGTCAGTACAAGCCCAATATTGACGAGCTGGAAAATATCAACAAGGAAATTCAGGAGGCCATGATTTTCGAGAACAGACACACTGGCTACACCATGGAGACCATTCGGGTCGGATGGGAACAGCTCGGTGTGAGCATTGCGCGCAATATTAACGAGGTGGAGAATCAAATATTGACTCGGGACTCGAAGGGAATTAGCGAGGAGCAAATGAACGAGTTCAGGATGTCGTTTAATCATTTTGACAAGAGCAGGACTAGGCGCCTGGAGCCTAAAGAGTTCAGGTCTTGTCTCATTTCGCTCGGATACAATATTAGAGATGACAAACAGGTTGGTTGAGATTTTGCTCTTTTTTTTTTTTT
>QEOQ01000455.1:125599-142998 GCA_010279815.1 Brachionus plicatilis
TAGTTCGAAAATAGAAAAAGGCATGAAAGTTAGAAAGCAAGATAATTTGGACCAAAATTCATGAATTTCTTTTACTTTGAATTAGCTCGTTTAGGAGAGTTCTGTAATGCTTTAATTTTAAATTGCAAAGACATAACCAAATTGAGTCAGATAACAATGGAGGTGTGACAAAATCTCGAAAGAAAAATATTCTCGAAAGGTAAATCTCGAAAAAAAATAATCTCGAAAAGTGATCATTTATTAATCTCGAATGTACTAAAATCTTCGAGAAAGTTTTTATTGTTAAATAAAATAATAAAATAAAAAAATATTATAAAAGAAAAATAAAAGGTTAAAACTAATACTTTGGAGGTGTGACAAAATCTCGCCTTCCCATTTTTATTCCTAATATAATTATTTGCAATATACTCAATTAGGCTCTCTAATTCTTTAGGATAATCTTTTTTTATTATATAAAATACTATTAAAACATCAGAATTAGGCAAAAATGCTAAAGTTTGTTTAAAAAAAGGACTTTATTTAAAAAAAAAAATTAGTCTTCGACTCGGATTTTTGAAAAAAAAAGTCTTGACTTGGGACTTGTGACTTTTAAAAAATTCTGGTTCTTTGTATTAAATTAGTTTTCAATTTTGCAAAAACAATAATTAATTTGAAATAATTGCATTGATCGTGATACTAAGTGTCTAATTTTTTAGTTGCAAATAATTTTTTTTTTTAGTTAAAGTTAATTGGGAGAAAAATTGTCTTAATTTGATTCGAGATTTTTTTTTCGAGAATTAGCACTTTTGAGAATTTTTTTTCGAGAATTATCACTTTCGAGAATTTTTTTTTTCGAGATTATGTCCAGTTCCCGTAACAATGTGTAACAAAAGTTGTTACACCAAGTAGCCTTGAAAATAAATTCTGAAAGTTTTCTTTTAATTAATCATCGACTTGTAAAATGAGAGAGGTAGAACGAAACATATAAAAAGATAAAAAAACATATACAGTCAATAACCGGTTATCCGGAATTTTTTATCCGGAAATTATCCAGAATCAATTTTCGGACCTAACAAAATTAGACTCTTAATTCATTTATTGTGTGTATATTAAGATAAAATTGATTTTATAAAAATTATAGTAGTTTTGATCTAGAATTTTTTTTAGGTTGTGAAAAGACTTTTCCCATGTTCTAGTGCATTTAAAAATAAAAATTTAAAAATTAAAAAAAAATGGCAGTGTGACAAAATATAGAAAGACAAAATGTAGAAAGACAAAATGTAGAAAACGATTTTTTAGTGGATAATATAGAATTTACCTGGAAAAAAAAATGTAGAAAAAAAAAATAGTCTAATTAATTTTTATTTCAATTTTTTTCTTTGTGAATTAGTAAATTATTTCCTAAACCTTCTAAAAATGCTTCAATATTCTCACTTTTATAATCTGTCACTAATTAATGGCATATGTTTTTGACTTACCTCTAAAATATAACAATTTACCTCTAATTTATTAAAACATAAGCTAAATTGTTATTTATAAGCTATTTAAATAAAAAAACTCTATTCTAATAAAAAAGTATCTAAATTAGTAAACTAGCAGATATTTTATTAAAAAAAAATCTAATTAAAGAAAATATAGTTAATTAAAGAAAAAATAAAAAGCTAATTAGAGAAAAAAAGAAAGTAATATTTAATTTTGTTTGCATTTGTTTGGACAATACAAATAACGTTTCATACGCATTTCTGAGTTACAAACTCGACAATACTTTTTCGTTTCATCAACACGAATTCTTTTCGACGGTTGAGGAGCTATTTCAGACTCATCGTCCTCATTATCTGATTCAATGCCTTTTGCAGGTTCATTTGATGCATTTGTTTAATTTTTCTGACGTTGTAAACACGATGCATTTTTCTTCGGTGCTCCCCTTTTTCTGTTCGATTCAATTGGTAAATCCATTGCTACTAAGTCAAAACTACATTTTTTCAATCTTGCACAAGTAGATGATCACAATGATAGTCTTTAAGACATTGTTTGAAACGAATACTCTCTTTACATTGTCGGATGTTATCAATAAAAACATTCGAACTTTGCACCCATACTTCGAAAATGAACAATCGTACCAATATTTGAATCAATTTTGAGTATTTTTGAGTCCACAAAATATCAATTGATTGTGACCAATTTTTCAATTTTTGATCTCTTCACTGATTGTTTCGAACGACTCAAAGTTACATAAATGATCGCAAACTAGACCTTTTCCTCTTTTCGCTCGTGGCTGACTCTCGATCTCTTAAGATAATTTTAATTTTAATTTTAAGGATCTTGTAAAGAAGAGGCTTTTTTTTGAATCATAGTAATGTTCGATGTTTTCCACGCTTTAGGGTCTCTACCTTCTCGAAGAGATAAATTTAAAAGTTCTATGATTTCTATTAATGAATTTCTAGGTAAGTTTTTTAACATTAAATTATGAATTTGGTCAGGTCCTGATGCCGCTTCATTTTTCAATCTTCTTAAAGCCATATTCGGTGGAAGACTGGTTTTGTAGATTTTCTGAGAAAGATATGGAATGCTTTTATGTGAAGCAGAAATAATTTTTTCTGTAATTTTATCATTTAGTAGGTCTATTGTGAGGGAACTTTCAGTGATTCAAGTTTTGTTATAAAAAAGAATTTATAGATTGATAGTCAGATTAATTAAAAGCTAATTACTTAATTAGTTATCAATTAAAAAAAACAATGAGTAAATATCAATTAAATGAAGCATTTGAATTTTTTAATTAACAGAGTTTAATTAATAAAATAGATGTTTTTTTAATTGATTAGCTTTTTTTTTTAATAATTAGCTGCAGTTTTCATTTTTTAGCGGGTTTTTTAATATTTAGATCAGTTGTTTTAGATTTAGAAGTCTTTTTAATTTATTAAAGGTGAACTTTTAATATTAGAGGTAAGTTTTTATATTTTAGAGGTATTTTTTAATAATTTAGAGGTAAGCAAAGAATTTATGCGCTAATTAATACAAAGTAAAAGTCTCAAATATATTATTATAATAATATAATTAAAATTTTCAATATTTTTTTACATATAGTACTATTCTATATTTTGTCATGTCTTTATTTTGTCTTTCTATATTTTGTCTTCCTCCCAAAAAAATATTTAGAATTATTGAGTTAAAGAGAAAAAATTTCATAATTTTGGTTCAAAAAAAGAAAATTTTTTTACACTTTTTTACATTGACACAGGCCCAAATCAACTAAGTATTTAACAAAAAAAAAATTTTTCTAAAAATGTTCTTAAAGCATTTAAAAAGGTTTTGTGAATTTCAGTACAAAAGAACAGAACAAAGTTTAAAAAAATAAATTCTTTTTTCTAAAAGTTTAAATTAATTCTTTGAATGCAGAATGGTGCAACATTCAAAGTTGCATAAACTGTCAAAGTTGCATAAGTCTTCTAATGATGTGCAAAATCTCTGTAAAATGCCCTAAGCTCGATTTTATTGAAATTTATACTCTGCTAAACTCTGCAAATTTAGCAGACCTTGATATTTGATGCAACTTTGAATGTTGCACTTTGTTGCATTTTCAGAATTAAGTTTAAACCTTCAGTAAAAAAGTTATTCAATTTTTTTACATTTTTTTCTGTTCTTTATATAGTTTAGTACTGAATTTCACAAAACTATTTTAAAAGCAAAAATTAAAAAATAATTATAATCATAATTTTTGGCGATTTAAACAAATTATTCGATTTATTTCGATTTAAATTTTAAATTATATAAAATTTGGATACAAATTTAAACTCAAAAAATATTTAAATTTCCAAGATTAACTTAAATAATTCTAAATTCTATTTAAATTTTGTTTTAATTAAAATTATTAATTACATTCACTAACTTTAATTGAATAATTGTGGACAAGTAATCCTTTAATGTTTTACTTTTTGTTATCCATCGAGTAGTAAAGGGTGATTGTAAAAGATCTTGAGTTTTACTCATTTTTAAAAATATAAATTAGTTTTAATAATATATAACATAATATTTATATTTTATTTCGGAAAGACCTTGAACTAATTGGAAAAAGAAAAAAAAATGAAAAAAAAATTTTAAGTTGACGCAGACCCAAATGTACTAAATATTTAAATAAAATTTTTTTTCGTAAATATGTTCTAGGGCATTTAAAAAGTAAAAATTAAAAATAAATATTTAGTCTTTTTTTTTTACTGACGGTTGAAAATTTTGTTGGCTGATTTTTTCTTACGATATTTTAGCCTGGCTGCCTTCTCCTGGTTAGTATTCAAATGAGGTCTCTTGTGTTTTTTATACTTTTTGATGTTTGTATTTTTCTTTAAAAGTTTATTTTAAAGCTAGGATCAGTCGGATTTTAAATTTTGAAAAAAAATGGGAAAAGTCTTGTCCACTCTTATAGCAAATTAAACTAAACTTTTGTGCCATTTTTTATTTTTCAATTGTTTTTTTTTTACAAGTCGAACAAAAATTCTTGGCTTTATGAATAAAAAAATTTTTTTCATGATCTCAAAATGGAATAAATATTTAAAAATTTTTTCTTTTCATAAATATATTCAAGGCTTTAAAAAAAGTACAAATCAAAAAAAAAAAATCAAAATTCATAGATATTAAAAAAAAAATTTTCTAAATATGTTCTTAAAGTATTTAAAAAATGCAAATCAAAAAAAAATAATTAAAAATTTTGGGTTGAAAAAAAAGTTTTATGATTTTAATTAATTTATTTAGAGAAATTCAAAATTAAAAAAATTCTTCTCTTTTAGATAAAATAAAATTAAAGATAAAAAAATATTTTAAAAAATTATGCAATTTAGTACAACATGTTTGGTTAAACTTTCCTAAAATAATTTTTCTAAGGTTAAAAAAAGACAAAAGATAAAAAATTAATAAGATTATTGACTGAAGATTTTATTTTATTTTGTATCATTAAATTTAAAATTTTTTTTTTAATTTAATTTTTTTATCTCTAATTTTAATTTATCAGAAAAGGAAGAATTTAGTTCATTTTTATTTGAAATTCACAATTCATTTTTTCTAAATAATTTTTAGAAATCAAAAATCTTTTCTCTTAAAAAAAAACAGGTTTTAAAGGGCTTGTAAAGTTTTTTTCTATTCGATCGTTTCAATACAGAAAAAGCTTTGATTAATTAAAAAATGATCTGTAAAATAATTAAATCCCAACTTAAAATAAGGCCTCAAATTAGTGGTATGAAGTTTTAAATGATTTAAAAAAAAATTTAATTTCTATGAGACATGTCTTCTTTTATTTCTTCATCCTCTATCTTTAAAAAAAAATTAGATATTGATATTTTCTAATAATAAAATAAAAGAATTAATCTTTTTTTTTGTCTCAGTTGGCAACAAAGCCCTTAATAAAATTAAAACATTTAATTCTGAAAAAATTTAATTTCAAAAAAAAGAGTCGCGTTTATGTGACAAAAATTTTTGAATTAATAATTTTTTTAATTAAATAATTTTGTTGTAATTAAAAATAAAGCCAAAAAAATACTTTATAAAAAAATATAAAATTTTTAAATTTACTCTTTTTCGGAGATCATCGATTAAAAAAAAAGCCTTTGTTTAAAAATTTGAAAATGACTTATTAAACCTAATCAAGTAAAACAATCAAAAAAATTTTAAAGGGTTCTAAAAATTGATTTTTTTTTAAATATTACTAATTTCTAATATTATTTACCATTCAAAAAAAAATAACTGACACGAACAAAAACTATTAAATAAAAAGCCCTATTTTATTACAAAAGACTACATCCGGAAATTTAAAAAAATTTTGAAAATGTAAAAATTGAAAAACTTTTTGAGCAAAATTAAAAAAAAAAATTATAAAATTTTCCACAAAAATAAACTTATGACCAATTGATGTTAAATTTGTTTATTTGTTAAAAGGGAGATGCTGATTTTCAGAGAATTATGTCCATTGTAGATCCAAACAACACTGGTTACGTTAGCTTCGACTCTTTCATGGATTTCATGACAAGGGACGCAAGCGACCAGGACACCGCGGATCAAATTATTCAATCATTCAGGGTCTTGGCTAACAATAAAGTAAGTTAAAAATGAATTCTATTTTCTGCTCAAGTTCTAAATATTAAATGAAGCCATTCATCACTGCGGACATATTGAGAAGTGAACTGCCGCCAGACCAAGCGCAGTATTGTATTCAACGAATGCAGCCGTACCGAGGGCCGGATGCCGTGCCCGGTGCTCTTGATTATACTTCGTTTTCTACAGCGTTATATGGCGAGAGTGATCTATGATCACAGTGTTAACCTTTTTTAAATTAAGCTGAACCAAACAATTTTTAAAAATCGAATTTTGAGAAATATCAAAAATTAGGAACAATTAACCTTATTTTAGATTGAATGGGCGCATCTACAAAATTTATACTATTTAGTCGAGTATTCTAATTGAGCTTTATTATCTCTAAGACAAATGATAAAATTTTAAAAAAAAGTTTTTTTAAAATTTTTTTCTTTTTTTTTAAACTTTTTTTTTTAAACGACGAAATTTAATCGGAATTAATTATTTAAATAATAAAAATTTCTTAACAAAATAAAAATTTCATTTCATTTTGAATAAATATTTAAAATTATTTTTTTCTTTTAATTTTTTCCTTTTTTTTCAAACTTGAATATGTTCTATCCAAAGTATAAATATGCACGATTTATAAATTTACATATACAAATTATAAATCGATAGTTGGCATATGCATTTTTTAAATATTGATAAAATTATGTGTTCATTTATAAATTGTATATTTTTATACACACAATTTACAAATTTAATATGAATGATTTAGAAATTGAATGATCATTTTATTAATAAATTTTTTTTTCAAAAAGTTAATTTAAGCAAAAAATTAAAAAAATCAACCACGGATAATTTTACAATTTCCATCTCAAGAAAAAACTCCTGAGCCATTGGAAAGCCTCGAGCAAGTACGAGTGATTGAACAAGTTACTCAAAAAATGGTTGATTTTTTTAATTTTTTGCTTAAATTAACTTTTTGAAAAAAAAATTTATTAATAAAATGATCATTCAATATGGTAACCTAGTCTAAATGGGTTATGGGTTAATAGGGTGAACGAATTTGAAAAACCCCTATATCTCTTTCATTTTTAAAGCTACTACCTAAAAAAATATCTTGATATGTAGAACTCGAGGAGAGAAATCGAATGATATGTGTGAAATATTTAAAAAAAAAATCGTTATATGCTTTTTTTTCTCTTAAAGTTCGACTACGCCTAATGAGGTGAAAAAGCCTCGAATTAATGATTCGGGAGAAGGGTGCTTTAAGGCCCTAGGTAATACTTAAGCTCTAACCTATTTCGCTTGTTAGATTCAGCACATGCTAAAGTATCTAAGATAATTTTTTTAGAATTTTAGGAAATGTCCTTAGAGCTTCATCTAATGGGTTTTTTTTTAGGGCTTAAAAGGTTAAATAGATTTAACCCTATTAGTCAAAAAAATCACCCAATTAGTCCAAATAAGATTCTATTTAACCCATTTAACCGAATAAGACTATAAAAATGCAGTGACGATATTTTTTTAATAACTAAAAAATTGTAAAATTATTTTCTCTCTCTCACTCATTTTTTTTTTAAAGCCGAGTTTTTATTTCAAACATAAAAAAAGCAAATTGTTTAAAAATAAGCTAAAAATGTCACAGAAAAAAGAAATTCAATCTAAAAAAAAAATTATGCACAATCAGTGATGTAAATAATAATAAGCAAAATAAGAACAAGAAGAGGCCAAAAATGCCAAAATAGCTAAAAAAGGAACTGGAAGAGGAAGAGGACGACCACGAAAGCTTGTTAAAAGCAAATTAACACCAGATTAAAATGATAACTTATCAGAATCCGAAATATTGTGTAGCTCATGTGAAACAAAGATGGCTGAAGAGAAAGAAAACACGCCAAAATGGTTATCTTGTGAAAAGTGCTCAAATTGGGTTTGTGTTAGTTGTTTTCAAAAGAATTAAAAAAAAAAACAAAAAAAAAATTTTTATGTGATGATTGTAAAGATTAACTTTTACTTTTTTTTGAATTCGTTAAAACTCACCTTTGTTCTGTTTCGAATAAATTAAATTAAATGAATTAAATAATTTTATTAAAAAATTCAAAAAATTTTCTTCCTAAATGTCAAATTGGTTAAAAGGGTTAAAATTCTGTTTTTGGGGTTAAATTTCGGGCTAATTGTATACAATTTTAGGTGTAATCGGGTTAACCGCTTTAACTCTTTTGGACCTCACATAATTAACCGCGGAGCTAAAGGGGTTACTCAAAAAATTCGGGAAAATTGGGTGACTATTTTTGAAGTTTTTGAACAAAATGGGTGAGAAATAAGCAAATAAAAAAAAATATGGTCACCCGGTTAGACTAGTTTACCATATATAATTTTAAATTTAAAATAAAAAAATATCTTGACACAAAAAATTTAAACAAAGAAAAATTAAATTTTTCGCGATATCACTTTTCGATTTTTTTACTACTTAACTAAGTAGTAAAAAACATTTGTGTAAACTAAGAACTTTCAACCATTCATCAAAAAGAACGCTTTTTAAATGCTCTACTGACGTAATTTTTGTATTGAACATTTTGTAGTCAATATATGACCATAAATTCTCTATTGGATCGAGATCAGGTGATCTTGGGCACCAGGGGAGAACTGTTATTTGTTTTTCTTGAAACCAAACTCGAACGGAATGAGCAGTATGTGCACTAGCGGCATCCTGCTGAAAAATCCAGTCTTGACTCTGATCAAAAAATATCTCGGCTGATGGTAATAAGTTATTTTCCAGAGTGTCCATGTACACATATTGATTAATTCTGCCTGTATAAATGGAGCAGCATCCAGTACCTTTATAATTAATACATCCCCAAATACCAACCGAACCTCCGATATTTTGTAACTTTGGTAAACAAAACTTGGGGTGATACTTTTCTTTAGCAAAACGTTTTACAAACACTCGATTTTCTGTTTAATACTTCAAAATTAGACTCGTCAATAAAAACAACTTTTGACCAGTCATTAACAGTCCATCTTTGTCGTTCTTTGCACCATTTGAGCCTTTTCGATCAATCCAATACAGTCAAAAGAGGTTTTTTTTGTTGCAGTATACGACTGTATTTTTTTGTTTAATAGAACATTTCTTACAGTGTCTTTATTAACAGTAACATTTGGAAATTTAGAATTAAAATCAGAGGCTAGCTGTCTATAGCTTGTTGTAGGATTGATTCTGACCTTTCTAAAAATGTACGACTCATCTCGACTGGAAAGCTTTCGGGATCTACCAGACCTTGGTAATTCTTTGACCACGAATGTCTTCTCATAATTGCGCTTTGTTGCAATAACACATTTTCTCGAAACTCCTACTAGATCAGCTATTTCTTGTTGAGATTTGATCTTATCCTTCAATAGACCTATTATTTGCCACCTAAGAGCCTAAGATACTTTTTTTTGCCCATTTTTATGGAAAAAACGCCAAAATGGTACAACCCAATAAAATGACCGATTTTAAAATCCAAAAATAATAAATCAAGCCTTAAAAGTGCAAGCAAACAGTATGAAAAGACATTCCAAGAATTGTGTAAAAAAAATGGCCAGGAATTGTCAAGGTGTGGTAAAATTTTAGGATAAAATAATTGTTCTAAACTTTGTAGACTATTTTTTTTTGTTCAATTTTATCTGTTTTTTTTAAAAGGGTTCTAGAGTGTTCAGAAACTTTTTTTTAACAATCTAATAAAATTATCTTTAAGATGGTAAAGTTAACATTATATGTAAATGTTACCGTAAATTTCTTAAACACGTAAATTTGTAAATTTACTGGTCTTTCAGTAAAAATGTAAAACATAAAAAAATAAATGAATTTTAGATATTTACTGATTTTTTATTTATTTAAGTAATTTACTGAAATCAGTTTAGTAAATTACTGAAACGAAGCGTATATTTTCAAATATAATCCTTTAAGTTTTAGTAAATTACTGAAAAAGGCTAATTAAAAAAAGTTCGATTTGTCATACATTGACCATTACAGTTACATTTTACCATACCCTGACCACCACCAATTGATAATTCATTTACTGCTTGCCTCAAACTTAAAGCTTTGTCTAGGTTTAAGTTATTTAATTTTCTCTCATCAAAGTAGCCAGCATTTTTTTAAATCCGTGTTGGCTCCTTCTACGCTACCTTGGGATTGAAGATGCCTGGCTCGGCCATGTTAAAATTTAATGGCTATTAAAACTACTAGAGAGAATAGGTTTTAAAACAACTACACCAGTGGTCTTGCTTCTTTTTTTATTCATAATACATGCTCACATGTGTGTTGATGAAAGATTAATTAATCAATTAACACATAATTCTTTTAAATTTTTTTTACTTAAACAAATTTTACTTAAGCAAATTTTAAATTTTAAAACATTACATTTTTTTATCTTTAAAAGTTTTTATTAAAATCAATTAAAAAATTTAAACCTATTAAAGCTCAATAAAAAGGGATATTTTAAAATTTTATATATTAAAAAAAACTTGACATAGCATGTTAAGTAATTGCTAGGGAAAAAATATTTTTCTCTTATATTAAAAAAATGTTACATTTTATTTTTTGATATTTTGATCTTGATCTCAAACTTCAATTTGCCGATGTTTCAGATTTACTTAAAAATTAAAAATAAATGAGAGATAATTATGCATTTATTTACATTGAATTTAAATAGATTAAAGCCTGAAAATTTTTTTTTTGTGGGAAAAAGTTTTTGATCTATGGGTGACAGTTTTTGTTTGTGGGGACTAGGTAGACCCTTTTAATAATTAAAAAATATTCTATTAAATTATTTAAAAGGAGAAATAATGAAAGGCTTTCAGAGAAGTTAGATCTCCAATGAAACAGTTCTTGATGACTAATTCTTACAACTGTTTCATCCACAAAAATATTTTTTTTCAAATCTAAATTTATGTATCTTAGACAAAAAATTAGTCTTTAATTAGTCTCCAGTTCAAAAAGAATTGGTGATTTTCTTAGTTTACAAAAATCTCAAACCTTTAAAAATTATAAAATTGATTTCTTTTTTTTTAAAAAAAACTTTATTTACCAAATTTTACCAAAAATTGAGCAATTTTACGTAAATTTAAGTAAGAAACGGTAAGGAATGTTGAAATTTTTTAAAATTTTTCACAGACTTGCATAAAAGTCAGAAAACGTAAAATAACCAATTCTGGGCTTTTCGTGGAACCACTGTTTCAATTTTTGTTAAATAAACAAAAGATATTGAAATTTCAATATCAAAAATAAATTTAGTTTAACTTAATTTAGTTTAATTTAGTCAATTATTTTATTTATTACAAAATCTTTATGCTACAAAAGCATTATTTCAGTTTAAAAGTCACAAGTCTCAAGTCAAGTCCAAGTCCGGATTTAAAATTTTTTTTTTTTTTTTCAAAAGTCCAGGCTTTAAAATTTTGAATACTGAAGAAGAAATTTATGCTAAAATTGCAAGAAAATTTTGATATATGGCAAATCTATTGCAATAGACAACCCAAGAGTATATAAATTTTTGATATGAAAAAAAAAAATTTATTAAAAAAAAATAAGTCTGGACTTGAACTTTTTTTTTGGGACTTTTAAACAACTCTGATCTCTATTAATTATTATAAAGAAATTGTTTTTTCTAACGATCAAAGATTGATTTTTAATTTCTCAAAAGAAAAAACAATCATATCTTTCAAAGCACCTTTGTGCAAAAAATGTTTGAAACCGATGAAATGGTGAAAATCATACTTATAAATTTTTAAGTAATTTAAATTCAGAGCTAAAGAAATTCATTCACAAGTAATGTGATGAATATAAATTAAATTATGTCATCACTGGAACAAAATTTAACGATTTTGGGTGAAAAAAAATCGCTGAAAAAAAGTTGATTAGAAATTGTTAAAACAAACATTAAAATTTTCGAGCATGTATCTGACATAATTAAAGAAAGAGACTATCAAAAAAAATTCTAAGAGGGGGGATAAAAAAAATTAAAATTGAATTTATAATTTGGAAAAATTGATTGATTGATTAAGATTTTATTTCAAATAAAAATTTTTTGAATTTTATTTTTTTTTTAGTTATTAAATAATGAAAAATCAATATCAGTTTTAAAATTATTCATATCAATTATTCAATTAGTTGATATTGAAATTTCAATCACAATCAAAATGAGCTTTACAAGACCCAAAATAACCTGGAAATTTTAATTGATTAAGGAAAAAAATCTGAAATAAATAAAAAAAAAGTTACTATTAATAATATTCTTTTAAATCAAAGAGCTTTAAATTTAATTTTTAAAAAACATGCTCTTTCTTTGCACACATTATTTTTTGATAATTTTAAAGCCAGTTTAAAGACATCTTGAAGTTGATGATCAAGGAGAAAATAATTTCAAGGAATTTATCTTTCAGAAATTAGATTTAATCTCTAAATTAATTTAAATAATTTTAATGTAATATGCTTTTCTACTTTTTATTACTTATTTGTAATTAATTAAAAAATTAAAAATTTTATAAATAAAACTTTTAATGAAATTAAATTTAAAGGCTTAGAATTTTTCTTTCACCAAAAATCATAATTTTTCTAGAATTTCTCATTGCATTCAAAAAATACTCTTGTGATTTTAGAGTACTTTTTTTGTCTAAAAATACTCTCTTGGAACAAAAATACTTTTGTTGTCTAAAAATTCTCTTGTGAAATAAAAATACTTTTGCCATCTAAAAATTCTCTCGTGGAATAAAAATCCTTTTTTTGACTAAAAAAACTTAAGTAAAATTAAAATCTTTCTAACTTTCATTAGGAATATTTGAATGAATGATTAAATTGCTTGTAAATTGCTTTTTTAATATTCGAAAATTTTTTTTTAATAAAAACAAAATAAAAAAAAATAAAAAAAAATTAAAAACATTTTAAAAAAAGTAAAAATTTAAAAGAATTGGAGTTGTTGGCCTGATTGTCAATTTCAATGCCTATTTCGTTAGCAGATAAACTCTTATTTTTTTTTAATATTTTATTTAATACATTTTTTGAGTAATTAAACTCCTTTCGTCATTGATAGATTAATTTTTAAATAGTGTTAGAGTTTAAATAATTTCAAAAATATTTTACGGTTGAACTTATAGGTTTAAATTTTTTAATTGATTTTAATAAAAACTTTTAAAGACAAAAAAATTATCTGTTTTAAAATTTAAGTAATTTTATATTCAACAAATTATTTTGTTTGCAAATAGTAATTTTGTTTCATAAAAGTATTTTTAGAAAAGTGAGATTTTTTGGTGATAAAAAAAGTAAATTTAGTGCTAAAAAGAATTTAAAGCCAAATTTAAATGCAATGAAGACTTAAATAGAAGATTATTCTTAGAGTTGAAATGATATTTTGAATTTATTGAATTTATTTAAGTAAAAAGTTTAAATAAAATTAAAACATACCCAAAAATCTTGAATTCTCATCCCATTTTGATTTTGGTGAGATGATAGCACGAGTATGACCATCAAAAATCTTTCTTTCCAAAGAATTGCCAGCTTCTCTGCTATCAGGCGAATACAAATTTCCATTCCATCTATAAAGAAGATGAGCAAATTCATGAATGATCAATAAGCCAATAAAAACAATAATTATTTCTTCTTCTTTTTGGCCCATCGACTCTGTCAAATTGTTACTTATTTTTTTTAATCTTTTTTCAAATATTTGATTGACATTTATTTTGTTCGATATGTCGCGATCAGTCCATGCTAGAAAGTCTCTATCATTAGGCCTAGCTTTTATTTGTTCTACAAAGTCTATTTTAACTTGGTACATTTTTTCATGCAAAAATTCAGTTTTTAGTTTTATTTTTGCTCTATAAAAGTCTCTGACAGTTTGGGACTTTAAAAATTTGTTAGCAATACGAATGGCTTTTTTCAAGTAACCACAATCAGTTGCTAATTCTGAAAAACTGAGAGCAGGAAAATTTTTTCTCTTAAAAAAGCAAATTTTAATTTTTAAATTTTGAAAAAATAATTTGCAATAAAATATTAAATTATTTACTTTGTAAATTATTTTGAGACCATCAAAACTAATATCAATATTTGATTTATCCGAATCATCAAATGCATAATCCAAATAAATTCCAAGTCCAATCGTTTCACCACTTGATTTGATTTCAATTTTGTTTGCCATCATTTTATCATAATAAGATTTTAATTCATTTTGATCAAACAATTGAATAAAACTTTTGTCCATTAATTTTGAGATCTCATCAATGCATTTACTAGCGTCCAATTTCACATTATTTTGTTGGTAAGCTTTTTTTAACATCAAAATTTTAATTTAAATTTAATTATAAAACATTACTTCCATCCAATTCTAAAAACAATTGAGCATCGAAATCATTGATCTAAAAAAAAATAAATAGAAAAGTCCCCATTTATTGTTCTAAGATTCTTTAATTTTCCGCTTGTAAAACTTACCTTTTTTGTTCTAATTAAAGTGTGCAAAAACAAAATTAAAATATCATTTTGCAAGAATTTTTTTTATTATTTTTCTAGATTTTTGCATTTTTCTTTTCAAATTATTTAAAGTTTTATTTAGAATTTTAATTATCATGTCTGAAGACAAAAGAGATTATCAACCTTATGTTTACTGCTTAAATTTCGAAAAAAAAAAAAAATTTTGTGACTTTTGTTTCAAAGTGTAAGTAGGAAATTAAATTAGGAATAACCATAAAATAAAATTTATTTTAAAGCCTCTCTAAAGTTTGCTCATGTCCAATTTGTGATTGTATGCATTATTGTAATCGAATTTGTGAAAAAAACGATTTCATTCATAAATTTGAATGCCAAAATTTTAGTCAAAATGATTCTAAAAAATTCTTGCAAAATGATATTTTAATTTTGTTTTTGCACACTTTAATTAGAACAAAAAAGGTAAGTTTTACAAGCGGAAAATTAAAGAATCTTAGAACAATAAATGGGGACTTTTCTATTTATTTTTTTTTAGATCAATGATTTCGATGCTCAATTGTTTTTAGAATTGGATGGAAGTAATGTTTTATAATTAAATTTAAATTAAAATTTTGATGTTAAAAAAAGCTTACCAACAAAATAATGTGAAATTGGACGCTAGTAAATGCATTGATGAGATCTCAAAATTAATGGACAAAAGTTTTATTCAATTGTTTGATCAAAATGAATTAAAATCTTATTATGATAAAATGATGGCAAACAAAATTGAAATCAAATCAAGTGGTGAAACGATTGGACTTGGAATTTATTTGGATTATGCATTTGATGATTCGGATAAATCAAATATTGATATTAGTTTTGATGGTCTCAAAATAATTTACAAAGTAAATAATTTAATATTTTATTGCAAATTATTTTTTCAAAATTTAAAAATTAAAATTTGCTTTTTTAAGAGAAAAAATTTTCCTGCTCTCAGTTTTTCAGAATTAGCAACTGATTGTACGTAAAATAACGTAAATTTACGTAAAATTACTTTTTTTTACGTAAAATGTAAAACGGCCAAAAAACAGTCGAAAATTCAATATTTTAGACGATTTTTTTGAAAATTTGAATTTTCTGAGTTTTTTAACTAAAATTTTCAAAAAAGTAAATTTACGTAAATTTTCGTAAAATTTCATTTTTTTACCAGGTAAAATTTGGTAAAATTTGGTAAATTTTCGTAAAATTTCGTAAAAAAAAGTAAAAAAATGTAAATTTCTCAGATTTTATTTATTTCTTTAGTTTCTAAGTTTTAATTTCTGTTTATAAAGATAATACAATGAAAAAAACACAAAAGCTTATGTCTATACTTATTTTTTTGCAGCTGCTCTATCAGTTTTCATACTGTTCGTTGCATTAAACCAGGCCGTACTAAAATCACTTTTAGACGGAACAAACTTTTTTAAAATAAGCTTAAGAAAATTATTTATTTTTTTGAACAAACTCGAGTTTAAATTTTAATTTACCTTTGATTTCCAAAAACAATTTATCATCTTTTTTTTGATAAAATCCGATGGTTTTGTTCAAATCATCCGGGAATTTTTCCTTCAACTTTTTACGAAGCTCGTTAGTAAAATCTTTTTGAGTGTCTAAAAATTAAAATTTTCTTTAAATTAAGCTTTATCTTCAATTTATTTTTACATATGTTTGAGAGCTCATCCTCGGATTTTTTTAGCTTTTTAAGTGCACTATGGACTCTGAATTGTATAAGGATATTTTGGCTGAATATTTAATCCCATTTGTGTCTGAAAATAATTCATTTAATTTTAAATTGCACCAAGACAATGACCCAAAGCACAAATCAGATCTTTGCTGTGATTTTTTGGAAAGAAACAGCATAAACTGGGTGTGTTTTTTATAAAAAAAATAATAATATAAAATAGCTAAGGAATATTTTTAAAAGATAAGGTCTCCTCCAAAGTCTCCAGACCTAAACCCAATTGAAATGGTTTGGAATGAGTTGAAGGATTCACTTAGAAAAAAGGGGATCAAAAATGAACAAGAAGCAGTTGAGGCAATTTTTGATTTCCAAAAAAGTCTAAGTCCATCAAAATGCCAGTCTTATATAAACCATTTAAAAAAGGTATTTTCATAATTTTCATTTTTTTAAACTCTAATCAAGTATTAAAGGTAATTGAAATAGTGATTGAAAAGAATGGAGAATGGTCAAATCACTAAAAAAACTATATTAAGATAAAATTAATACAACTTTGAAAAAAATTTAATAAAACTGAGAAATTTACATTTTTTTACTTTTTTTTACGAAAATTTACCAAATTTTACCAAATTTTACCTGGTAAAAAAATGAAATTTTACGAAAATTTACGTAAATTTACTTTTTTGAAAATTTTAGTTAAAAAACTCAGAAAATTCAAATTTTCAAAAAAATCGTCTAAAATATTGAATTTTCGACTGTTTTTTGGCCGTTTTACATTTTACGTAAAAAAAAGTAATTTTACGTAAATTTACGTTATTTTACGTTAATAAACGTAATTTTACTTTTCTATCTTTACGTAAATTTACGTAAATTTACTTTTTTTTAAGTAGAATTAAGTAAATTTACGTAATTTGACGTAAATTTACGTAAAATCCATGTGGCGTAGCGCTACTGTAAATAGCTTAGAAATGAAATAATTTCAAAAATTAATTCTTAAATATTTTATTTGATGTTTTGAAAAATTTGGGATTGTTTTGAATGTCTAAAAAAATCAAAAGCTTTTTTAAGATTTTTAGCAAAGTAAAATTTTTGATCAAATTTCAAGCGCTCAATCTTGCCCAAACATTTTTAAATGCGCAATTAAATTTCATTGCATTTTTAGAAATTACAATCCTTTTTCAAAAGTTTAAAAATAAAGCTTTGAAATATTAAAAGAAT
>QEOQ01000455.1:145577-171914 GCA_010279815.1 Brachionus plicatilis
ACTTCTCTGAAAGCCTTTCATTATTTCTCCTTTTAAATAATTTAATAGAATATTTTTTAATTATTAAAAGGGTCTACCTAGTCCCCACAAACAAAAACTGTCACCCATAGATCAAAAACTTTTTCCCACAAAAAAAAAATTTTCAGCACATAAAATAAAAAACTTCTAAGCACAAATTTTTCATAAATTTTCAAAACTGTTAAACACAAAAAAAAACATTCTTAGCAAAATTTTTTATAATATCTATTAAAAACTGCCACTAAATATTTAATACAATAAAATCCATATGATTTTACGTTATATAAAAAATATCCGAATTTTAGGAGATTAAAAAATTAAAAAAAATAAAACAAAAAAAAAGAAAAATGACAATTCATTGAATGATGCAGGGCCAATGAGAATCCGACTAATTTGTTAATAAACCTAAAAAAGGTCGTCCAAAATTAGCTGGTTTTCCTTAAAATAGATTTTAATTTAATTATTTTATTAATTTAATAGTTAATTTTTTTCAAATAATTTTATAATCACTATCTGAAAAAATCATATAACAAATTTATTAAATTTTTTGCACCAAAAAAAATTTGTGTTAACCAGTTATTTGGTTAACTATGTAAAAATTATTTTTTTTTGAATTCGGCACAAAAAAATTGTGTTTTGTACAGATTTGTGTTAAAAAGTTTTTGGTTTGTGGTGAAAAGTTTTTAGTTTTTGGGGAACAGTTTTATAATTGTGAGGAATCATTTATCTCTTATTAAAACAATAAAATTTAAACAGCAAAATGTTTTGCTCGAAAGAAATTCCACCGAAATAGTTGACTGTTTCATCTACAAAAATATAATTTTTAAAATTTAAATTTATGCTTCTTTTTTTTTATATATTTTTAATTTTTTCCACAAATCTCACATTACCTTTTATTTTAGGTATAGCAGTTGATTCTTTGAGCAAATTACACGAATTAAAACACTTGTCTTACACTGATTATATCAAGAAAATTTATGACAATACCATGCCACTAAATAAGTACTTGAGTCCAAGATTTCAAGATAAACCAGAAGAAGAAAATATCAGAGCAATTAAACAGTGCGCAGAAATTGAAATGGATGAAAACAAATCGATTGAACAGTCAAGTGACAAAAATGACATTGAAGCATTAAATGTTGAAAAGTGCGGAACTTGATTTTCTTTCAGTCATTTTCAACGTGTTACTTAAATATTTTAATAAAAAGATTTCAGGTTCAATTTGATTTTTAAATTTTAAACATTAGCTCTACTTTAAAATCAAGTTTTTAGTTTCAATGCAACATTAAATCTTTTCCCAAAGATTAGAATAAAATTACCATTTTTCTTTAAATCCAATTTCCAACGCTGGATCAAATGCACCATTTAATATTTTGTTGGTAGCAGCTAATTATATTCTTTCGTAACTAATTTTAATCAGATCTGCGCAAAAGTCAGAAAAAACATTCATTTTAAAGACTTCCCAAGTAAAAATTTTGGCAGAAATTTTATAAAATAATTTCGAGATTTTGACTTCGAATTATTTGTGTAGTTTTTGGCTAAAAATTTTGAAAAATTTTCGGAAACTCATTTCGAAATTTTTTTGAAAGCTTATTTCGAATTTTTTAGGAAAAACTTTAAAATTTACACTATTATTTAATGCAAAATTTAATCTAAAGTATCGAATAAAGTTGGACTAGAAAATAAAAGTTTTTATAAAAATTACAGAATTTATTTATTTAATCAATTGTATTAAAATTTTTTTAAAAGTATATAAAAAAATAAATTACATTAACAAAACGCCATAGGAACATTAAACACAAAAAAAAACTTCTTTATTAAATTCGATAAAGTAAAAAATTTTATTTTCCTTTTCATCTCTACAGTTTTTTGATTCGTCATATGATTCACTCGAAGAATCAGACACCAAATTTAACAATTCTAGACCATTTTTTTTTCATGTAAACTCGGCTCTTTTTACACACTTGACGTGCTTATAATAGGAACTCAAAGTTAGTTAGATGTATCTCTTTAGTTGCTAGAAACTTTTAAAAAATGCTTAAAATTTTTATTCATAAAAAGAATTTTTAAGTTAAATTACCTCTTCCTACTTGAATAATATTATGAAATTTTTTTCTCATGGACCTAGCATTGTGCGATCCCCATTTAACCTATCAGGTATCAAAGCTGTTAAGAGTTATTTAAAAATTAAGAGGTTACGTTTTTTAGATTCTATTGACACCATGATAGTTTGATCTTTAATTTTCTTCGCAGTAGGACAACGACTTAACAAAGGTAATTAAATATGCCGAAACGCATTCAAAGAACAAAGCTCACAAAGAGTTTAAAGTAAGCCATAAGCAAATAAGAATGTGGATGACGAACAAAGACAAAATCTTGGCCTAGCCTAATAGAGTCTCAAGAGCAAGAGTTCAAAAACATAACACTGCTTTGTATCCAAGTTTGGAAATAATTTAAAATCATGGGTGATTGAACAAAGATTACTAGGTTATATTGTTGATGGTAAAACAATTAAACAACAGGCATTAGATTTTGCAAAGCGAGATTCACTAAACTTCAAAGCATCAAATGGATGGTTTTCTAGATTTTTAAAACGATCAAACTTTGTGCTAAGGCGAATTACAACTAGTGGAAGAGAACTTCTACGCAATTCTAAAGACGAAGTAATCGAATTCATCAATAAATGTAGATTAGAGTTAAGTAACGTGCAATCATGTTCCATTATTAACATGGATGAAACCAGCATATACTTAGATTCATGCAGTAACTATACGTACGATCAGGCTGGTGCAAAAAGAGTTTCAACTACTACGTCTGGAAACGAAAAAACTAGAATGTCTGTGTGCTTTGCTGCTTCTGCCACTGGCTATAAATTTAAACCTCTGATTATAGTTCCAAGAGTGAAACCTTTGAAAGATTTTGAACCGCCAAGTAACGTTGTGGTAGTTTATCACAAATCTGGAACTTTTAATGAGCATGTGATTAGCGATGAAGTTTTAAAAAGGTGTATAATCCCTAAAATCGCTTCCAAAGATTTGAGAAATCCAACTTTGATCATGGACCAAGCGCCTTGTCATTGCACAAATAAAGTGAAAAATACTCTTGCTTAGAACAACATCAAACATATTTATGTCCCAAAAAGATTCACAAATTTGTTGCAGCCTGCTGACGTTAGTTGGATGCGTCCATTAAAGAAAGCCTATCATGATAAATGGCAAAATTGACTTATAAATGCGGAAAAAAGTTTTACTTCAGCTGATAATTTAAGATCACCTGGCTATGCACAAGTAATTGTTTGGATAAGTGTAATATGGGAACAATTAGATCAAAATATTATTAGGGACTCATTTGATCGATTTGGCATTACATCATCAAAAATGTATGATTTTCACACTTAGCTTCAAGCTTTTATAGAAAAAAATCAAGTTGACATGATTGAAGATTATGACCAATCAGATGAGATTGAAAGCTTTTTCAACAATAATGATTACAGTGACGTTAATTTGGATACTGATTCAAATGAAGAAACTGATTTTGATAATTATTAATATCTTTCAATTGTATATTTATTGTATTTTATGTGTTTTAAATCCATTTTTTTAGATAAAATTTAGCAGATAGTTTAATTTAAAAAAAATTCATGTTAATAAAATACTTAATGTAAATATAATAATTGTTTCATATAATATTCTTACCATGTTTCAGATAGTTTCCCATGGAAATTAGAAATTAAAAAAATATTGAGTTTCATAAAATACCCCATATGATATTAAAACGTGTTTTCTTTAGTTTCCAGGGGACATTAAGTGAGGAAATACGGTACTCGATTTTTTTATAAAGAGGACTTCGTTGTATCAAAGAAAATTAGCAATCTTTTTTCTTTATAAAAAATCGGTTCCTGGGTTCTTATTCGTAATATGGAGGATTTCGTTATAGACTGTATTAGAAACATTATTTTTTTTGCGGTATCCAATGACACATAGAATTGTCTGACTAGCTTCAATTATTTTCCTCCAAGTTGTAAAAAACCATTTAAAGATGATATCGCACTTTTTTCAAAAATAAATTTTTCAAAATCATTTTTTTTTAGATTTTCAAATTAACAAAAAAAAATTCCAAACTCATTGTCCACTTATTTAGCAAATCAAACTTAACTTTTGTGCAATTTTTCTCTTCCAAATCTGCCATTGCATCAGGCTAATTAATTTGAGAAAAAAATGGGAGGCCTGCACCAACTGCACCTTACCTTTTTTAAAGCAAAAAAATTGAGAGAATGGTGTATCCAAAAATAAAAAAATGCTCCTTGTTGAACACAGCGTTCAAATGCAATACATGTAAAGAAACAAATTCGCATAAAATATAAATCAAAATAAATTCTAATCTATCTAGTGAATATGATTAAATTTGAGAACAATCGTTACTCTACAAAGGAAGAAATAGAACATAATGTTGAGAATAAATGCGTCTAGTGTAAGACTGATTAGCAAGTCGTTGAATGTCCAGAGTGTCAAGGCTGTAAAAAACATAGCCATTGACGACAAAGACCGTTTGTCCAAGCCGCGCTCCCAAATAAAAGGCGTTGAACTACTCCGCAATCCAAGTCTTTACAAAGGCATGGCGTTCACTGTCGAAGAGCGTCAACTGCTCGGCATTCATGGTCTCCTGCCCCCGGCCGTATTGTCCCAGCAAGTGCAGTGTCACAGAATAATGGAGAATTTTAGGCGCGAAAAAGACGATCTCAGCCGCTACATAGCCCTCACTAATTTACAGTACAGAAATGAAAAGCTCTTTTACAAAGTCCTAATTGACAATTTAGAACTGCTCATGCCTATTGTGTACACTCCAACTGTTGGTCTGGCTTGTCAAAAATACGGCATTGCTTTCAGAAGATCCAAAGGCCTGTACATAACCATCCACGACAAAGGCCACATCTATGACGTTCTCTGCAACTGGCCGGAGTCAGTTGTCAAGGCCATAGTGGTGACAGATGGCGAGCGCATATTGGGCCTGGGCGACCTCGGCTGCTACGGCATGGGCATACCAATCGGCAAGCTTTCCTTGTACACAGCGCTCGCCGGCATCTATCCCACTCACTGCTTGCCCATCATGCTTGACGTTGGCACCAACAACCAACAATTGCTCGACGACCCGCTCTACATAGGTCTGAGACAAAAACGCGTCACTGGTAAAGTGTACGAAGAGTTCATGGACGAGTTCATGGACGCAGTGGTGGCCCGCTTCGGCTACAATTGCCTCATACAATTCGAGGACTTTGCGTCCCACAATGCCTACAAATTCCTCGAAAAGTATCAGGAAAATTACTGTATGTTCAATGACGACATACAGGGCACAGCGGCAGTGGCATTGGCCGGCCTAATGACCAGTCTAAGAGTGACCGGTACTCCGCTGGAGGAGAACAAAATTTTGTTTGTAGGAGCGGGACAGGCGGCGTGCGGCATAGCCGACTTGGTCGCCTTGGCCATCAGTCGCAAAGCTAACATAACATTTGAGCAGGCGTGTTCCCGCATTTACATGTTCGATGTGGACGGTCTTTTGGTCGAGGACCGGCCCGAGGGTCAGCTGGACGGCCCCAAGAACAAGTACACCAAGCAGAGTTTGAGGCCGACCAAAAATTTGTCCGATGCTGTCGAGCAAATAAAGCCCACTGCGTTGATCGGAGCGACTGGTGTCGGAGGCATATTCACCGAGAGTGTGATCAGAAAAATGGGCCAGCTGAATGAAAGACCGGTGATATTTGCGCTTAGCAACCCGACACATAAAGCCGAGTGCACGGCCCAACAGGCCTATGAGTTCACCGATGGACGCTGTTTGTTCTCAAGTGGCAGCCCATTCAAGCCCGTAGAGCTCAACGGAAAAACTTATGTACCCGGCCAGGGCAATAATAGCTACATATTTCCTGGTGTCGCTCTGGCCACTACTGTTTTTCAGTCCAAACACATTGATGAAGAGGTCTTTTTGATTGCTGCTCGGGTAAGTAAATTTTCTATTTTATTATTTAAACAGTCTTGCGCAAAAGTCAGAAAAAAAAGTCATTTTTTAAAATTCTTTTCAAAGTCTTCTAAAAATTTTAAATTTACAATTTTTTTTTTTCAAAAAAAAGTTTTTTAACTTGACTTGAAATTTTTTTTCTGAAAAAAGTCATTTCAAACACTTTGAAATAAAAATGGCCGCCTTAATAACTACATGGAACGGCAAAAAATTCTTGTGGCCGCCTTAATAATTACATGGAACGGCAAAAAATTCATGTGGCCGCCTTAATAACTACATGGAACGGCAAAAAATTCATGTGGCCGCCTTAATAACTACATGGAACGGCAAAAAATTCATGTGACCGCTTTAATAACTACATGGAACGGCAAAAGACTTATTTAAAAAAAAAATTTTTCAAGTCAAGTCAAAATACTTTTTTTGAAAAAAAAATTTCAAGTCAAAAAATTTCTCTTCGAACTTGCCTAGGACTTGAGGACTTGACTTGCCTTTGGCTTTATGACTTTTCAACAACTCTGTCTTTAAATTAATTAAATTAAAAGAAAAGTTTTTTTTTTATTTTTGTGTCAATTTTTTCTTTAAAAATCTTACAGTGCTTTTATAAAAAGGTCCAGAATGGACTGAATTGCGTATTCTTACATAATTTTGCATTATTTTTAGGCAAACATTTCGATCCATAGAAAATATTTTTATAGAAATTATTCGTAGAAAAAAATCACACTTTTTATTGAAAAATTTTTTTCTTATTTTTATTTTTTTTTAAATATTTTTCCAAAAGTCCAAGTCCGAGCTTAAAAATTTTTGAATACTGAAGATTGATGACATTTACAGTGGTGATTTTAAAAGAGTATTTTACGAAAAATTACGTAAATTTAAAAATTTAAAAATTCAAAATAATTTAAGAAAGTTTTTTTTTAAAACAATTTAAAAATAACTATTTTTTTAACCAATTTATGAAAAAATGAAACATTTTTTTTCAAAAATTTTGAATTTTGAATTTTACCAAATTTTACCAATATTATCTCAAAATCCTGAAAATTTACGTAATTTTTCGTAAAATAACTCTTTTTCACTTTTCGGATTTTACGTTAATTTACGTAAAATGTGGTAAAATTTGTTTAATTCACGGTATTTTACGTAATTTTTCGAAAAATACTGTTCACCAATCACCACTGTATGCTAAAATTTCAAGAAAATTTTGATATATGGCAAATCTATTGCATTAGACAACCCAAGAGCAAATGTAAAAAAAAATTTTCAAGTCTGGACTAAAAAATTACCGTAAACTCGTGTTTACGACTCTATCCAACCTTTTTTCTTTTAGAGTTGATTTCATCGTTTTTATGTTATAACAAATAAAATTTAATTTGCTAGAAAATACCATAAAAATGGGATATTTTCCAGAAATAAAGCCCAAATTTAACTTTTACTCTAACAAAAAAATTGTCTGTCAAAGTATGCCAATGACATTCAAAATCTCTGCAAAATGCGCTTCGCTAGAGCACATTAAAATCAAATTTATTTTAAATTTGCAGAAATATTTTTTTTTTGAAAAATTCAAATTTTTTCAATTTTTTTCTGAAGAAAATTAGGCTGGAAAATTTAAGATTTTTTCATTAAAATTTCGTATTTAAAATTTAGGTACCATACCGGTTATGTTATTAAGGCTGATAACTTAAATATTATCTTTTAGTTACGTTATCAGGAATGATAACAATTCATTCTTATTGATAACATTTTCTAAAGTTTGATAACAAAATTTTATAATTTTAATTTTTAATTTTCATAACATTAAATGTAATATTTTATTTACAATTAAAAAATTAAAATGATAACAAAAAAAAATGTTCATACTTTCTATAAGATTTATCTATAAATTTCTGATAACGTAACTAAAAGATAACATTTCGGGCAGGATTCAAAAAATGTATACAGTGTTTTTTTAAACCGCAAAACGGGTAATATTACACCATTTTACGCATTTTTACATCAAACAATGTAAGATTAACTAAAATTACATCAAAAGTATGATGTAATAAAATGTTAGCTTACGTAAAATAATGTAAAATTACGTAATATTTCGTTAGTTTAAATGCTGACGGCCAAAAATGTCGAATTTATGAAACAAAAATTTGATTTTGATTAAATTTTTTTAGTTTTTTTAAAAACTGTAAAAAAATGTAATTTTTTGTAAAATTCACTGTTTATGACATTTATTGTTTCATTTTAATGCTTAAACTATTTTTTATTTTATTTAAAAAATAATTTCATTTTTTCAAAGGGTCTAAAGGTATTTTCAAAAAAAAAAACAAATCAAAAATCTTCTACACTAATCTTCGAAAAACATTTATTAGATCTTTATCATTAATAATCAAAAATCTATAAAAAAAATATTTAAAATTACTTATTCAAAAAGTACATGGCCCACTTAAAAAGTGACAGGAATATACCAAGAACTTGAAATTTTAAATTTTTTTACATTTTATTTCATAATTTTACACAAAAAAATTAAATTTTCACTAAATTCTGTTTCTTATGAATAAAATTTGGCATCTTTAAATCTAGGATCAAACAAATCATATCAAATATTATTTTGTTTACGACTGTTCAATTGTATCTGATTAAATGTTAATTTTGTATTCATTTTTTTTTACAATTTTTTCTTCAATATTTTCACTACAAAAAAAATTTAATAAAAAATATTTTTCAATGAATATCATTTTATACTATTTCAATTTTTTTTAACTCACGTGAAAACTTCACCTTAGTCCGTTTCTCACTTAATTTTACGCAAAACTAAACAATTTTTGGGAAAATTTGGCAAAATTTTACAATGAAAAAATAAATAATCAAATAATTTAAAGATTTAAAAAAGAAAAATTTAACTTTTTTTTTTCTTAAAAAAATTATGCTAGAAAAAAGTTACGATTTTTTCCGTAATATTTCTTAAAAAATATATTTATGGGCTAAAAAATTTGAAAATTGGTTAATTTTTGTTAAAATTTATTGATCCAAAAAAAAAAAATTAAAATTGTATATTAGTGTATTTTTTTGTAGTGTTTTTTTTGTATATAAATTTCAACAAAAATTTACCAAATTTTACATTTTTTCATTTTTTCAAATGCTGTTAATTATTTTAATTAGAAAAAAAAACAAAAACATTAGACAAGAATTCTATACAAAGCTTTGGGTCTCACAGTATTTATCAAGAAATTGTGCACCTTGAACTTTTACTCGTTCAATAATGTTTTTACGTAAGGAACCCAGTGCAGCTTCAGCTTCTCGTAAATTCCTGAAACATTTAGTAGACTTTGTTTCGAAAATGAAAAAAAATTATTAAAAATCTGGATACTTTTTTTCCATAGTCACGATACATTTTTTAATTCTTCAATATCAAATAATAATTTAGAATTTCAATCATCAATTTTTTTTATTGAAAATCATTGCGATTTTATTTTGATTATTTTATTTTAGACTTAAAAAATCTTAAAATGAAGAAGAATTTAAAAAGAATTTTATTATTTTTAAATTGTTACATTACAATTTATAATTAAAAAGCTTGAATTTACTTAAAAAATTTCAACTTTGTCTATCTTCAATTTATTAAAAATTCTTTAGTTAAAATTAAATAAAATTAAAATTTTTACTCAAAATTTGAATTTTTTTTCATATCTTTAAAAGGATAAAGAAACAAAAATTACATCTATGAAATAAAAAATAAATAAAATAAAAATTAAGACAAAATTTAATGAAATTCAAATGCAAAGAAATATTTAAAAATAAAATTTTTTTTATTTGAAATTAATATTATGAAATAAAACAAAATTATTATAATAAATTGTAGTAAACTATTTGAACGCTAATTATTTTGCTCAATTAACGAGATTTAATTAAAAATTTTAAATGCGTTGTATTATAAGCCAGAGAGCTCATTTTTTATATGGACCAGCTAAAACATTTTTCATAAACTTGGACTAAACGATTTTTAATTCTAGACCCTGTCTGAACAAGTGAGCGAGTCAGATTTGGTAGCGGGCCTACTCTACCCGCCCATGAAACAAATCCAAAATGTTTCTGTCAAAATCGCGGTAGAGATATCCAAATACTACTATGAGACCGAATTGGCATCCCTCTATCCGGCACCTTACGACCTAGAGTCCTACATCCGCGACCAGCTCTACGACACCACCTACCAGTCGTACGTACCCAACACTTGGACATGGCCCGAAGAACACACCAAACCCAAGGACTTCAACTAGAAAATTTTTTATCTACAACAAAAAAATAAGTAATTTTTCAATTTTTATTTATTTTTAAAACCTTTTCGATTTAAAATAAAATTTTTATAAAAAATTTTTTTCTCTTTTTTTACAAAGAGCCTGGTGCCATTTTTTTCATTTTAAATAAATTAAAAAAAAAATTTTTTTTTTTTCAAAACCCTCTTGGTCAAAGAGCATGGTGCCATTTTTTGTAATTTTAAATAAATTTTTTATAAAAAATTTTTCTCTTTTTTTACAAAACCCTGCTGGTCAAAGAGCCGGGTACCATTTTTTTTCAATTTGAGTTAAATTCAAGATTTAGAATGAGTTTCAGCGAGGCTTCTTTGCAAAAAAAGTTCGCCGAGCTGACCAACACCCAGCAGAGTGTGCAAACTTTGTCCTTGTGGCTGATCCATCACAGAAAAAATTCCAAAACAATTGTTGCCACTTGGTACAAAGAGCTGACCGGCAACCCGAAGCCGGACCGAAAATTGACTCTGCTCTACTTGGCAAATGACATCTTGCAAAACAGCCGCAAAAAGGGCAACGAATACCTGAAAGAATTCTCGAACATAATGAGCGATGCCATTGGCGACATAGCCAAGTATTCAGATGACAAGACTCGGTTTACAGTGGAGAGAATTCTGAATATTTGGAAGGACAGAAAAATATACCAAGATGACCAAATAGAAAAGTTCAGACAAAAACTGCACTCGACCAAGTCTCTCATTTCGCCAGAGAAGTCGCCGAGCTGCAGACCAGACAAGGCAAAATTGTCGCTGAGGGAAGAGGTGGAAAAAGAGCTGTCAGAGAACGCAGGGATAGCAGTGCCCGAGCCAGCAGACTTGGCACAGATGCTGCACGAATTGGAGAGCTCGGCCTCTAGTGATGCATTAGTGAGACAAAAAATAGCCGCTCTGCCTCACCAAGTGACCGACATGGAAGAGCTGAAAAAGCTAAGGGAGCGGAACGAGGCCCTGGAACTGTCCAAGATGGTGGACGATGCCTCTGCGCTCCTAAATGGCTACAATCTAAGATTGCAGCAGGAATTGGTCAACAGAAAGCAGACAGCGCTCAAATTGGCTGCTTTTATTCGCAACCAAAGTTCAGAAATTGAAAACGATGAAAAAATGATTTCAGAATGGCAGGAGAAAGTGAAGCAAGTGAATGCGGTGAAAAAAGAGCTGCAAAATCATCTGCAAAGTTTGCCCGACTTGGCCAGCATTGAAGAAGCTGCCGAGCTCGTACCTCTTCCCAGTGCTGGTGATTTGTTCTCAAATTAAATAAAAAAAAAAAAAAAATTTGTTTTGTAAATAAAAAGAATGTAAAAATTTGAAAAAATTTTATTTATTTTAAATGACACTTTTGACAAGGTGTTGATTCGAGTGCTTAAAAGCTGCTAATTGTTTTCAAGATGAAGTTGATAGAACGAGCGGTCAAGTTTTCACAGAGAATTCCTTTGATCAAGTTTCGCTTTGGGCCTAGAAGTAAGCTTTGGGCTCTTTTGTGACTGAAGTTACTTTTTTAGCTTCGAAGATTGAAGAGACTAAAAAAGTTGAGCCACAAGCAGACAATCGGGAACCCAAGAAGCGGACAGTGTTGGAATTTGTCCAGTTACCTGAAAGATATCGGCCAAGACCTATCGCCGACGAAGAAATAAACGCTATCAATGTAAATTTGAATTAAAAATTATTTTTTTTTAACAATTTTTTTATCTTTAGCATGGTGGTTATTGATTTAAAAAAATTGAAACTTAAACATTTTTTAATTTTTAAATAAATATCTTAATTAAAATTTATTAAATTATTAATGGATTTTATTTATTTGTTTATTTAAGTTAACAAAGACTAAATAAGACATGTGTCTATCTGTCAAACCATCAAGATAGTTTAACAGTTAGTTTTTTAATTCATATTTTCATAAGCTTTTTAGACCTGTTCAAATTTACAAAATTTATATTATTTATAAAAAAAAAATTCAATTAAAAAGGTATTTTACAAAAGAAATAATATTAAATCGTCAAATAAAAAATGAATTGTCAAATATTATATTAATTGTCATATAAATGACTAAAAAAGTCATATCAATAAATAAATGTCAAATAAAAAATGGTTTAATTTTTTGTGTTTGAATTAAAAAATGTATCCAATTGTTATAAACCTTAAAAAAAGAATTAATTCTTTCCGGATCTGTTAAGATCTAGTGGTTCGCGGTTAAAACTCAAATAATAAAAGAAATTAAATATTATAATAATAGTAACTTTATTAATAAATGGCCACTTCTAGCCTGAACAAATAATAAAGAAAAATGGAGAAAAGAAAAGAAAAAAATAATAATTTCAAAGTTTTTCTTCTAATCGCACATGTCTAGTATTTTACTCAGTGTTACATACTATCAACTTGCTAATCGCATGAGATCATAGTGTTGCACTGTGAAACTATAGACATTAGTTGAATAGAGTCGGTGTTGTAGTTATTGAGAGAACTACAAAAATTTTTTATCTAATTGTTTTTTAATTCTTATTTATCAATTGAATTATTATTTTTTTAATATTAAATTTAATTTTTTTTTTCTTAATAGATGAAAAAATATCAAAATAGGTGAACTAAAATTTCAAAAACCTGAGAACAAGGGCATCTTGAAGTTGATGATCAATTTAAAATATCATTTCAATTCAAAAAGTTTGTCTTTAGATATTAAACTAAATCTTTGGTTTAATTTAAATAATTTTAATGTAACATGATTTACATGCAATGTAGATTTAGAAAATAAAAAAAGATCTGCTGAGAGATCGCCCATGGTAGCACATTGCGCTATAATAGGAAAATTAGAGAAATTAGAGAACTGATATGATCATACAGTATTTTGAAAAATTTTAGAAATTCTTTTATTTGTTAACACCAAGATTGTTTTTATGTATATAATAGGCGAGAAAATAAGAAAAAAGCGGCTTTTTTTAAAAAAAGTTTTCTGTCATCAATTCAAAAACATAAAACCAAAAAAAATTGAGTGAAAAAAAATCACAGAGAAAATACAAAAAATGAAAAAAATATAAAAATAATAAGAAAGAATCGGTTCAAAAGTTTAGAAATTTTTACAATTTAATATTTGAAATGACCGCCTTAGGCCTTATAACAAGCTAAAACTCTTTTTGACATTGATTCAATCACTTTTTATACGTACTCAGTCGGAATCTGTAACCACTCTTTGTGTAAAACTCTTTTAAATGCTCAATAGAGGTTACTTTAGTGTTAACCATTCTGGCATCCATGTATGACCAAAAGTTCTCAATTGGGTTGAGATCTGATGAACGGGAACACCATGGCGGAACCTCAATGTTCTGCTCTTTGAATCAGTCGCTCACTGAGTAAGCAGTTTGTGCTGAAGCGCCAACTTGATGAAAAACCCAAGTGTCGTCTGGCTTAAATAGGAGTTCAACAGATGGTAAAGATTGTTTTCCAAGGTGTTGATGCAGACAAACTGATTAATTCGTCCTGTATAAATGTTGCATATACCAGTGCCTTTGTAAGAAATGCATTCCCAGATACCAGCTGACCCTCCACCGTTTTGTAACCTTGGTATACAGAACTTCGGGTGAAACTTTTCATTTTTAAACCTTTTTATTATTACTCTTGATTTATGATTAAAGACCTCAAAATTTCTGAAAAAACAATAAAAAGCGAGACACAATTTTTTATTTTTCTGATCGTTGTTATTTTTTTTTTGATTTTTTTCTCTCGGGTTTGAATAAAATTTTGTTGACAACCATTCAAAAAATAATGGATTAGTTGATTTATCAAAAATGTTAATTGATTCGGTCTTGCCTCTTATGTGGCCAGGGAGGTCACATATTATGTTACCAAGTGACTTAGGTCGATTAGGTTACCAGTCATTTTTTTTCCTGGTCACATATTATGAGACAAGATTTTTATTACAATAAAAAATAGAAATTAACAATGATTTTAGTTTTTATTTATGTGACCAAAAAAATATTTACGCCAACAAAATGTTCCAAAGATTAAATTTTTGATGTTTATTATATAAGTGACTTAAATTGAGTTAATAAAAGTATTATTTATGCATTTTTGAAATATTCGAGTTAAATTATTCTCACAAGAATATCAAAAATAAATCAAGAGATTTTATCAGAGTTGTTAAAAAGTCACAAGACTTTTTTTTTTTTTCAAAAGTCCGACAAAAGACTTTAATTTTTTTTCAAAAAAAAAGTCTAAGTCCAGGCTTCAAAATTTTGAATACTGAAGAAGAATTGTGAAGACATTTATGCTAAAATTGCAAGAAAATTCTGATATATGGCATATCTTTATGCATTAGACAACCCAAGAGTATATAAATTTTTTGATATGAAGCCTGATCTTGCAAACTTAAAAAAAAATTCCGGACTTTGACTTTTTTTTGAGATTTTTAAACAACTCTGGATTTTATATATGATTTTCACTTTTTAAAATTTTATTCAAAATTCACAATTCGTCAAAAAAATTGATTAATTTTTATCTATTTTAATTAGCTAAAAAATGCATTTAAACGCTTTTTTTCAAATTATTAATATTAATTTTGTTTTTATTAATTTAGAATCGTTTTCATCAAAACTTAAAGTATAATTAATTTTTTACAAGCTAACAAGTTTATAATAAAATTAATAAAAATGAGTTTTTATCATTTTTTTTGTATTCCCAACGCATTTAACTTCGTTTACAATGGCGTTTTTATTTTCTCAGGACTGTCATCATCGGTATCCTCCATTAAAAATCTTGTTTCGGTCTCGATAAAATTAACAAAATTATTTCAAATTTTATGATCTGATTTAAAATCTAAAATTTCTTTGCAAATTTTCCTTGAATTTTTTTTAAAATTTCAAATATTTGTTACCTGTATTGTAATTCTGTGAGCAGGTAAAAAATTTTTAAAATATTTTTAAAATTTGTATCATCAATTTGACTTACTTGGTAACATATTGACCCCCCTGTCCTGGTCACACAAGAAGCAAGACCCATTGATTCTTGATACAAAAAAAAATAATTTTTTTATTAATTGACATTAAATGTGTTCATTTTAAATTCATTTTAAAAATTTCTAAAATTTATTATCAAAAATCTAAATCTATTTAATTTATGTAATCTTTATATCTTTTTTCAATAATTTTATGCCTTAGCCAACTGATTTTTTTTTCAAATATCTTCCATTTCAAAATATAATATTTACTGAAATAAATTTAAATGAATAGTTCATAAACTATCATAATTTTTTATAACTATTTTTATTGATTTTAAATTTTAAAATAATTCTCAATTCAAATTAAAATTTTCCATTTTATTCCAATTAATAAATACATAATTTTCTAGAAAAAAAATCAATTGTGATTTCCTTTTCAACCTTTTTCACACTTAAGAAAGTTTTATTGCATCGAATGTCTATATTTGACAAATTTCCAAATATTTGCCTTGGTAAAAAAAACATTGTTGAAATTTCAACTAAAATTTGGATTTAAAAATTTTTTAAATTAAACCAACAAAAAATAAATTAAATTTTTATTTTATTCAAAAAGAATTATTTACAAAAATTATCACTGAATTATCAATGAGCCTAATAATTTATTCATCAAAAGAATTTTTCAAAAAAACATCCAAATTTTGCCTAAGCTTCAAATTATTAGCACTGCTTACCACATCACCAAATTCTTTATCCACGAGTAAATCTGCTCCGTAGTTTGACACATTCTTGTTATGATAAAGCACCTGTGAGTTTTGTTCTATGTACACACACAAATAATAAAAGATTTGCCTGTTTCCTGGATGCGGAAACTCAAGCTTGTACTTAATGGGAAATTGATTCGGATTGAACACTTCGGCCTTGCTCACCAGCACTTTGTTGGTAGACCCGGGTGAGAAAAGTCTATCGGAGCCGTCGTATAGAAGAATCCGCACCACGCTTCCATTTGGTATTATGGAATTAGACATTAAACCATTAATCGTGCCTTTGATAGAAGCCATCATTTATGTGTCTAAAATAAAATTTTAGAATCTGAATAAAATAAAGATTTAAACTAGGAAAAAAAACAAAAATAATGAATTTCGTAATATGTCGTAATAATTTAAATTACCTGAAAATTTTATCTTTTTTTTGGCAACCCCTCTTAAATAATCCTTTTTCGTTAAGGTAGAAATAAATTGAAAAAAAAAATTATCAAATTTTATTTTGAAATAAATAAAACAAAAATAATAAATTAAATTTTTGTGTCAATTGTTGATGACTTCAAGCCAAACTCGTCCAATATAAACCTATTTACTTGGGCGAAACGATTGTCAGAAATTTTGAGCAAAAACTTCCAGTATGCTTTGCGTATGTTATGAGGCTCGTACAAAGCCTTTTAAAAATAAAAAAAATTTATCTATTTTTTTTGCTTCATAAAACGAAATAGACCTAGAAATAAATTTATCATTTTAAAGTAAAGTTCTGCGCAATTATTTTCTTCCTTTACATAATAATTGATTGCTAAGTTTTTATGTAACAAAAACCTGGATTATTTTTTAATCTTTTCCAGTTTAATCGCTGAGCCAATGCTTGTCAAATAATATTTTTTGAATAAAAACTCAAATGCAATGAATTGTCTATTAAAAATCAATATAAATTTGAATTTCTTTTTAAAATAAAAATCTTAAAAATAATTAAATGCTAATACTTATTAATATTCATTTTCCTTAAATTTATATTCCAGACTGTGTTTAAGTCAGATCGTTTGATTTGTTTTTTTTATTTTATTATTAATTTTCTAAATGATTTTAAAAAATTTTCTCAATCATTAATTATGTTCTCTAAATGACTCGACATTACTGTAAGAATAAAACTCTGTGCAAAATTTATAATATCAGAATTTTTTTTATTATTTCTCTTGTTTTGGCTTGAAGTGGCCGATACTTAATTAAGTCTTGAAAAAATTACCTTTTTATTTTTTTGTTATAAAACAGAGTACTAAAAGCTACGAATCAAATTAAAAAATTTCCATTAAAATAAACCAATGTTTTAAAATCTAAATTTACTGAAGTTTTTTTTTTCAAAAAAGATGCATTTTATTTATTAAATTACATAGTTTTTTTTTCAACAAGACTATGATATAAAAAATGCCAAAAGAAAATAATTTAAATTTTATCTACTTCAAAATGATGAAATCTCAATGATTTTAAGTTAAACAAAAATTAATCTCTTTATAAACTCTAACCCTAAGCCTCTTTAAAATGCATGTTCTAACTAATTTTATGTTATTGAGTAACAAAAAGGCTACGTGATTATGAAAAAGAATTTTTATAATAAAACATTTTTTACATTTTTGATCATTCATGTTTTGAAAGTTTTTAATTTTGTTTGTTGAACAATCGGCAAATTGAAATTTCAGATCAAATTTTAATGTCAAAACGATCATTTATAATTTTAAAACTTAATTTATCGAATGATTTTGATAATTTTAAAAAAATAAATACTAAAAATTACTAGACATATTATATTTAATAATTGTTCATTATAAAATTAACATCAAAACGATTGATCTCTAATTTATTAACAAAAAAAAACAATCAATAATTTAAAAAATTCATGCTAAGTAAATTCTAAGATTCAAATTCATTACTTTTATAATCATTCAATCGAATTAAAATTATTTTATTCTTCCCCTTAACAAGTTTAAAATTAAAAAAATTTTTTTATCTTTAAAAGTTTTTATTAAAAACAATTAAAAAATAAACTTGATAAAACACGTCAAGTAATTGCTAAGGAAAAAAATTATTTTTATCTATTTTTAAAAAAAATTTTACATTTTATATTTCGATTTTTGATCTTGATCTTAAACTTCAATTTTTCGGAGCAGAGCAATTTTGTTCAAATAAAACATTGATAATTTTTTAATCGATATTTAACAAATTTTGTTAAAAATTTAAATATTCTAAAATTTCGTTAAATTATCATTTTTTAATCGGATTTTATACAATTTTAAATAAATTGCTCTGCTTCAGATAAAAATTGCTCACAACTTCATTCCCCCCTCAAACTTCAATTAGCCCAATAACCTTAGTCATTTATATGTATAAAACAAACTGAATTATTTACCTAATTGTAAAAAAGACATTTTAAGCTTTAATTATATAAATAAAAATTATATAAAAATAGGAAACACCAATATTTAGGAAATTTCGTAATTCACTAAAAAAAGAAACTTTAATTATTGGTTTAATAAATAAAAATAGTCAAAAAATGTTTATTTGTTTAAAATTATTTTAAAATGCCTCTTTTGAGCTTTTGATGTTTTACATTATATTCCCATCTTTTTTTGAAAAAATGGCTTTATGATTTTTTTTATCTTTCTTAAATGTTTAGACATGATTTAATTTAAAATTATGAACAATTTATTATGAATAATAAAAAAATGAAAATTGATGTTTTTTAGAACAATTTAAAATTTGGCTGTATCGTGGTTCTTTAAAGAATTTTTTTAAAATAATTAATCATCTGAAAATTAAGATAGAAATAAAATTTTATTATTTATTTAAATCATTTCAATAAAAAATTAAAATGTCAAATCAAAAAATTCTTAAAGGAAAATTTTTTTCTTTTAAGTCTGATGGACTTTAAATAAAGTGACTTTGAATTTTATTTTTGACTTTTCTGGTCTCTTTAAAAAAATCTGGTCACAACTTAAAAATCTAATTCAAATTTTTAATAAATTAAGTTCATAGAAAACGAAATTAAGAATTTAGATTTCTCTAGTGAAAAAGCAAAGTGGGAAATAATTTAAAATTACTTTTTACATTTTCATATTTTTATTTCTTTTGACTTTTTAATATTTCAGAAAATTTTTAATTTGGATTGTCTTAAGTAAGTTTTTTTTTTTTAATTTCCTTAAATATTAAAAAAAAAAGAAATAAAAATAAGAAAATGAAAAAATGTAAAATTATTTAAATGCTTCCTGTGATAATTTTTTTTGTGTTACTAAAAACCTCTTATGAAAATGATATCTTTATTTCTAAAATTTGTTTTTACCGTTGGATAAAATGGACCCTCGATGGAAGAAAACTGATTTCTTAAAATAAATTTATTGTCTGTACCTCAAATCAAATTTAAAAAAGCAATTGGTGAATTATGCTTAAAAAACCTCATTTTTTGATAATGTCATTCAAAATAATAATCTAAATTTAAACTTGAATAAAATAACAAAGAGCATTTCTCTGATAGAAACTAAAGATATTATAAAATTCAAAAAAAAACAGTGGTAAAAAAAATAGCCTCGGGGACATAAACATTTCAAATTTTTTTTTAAAAACAATCTTAAAACTTATATAACTTTAGGCTGAAATTCTGGACACTCTGGAATTTTGAACCAGCTTTGAGAAAAATAAATTTTACTTAAACAGAAATAATGAAGTTTATGATAAAGAATTGAATAAAATAAAAGCTAACATTTATAAAAAAAAAAAATTATTTTTTAGCAAAATAAAAAGCTTATCTTTCAATCAAAAGTTTATTTAATTATTAAATATTTAACTTAAAAAATTTCCTTTTCCTTTTTTTAAAAAAAAGAGGTGATTTAATCCAAAATTTAAAAATCGCTGTATAAACATAAAAAATTGAATTTAAATTTTAAAAACCTTTATTTTTGAGTAAAATAAAATTTTTTCTTCATAATATTTTTAAATATTTTTAAAGCATACATTTAGAATAATAACTTTTTTTTGAAGTACATTTAAAAAGGCACTATCCAAATTTATTCTAAAAAATAAGCAAATTTTTGAAGAAAATCCAATTTTTCTTAAATTTTTTATTCAATTTAAATTTTCACATTCACTTCTAGAAATATAACAACCCAAAATTAGCTAAATAACATTAATTTTTAAATTTTTTTAAATAATTAATTAAATATAATATATTATTAATTTCAGTGAAATTTATCCTTTTAGCTAGTTCAATTAATTCTATACCTTTTTTATCCAAATTTTTCTATATCCAACAACAGCAACCAATGTTTTGTCTTAATTATTTTATAAATTTAAAAAAATTTTTGATCATAGATCCTCAAAATTAAAAAAAATAATAAAATGTTAAAAAAGAGCTTTATTGATTCAATCAATTAAATTTTAATTTTAGTAAAGGAAAAAAGAAAAAATGGAAGAAAACTAGAAAGGAAAGCATGGTTTTAAAAAATTGAAATTTTAGATTTAATTTAAAAATTTCAAAAAATGTACTTTAATCGAAGAGAAAGGCTAATACTTATTATTTTTGAAGTCTTCAGTAAAATTCACGAGTATTTCAAAATAAAAAAATAAAAATTTTTTCTTAAATTGACAGATAAAAAAACGTAAATTAATCCAAGACTCCGTGATAAACATGTAGCACTTTTTTATATATTAAGAAAATTTTTTTAGTTTAAATTGCATCGTCTTGATTTCGATTAATTGTTAACCATAGGGCGAGAATTCTAGTTAATCCTCAATAATCTTTTTTTAAAAAAAAATTTTTTATTTTCATAAATACTTTATTTACTTTTTTTTATTATAAAAAAAGTTCAAGTTTTGGAGCATAAAATTTTTTTTACTAATAACAAAAAACTGACCTTTGGAAGACTTTTTTTGTGATCTGAATTAAAAAGGACTTAACGCCAAAGCTTGGCAAAAAAATTTCTTTTTAATTTTTTACTACCGATAAAAAATCTATGATCAAATAAATTAACAACTTTTACTTTAAATCTAAAAATCTTTTCGTATCTGACAACTGGAAAGCTTTAAAAAAATCTATAAAATCAGGAATCTTTTTATTATTTTAAATTTTCCACGTACAAAAATATTAATTTTTGATTATTTAAATACTTTGTCAAAAAATGCTTAATTATCTCAGATTTTGGATGCAAAATTTAATGAGCCTAGTCAAACTCAACCATTTGAGTAAATGAACCAAGTTAATTTTCTTTAATAATTTATCTTGAAATTGATAAATAATAAATAAATAAATGAATAAATTAAGATTTATTGCGTTCCCTGAGCACTTAAAAAAATTAAATGCTTTTCGAAAGAAGTAAAATTTTGTCTTAAATAATAATAACCAATTCTATTGACCTAACTTGAGGAATTTTATTAAAACAAATCAAATAACAATAAAATTATTTGAAAAATTATTTAAAAAAAATACAAAGTTCAAAATTATGAAATACAAGCTTCAACTAAATCTTGATTACTTATGATAATTAGTCAAAAAGAAACTTTTTCCTTAGTAAAACACAAGATTTATGCAAGCACCTTTAGGATTATCTTTTTTTTTAAGATAAAGCGCAGAACTTTATGATAATAAATTAAAAAAAAAACTAAATTAATTAAGCTTACCACCCAAAGAACAAATCCAGTTGATATTGTGTACAAAATAATGTCAAACGGCTTAACTAGAGGCACTTTTCTATTCTTGACTCCAATCATCCAAATAATCTAAATAAAAAATTAAAAAAAAAAAAAATTTTCTCTTCAAATTTAACCAATTTTTACTTCTAACAATTTAAAATTTAAATAAAGAGCGATTGACGAGCTCTTGTAAAACACCATAGACCATCCGGCAAAAAACCCGGCAATCATTCCATGCATTTTGTGATGCGAGTTTGTGAGCCATCTGAGCGCACAACTAACCGCTCTGAACACCAGCGTAAAACATCCCAGAAACATGCCCAATTGAACATTTTCCTTGTCCTTAAGAACTTTGAGCAAAACGCCCGGTTTCCTAAAGATGAGACCAATCGAGCCCAGAAGTTTAATGGCGGCCTGGAGGCCGAAGCCGGCCAAAAATCTCTGGCCAAAGCCCAAAATGGTGTAAATCAAGCAGTTGTATCTGTGGTGGCATTTGGGGTGGCTGTACTTGTTGGCCTTGTTGAACGAGTCCAAAAACCTTTCGATGCGGTGCTCAAAATTTCTGAGCGCATCGACAAATCGGTTGTGCCATCTGTTGTGTCTGCTGTGGTGCTGAAAAAACATCTGGTCCACTCTTGTCACAAAGTTGTTCAGCATAACAGTCATCACGCCATAGTACGTGACCACTCGGCTTTTTCTGTCCTCTTTTTTGCTTTCCATCAGTTCACCTGAGCCGACCAAAAGTCTGATCAGATTGGAAAAACCTCCATCGAGGCTTCGCATCCTTAAAAAATTCATTTGACGCTAATGGAAAAAAACAAAAAAGAGCTCAAAAATTACTTGAATAGGAGGCCGTAGATGGCAGATGAGAGGGCAAAGAGAAGGACTTCGCCGTTGGGAAAGGGCCGCACTTTATTTCGGCTAACCAGCATGTTAAAGCCGGTCTCCACGGCCAAATTGGTCAAATAGAGAGCCAATAGGCCGCGTCTTTGCTTTCTCTCGATCAGGATGGAGGCAAAGCAAGCTGGAAATGTGAACAGCAAGTTTCCCCAGTAGCTGATGCCGCCGAACACCTTTCTTGACAAACAAAAGTACATCATGAAATGGAAGCAGTTGGCAGCAAGAAAGGTGGTCGAGCGGATTGTTTCGACCGGCAGTTTGGTCAGAAAGTAGGTGATGTTTTTGCCGCGCAGAATAGCGGATACCTAAGAGAAAAATTAGGCGATTAGTTCAAGTGGAAATTGGCTTTACCAGATAGCAAGCCAAATAGAGCTTAAGAGAGGTTCTAAAGCTGGTGGTGAAAGCCAGCAGCCATATTTTGGGACAATGTGGCTCGAAAGAGTGGCATATTTGGCTGCAGTGAATCGGAATGCGATGTTTAGAAAATATGTGCATGCTCAACTTACCAAGTAAAGTGATGCGTAAACTCGAAAGCTTTTTCTAAACGATCCAATGAACAAGGTAAAAGCACTTGAGAGACATTGTTGGCCCCAGTGGTGTGCGGCCAAGCGACCTATGTGTGAGGGTTGTGTGCAAAAATTAAATTATGGTTAATTGGCAAATTAAATTTACAGGCAGTGTGAGAGTGGATGGGCTGGTTGGCGCACAATATTGGACCCAACAGGTGGGTTCTGGCAGAGAATAATTTTTTAAAGAGAATTAAATTCTCGATTTTTAAATTGGTGGTCCGATCCATTTTTTTTTTTTCGAAAATGAATATTTTATTTTTATGAATTTTGATGGTAAATAAAATTTAAATTTTTAATTAATATTGAAAAGAGGCTTTGAATTAAGTCTTAAGCTCTTTGTCATTCAGATTTGAAAAAAGTTTTATTTTTAAATCGGATCAATGATCACCAGTGAAAAATTTAAATTTCAACTCTTGGTTTCAGAGTCGAGGCTAGTTGAATTTATTTTATTATTGTTAAGTGATTTATTTATTATTATTATTATTAGATATTATGGATTCGAAAAAATTCATGAAAAAATTGGAAAAATTCGAACTCATGCTAATAAGATAAAATTAATGATTTTAAAAAATTTTTTAAAGTTTATTCTTTGGTAAAAGTTGAAATTTCAAGTTAATTAGATTTTTTTAAAAGTTAAATTAATTTATTTATTTATTTAAGAGACTCAACTTATAGAAATTTATATGTTCATAAAATAAATTAACATTTTTTTTAAATTTTTTAGATAATTTTGTGACAAAACAGTCTCAAATGAAATTTTAAGAATTTTTTTTGTAGCCAAAAATTTTGAAATTTTAAATTCTATTTTTAGAAAAAATCAAAATGGTGGTACTGGGGGGTCCTAAACAGCTACATACTCTAATTTTTGGTTTTTCATGACTGTAAGAAAAATTTTTAATGGAATGACCTAACTAGTATTTTTTTTGAATTCCTCATTTATTTATTGAACATGTTAAAAAAAAATATAGTAAAAGCCTTAGAAATTACCAAGATATTGTCATTATAAGTAATAAGCCCATTTAGACTTTTGAAAGAATGGTCCGATTTCAAAATTTAGGTAATATTTATTTATTAATTTTAAAAAAATTTTAAGCCTCATAGGCAAGTTGAAAAATAAAAAAAAAATCTGATTTACAAATCACATTAAGTTTCATAAATAATTAATCCATTTAAAAATTTTATAAAAATTTTACAGTCTAGATTACATAAAAGAGAGGTAAAAAAAAGAAAAAAAATCTTAATAATTAAGAAATTGCAGGCTTAAGTAAAAGATTTAAGTAGTCAAAATAAAAGTAAAAAGTTAAATTTCTATCTAATGCAATTCTAATTTTATGAACAAAAAACTTAACTAATATACGTGAAAATAAAAAATTTTTTAATTTTACCTGAAGGAAATATCTTTTATTTTTATGAATGTGTCAATTTTAATTAAGAAAAAAACAAATCAAACAGCTTTTCAAAATATTACTGAAGCCTGGCATTTCTGTTCAGCAATATATATAAACTGTACTCACAAATTTGTCCATATACTAACTATTATTACTATTACTGTTAGAAAGCACCTTAAAGTCTTTTTTAAATAATTATAAACTTTGTAACATTTGTTCTGCTAATTGTGATTCTAGATTTCGGGAACATATCGATCCATAGAAAAAATGTCTATAGAAAAAAGACAATTTTTTTGAAAGAAAATCTTTCATAGAAAATTTCTACATAGAAAAAAATCCGTAGAAATTTATTTAAAATTAATTAATTAATTATGTTTGAAAAAAAAATAGAAAAAAATTGACAATTAAAACTACATAATTTCTATCAAATTTTGTAAATCAAATAAATTTTTTTAAGATTTACAATTAGATTATTTTAAGAATATTTTGTTAATCAATATAATGTTCAATTTTCAATTCTGAAGGAGCTTAAGCTCAGTACAGTTAACAAAAAAAATAAAAAAATAAATAAAAAAAAATTTTCCAAATCACTTTTAAGCTCTTTTAGAATTTTTAAAAATTTCATCCTTCGTAGGTCTTAAAAGATTTCAAAAAAAAGTCTGGGCAAAACTTTATTTTTTTTCAAAAAAAGCAAAATTTAAATTCGGTTTTATATTTAAACTTGAATTAACAAAAATCAAATATAAAATAAGGTTAAAAAGATAAAATTTTTTCAAAATAACTTTATTTAAAAAAAAAAAATTTATGTGATTCCTTATAATATTTATTATACTTGCTAGATTCTTAAAAAATTTGACAAAAAAGTTATGTTTAATAAAAAAAATTAAAGATATTTTTTTATCGAATTTTTGCGATTAAGTATTTTACAGGGGAAAAAGAAATAAATAAAATAATTGATGAAAAAAAACTTTTTAACCCTTTGTTTGATCAAAGTCTTTGAATAAAATAAACATATAATGATTTTCTACTGTAAATTTCTACGGATTTTTTTTCTATGCAATTTTTTCAGTGTAAATTTTCAATGGAAGTTTTCGACGAAAAAATTGTCTCTTTTCTATTATCATTTTTTCTATGGACCGATATAGTGCCTAGATTTCTTACTTGTTGTTCTTGTAATTTTTTCTTTCCATTTGTTAAATGTTAAATCGAACTTATGTACCAATCAAGAAAATTTGGAAATATACTAAAATCTTTTCAATCTTTTTTTTGTTTTTATTTTAATTAAGTGAAAATAAAATAAATTTTTTGTAAAACGTTAACGCATCTTAAGTGTTACAATTTTCTATTTATTTTCAGGTAACTAACGTGAAAATAAACGTATTCTTTTATACTAAGCTTAATTAATAAATTAAAATATTTGAAAATTATAAAACTTTTTAGTATTTGTCTAAATTTAATAGAAAATATAATTTTGAATTCTATTTAAGCAAAATATAGGTGAATTTTTGGTTAAAAAATTTGAAAAACAAAAAAAAGAAATTAAAAAACTGCTCTCATCGTTTTGTAAAGTATTTCCTCTTGTTTCAGAATCTGAAATAAAAAAGTGGAAATGCTGTTTTGGAGGACTAATTTCGTTTTTAATTAAAAAATGACACTTTTTTGATGGTTTTTATCGTATTCAAACATGAACAAAGTACTGACTCTTGTGTTCCGGTAAAATAATCCAAATATTAAAAAAAATTAACATTTCTCTTATATGTTTATTTAAAAACTATCAAATTTTTTTGTCTTATTTAATTTTTTTTTT
>QEOQ01000455.1:178033-214259 GCA_010279815.1 Brachionus plicatilis
ACTACTTTAATACTACTTTTCTTCTTCTCCTATTTTACTACTACTTCTACTTTAAAGAAATTAAGTAGTGTGAGGAGTCGTAGTATTGTTGTTACTGGTTGTTGTTGGTTGTTGGGAGTGGTTGACCGTTGACTGTTGATAGTTGCTGGTACTGGTTGGTAGTAGGTAGTGTTTGAAAGTTGGTTGTATTGTTTTTGGTAGTGGTTTGAAGAAAGTTGTTCGAAGTTGTTTGGAGAAAGTTGTTTGTAGTTTGGGGTTGTTGGTAGTTGTGATTGTTGGCCGTTGGTATTTGTAAATTTTTTTTTTATGAAAATATGTGTTTTTTTTTTATAATTGATTAGCATATTTAATTATCTTAAATTTTTAATTATTTTATGATATTTTCACCTCTGTTTTTTCAATGACTTAAAATTTTTATTTGTTTTATTAAAGTTAATGGCTTAAATTTTTTTTTTATATAATAAATTTTCTAAATAAATTTTTTCATATTTTATAAAATTTTATTAAATTTAACTTAATATTAAACAAACAAAAAAATATAATTAATTAATGTTTTAAAAAGTATTTAATTCTCTATTCATTTAATAAATCCATATTTGATACCAATAAAGTTGTTGCTTCCAAATTTTTGGCAGTTAATCTTGACCTATGTGGTCTGTTGATGTAACCAGATTTAGAAAAAAGTCTTTCAACTGGTCCTGAAGAAGCAGGTATTGATAAAAATTTTTGTGCAAGTTTCGATAGAGCCGGTAGCTTTAATTTATTCTTCATCCAAAATCTCGTGAAGCTATCATCTTCGTTATAATCGATATTGATGTATTGTTCCAATTCATGCTTGAATTTAGTTTTATCGTCATTCTTATCAACTTGTGGAGTGCTTCTATTTAAAAAACTGAAAAACTTCCGTCGTTTTGTTGGTGATTTTAGGAGGCTTGCTTCTGAATCTGTACTAATTGCACTCAATGGCCTGGATTTTTTTGTTGCATCATTCGAGGTACATGGAATTTGATTTTCTAAATTATTTTCATTTCCTTCTCTAGCAGCTATTATTTTCCATTCTTGAAATAATTGATCTTCTAAGCGTTTAATAAACAAATGCTTTTCATCTGAATTCAAACTTGATATAGCTAACCATTCGTTTTTAAATAAAGGGTCCAAGAAAGAAGAAATATACCATGAATAGTCGACTATGCTATTGTTCTTAAAATCTAATATTACACTGAATCGTGTGTTAATTTCGTTTCTCAATTCACTGATAAACGCTTTCAGACTATTGTTTACCAGTTTGAAATCGTTCAAATGTTGTATTAATTGTAACAAACTTGGTACTACTAGACTCAGAGTTGAGTACTGATCTCCCTGAATTTCATTTGTAACAAATTCAAATGGTTCTAAGATATTAATTATTTCTGCTAGTCTTGAATGTTCATTTTGACTTAAATTAATCCTTGGTTATTGATCATATTTAGAGCTTCATTTAGATCGATTAATTTTATTTTACAAATAGCCCGTAAGCACTTAAGCTCACTATTCCAGCGTACTTTTTTTGGTTTTGGAATTGAATTATATTTTTTTTCAGCTAAATACGAAGCAAAATCTTTCTTTTGCCAATATTTTGCTGAAATTTTAGTGAACTTTCTAATAATTCTTTTAACGTTGTTGATTTTTGCAAGGCTTTTTTTAACAACAAGTTGTAGAGAGTGGGCAAAACATCTCATATGCTTCAATCCTGAGTCCTGTAATAAATCAATCTCGTCCATATTAAAATTTGTATCAATTTCATCCTCAGAGCTTGTCACTTCTCCTTCAGTATCAGTTTCACTTTCTTCAATTTCCCTATCAGAAAGGTCAAACTCATCTTCACCGACAAGATGCAATAGCGTACCCATTTTAACCATATTCGAACCATTATCTGTAACTATTCGAACTAATTTCTTACGAATAGCGAATTCTTCAATAATGATATCTATTTCTCGTTTAATACCCCTTCCCGTCGTTGTTGAAATATTTTTGCAGCGAAGAACATAAGTTTTAAAATTAAAATTTTCGTCTAAAAAATGAATCGTTATCCCGAGAAATGATCTTAGTCGTCGATCTGTCCAAACATCTAAAGTTAGCGAAGCAAATCTTATTTTAGATATTAACAATTTCAAATTATAATTCATAAGGTCGATCTCTTTATTTTGCAATTTTAATATATTTGTCCTCGATGTCGGTTTCCATTTCTTGCAAATCAGTGACATAAAAGATCTAAAGGCTTCGCATTCGACTAAGCGGTAAGGCAGTCCACATCCAATAATTAAATATTTAAAAATGAAGTCGTTGACTATCTCTGCCGTTAGGTTTTTCTTATGGTCTTGGTTTGACTTATCTTTTTTTTGTTCCTTTGAAGATTTAAACTCATCATATGCTTCCTTATCGCAAAATTTTAAGTGCCGAATAAAGTTTGAAGTATTATTCCTTGTATCGGTAATGTTGTTCGAACAAAATTTACACTTTGCCGTTCTTGAACCAATTTGGTTATCACTGTTAGCTAAAGAATTGTCAGATTAAATTAAAGATATAAATTTAAAATTACTCTTTATTGTCAAATCAGATTAGGCAAAGTTAATGATTGCTTGCTGCTTTTGAGAATCAGATTCTGAGTTTGTCGAAAATTGAGATTCATCAACCAAATTGCACATATTGTTATTCAATAAGTTTTTTTAAATCTAAAAATGTAAATTTTTTTTATTTTGAATTTTTCTAAATCTTTGAAAAAATAATAAATTAAAAATAAATAAATAAAATTTTTAGAAAATTTTATAGGCAAATTACGGCCTACGTTTGGTATTTTAAATGTAAATTGAAAAATAAAATTGTTTTATAATTAGTTTATTTTAAAATAAAGTCGAAATTTTTTATTAATATTTTTTGACATTTGAACTAAAATAAAAAAAAAAATTTAAAAAAACTTTTGACTGTTTAAATTAATTAAAAAATGAAAAATTTTTAGTTTAATGAATTCGTCATTTTGTGACGATTTCAAAAATATAAAATTCATTAGGCCTGTGAGACGCACTTGGACACTATAATTAAAATAAAATTAATAAATTCAAATTATTGCTTTAAAAAAAAATATTGTGCTCTCAAAAAAATATTGCAATATTGACTTAGTTTAATTATTATTGTTCACTAGTTCACAATTGCTCGAATTTAGATAAAAATATTTTAAAAATGATTTTTAAAGGCTAAATTTAATTCAAATCGAATTATTTTTACATGAATGGATTTGCCATTATATGACTCATCCAAAAATCTAAAATTTAATTGACCTGTGACTTGCACCTAAACACTATAATCAAAATAAAAAATATGTGAACAATTTTAAGGTCTCAAAAAAAAATTGCAAGTGTGATTTAGATTAAAAAATAGCATAATTTAAGTGTAATGTACTATGTAAGAGAGTCTAATGTAAGATTCAAACAAAAGAATTTTTATTTCAAGTTTATTTTGATAGAGGTTTATTTTAGAGCAAAAATTAAAAAAAGCAAGTGAGATTTAAACAAAAGAATTTTTATTTCAAGTTTATTTTAGCAATTTTAATTAGTATAAAGTAAGAATAAAGCAAAAAAATTTTAATTTTCAAGTTTATTTAAAACGTTTATTTTAAGAACAAAAATAAAAAAAATGCAAATATTTTAAGGTAAACTTAAACAATACAATAATTCAAAAAAAATTGTCGAATAATTTAGTCGATTATTTTTCGATTAAAAATAATGTCGAATAATTTGCTCGATTATTTTTTCGATTAAAAATAAATTGTATACATAAACGAAACCTTAAAAAATGATTAAAAAGAGTGAAGCTTTGCGTGACTATAGAAAGCGGGATAGCAAAAAGTCCTTAATACAGCCGAGTACTTCTGCAGGTACCGGTTCTGCGTACCTTGCCATATAAGTGCAAGCTTTAATATATTTTAAATTAAATTCTAATTTCCTACGTTAACTTAAGACTTAAAAAGAGGAAAAAGGAAAAATTATGGTATGAAGTTGATTGCTTTCTTTTCCAAAGGTCCTCTAACATTCCATATACCATTCCATACCATTCTATAAATCCATTGCATAATCCATTCCATTCCATACTGCGCTCATCACGATGCAATCCCCAATAAACTATTTACTCTGAATCACGCTATCCGGTACATAGTCATAGTCATAGTCCATGAAAATGCCTATAGCACGATACAGAGATCTAGTTTGATCGAAAATGACACCCCGCAGTTTTAATATATTATTTAAGGTGTTCCGTCCCACGGGAACCCTTTTTAGGCGCATACGTGTAAAGCAAGCTCTTGTCGATCCCTTGACCCCACTATAGTGAATGTTTAAGACATTGACGATAGTAGGCAGAGAGGTCATCATCAGCATCCAACGACTATCTGTCACCATGACAACATAGTCTCGCTGAATCAACTCGAGTCCTGATCTAATCGGAGAAAAACCGCTTCGACCCGGGCGAGTGTTATCCAAAACAACCCCTCTCAGGAATTGACAAAAGCCGTACAGACTGGTAGCCATTTGAAAAACGGCGTTTTAATAAGACACCAGTAAGATTCTAATGAGAACAGGGTAAAAAGGCTTATTTAAAGGTTTTTACTCTACCCTCATTATGGTATCGGCCACTGTATATTGTCGCCCACCAAACATAGTAACATACCGTGGATGGTGTTAGGCGACCACAGCAGGAGATAAAGAACTAACCCGATTTACGTCAATATATAGACGATAATAGGATTACGTCTTCGTGTATTAATTCTGACAATGTTTATTATTAATTAGTTTGTCAATTAAACAAACTAATAATTTCCTGTTAATTTTCAATTTTGCTTTATCATTGCAAAAAAAAAAATTATGTCTAAATTATGTTTAAATTATGTTTTTCTATCTATTATATCATTTAAATGTATAAATTAAACATTAAGTAAATGTAAGAATCTGTAGTACAATGGTTTAAGTCATGTCCAACTAATCCAAAGGTAGAGGGTACGATCCCTTTTGGTTACGAAAAAATTCAAAAAATTTAATTTTACTTTTTATTTAAAAAAAAAATTTAAATTTTCCCGCTATTTTTAAATTTTAAAAGACCAAATTACTACTAATATTATTCAATTATAATGAAAAAAATCGCAAAAAACACTTCAAATTTAAAAATAATTATTTTAAATTTTTCCCGCTATTTTTGGATTTTTAAAGCTTAAAATACTACCAAAATAATTTAATTATTATGAAAAAAATTGCAAAGAAAATTTCAAATCTAAAAATAATTTTTTCAAATTTTTCCCGCTATTTTTGGATTTTTAAAGCTCAAAATACTACCAAAATTATTTAATTATTACGAAAAAAATTGCAAAGAATATTTCAAATCTAAAAATAATTTTTTCAAATTTTTCCCGCTATTTTTGGATTTTTAAAGCTCAAAATACTCCCAAAATTATTTAATTATTACGAAAAAAATAATTAAAAGAATTTCTAATTTAACTCATGACTTTGACTTAAAAAAAAAAATTAAGTCAAGTCATGACTTTGACTAAAAAAAAAAAAAAAAATTTTAAGTCATTGACTTTGACTTAAATTTTTGTGACTTAGACTTAAAACTGTGACTTAAAAACTAGTCTGGAAAAATTCTAAAAATAGCTCAAGTATTGGCTTTTATTCCATCTAATGATGTTAAGTATCCATTTTTTAAAATTTATGACAATTTGGAAAAAAATCAAGAATATTTTAGTCAAATGATTTTAACTACATGAAAGAAACATGGATTGGATATGATATAACCAAAAAGAGTGGTCGTGGTAGAGGTGTTCGGGTTGAGACAAAAAATGTCAAACCATTGTTTGAAATTGATCTTTGGAATTTGACTAATAGAATTAAAGATTGTTTACCACGTACAAATAATTTCGTGGAGGCCTGGCACAGTGCATATAGCAATATGCTTATTAAACATCCTTCTGTGTACATTTTAGTAGATATGTTTCGTAAAGAACAAAAAAAATCTGAAGAAAATATAGTCAAATTAGAAACTGGAACTATATTTAAGCGTAAGCCAAAGTACATTCTTTTGGATGAAAGTATTAATGAGATAGTTAAAACTTATTCATTGGATACCTTTGATAAATTTTATGATAACTTATCTTCAATATTAGACTATTAATCTTTTTCTAGGTCGATATTTTTTTTATTTCAACTTTTTTTTTCAAGGTAAAAACTTGCTAATTTACTTGCTCTTTTTTGTCCTATTTTATTTTATTTTTTTTACATCGCCTACAAGGCGTTCATTGAAATAATAATAATAATAATAATAATAATAATAGCCTTGAGGTTGAGAATTGTAATTATTTGACTCGGTTCAATAAAAAAAGATCTAATTTTTTTTTTTAAATCAATAAATCAAATGAGTAGCATTTTCTTTGTAAAAACTTGCTAATTTAATTGGTGCTAATTTTTTCTATTGCTATTTTAAAAAAGTTTATTACTTTTTATATTTGGCTATTTTAATTAGTGCTATCACTTTTTTATGCTCAATTTACCTGGCTATCTTAAATACTGCTATTTTAAGTGACCCCCTAGTTAACATAAGACAGATTATTGGAAGTACTTCGTATTTTTTGATACTATCATAACTCTAAGAAAGAGTTATGGGAATTTAGTTCCTAAAGACGATGATATTTTGATTGATCATTTTCCTTTTTAAATATATATTTCAGTTGATTATGTTATTACAGTTAATTGTTCAAATTTAAATTTAATTTAAAATTTTCAAATAAAGGCAAAATGGGTCTCTTTCAAGATTTACTTTACTCCTCTAGACGGCATAATAGTAATACGGTAAATATTGCTGAGCTAAATAAACAAATTTAAAAAAAAGATCACCCATACTTCCCAAAAAAATGTACCGCTCCACTTTCCAAAAGTTTTTAAAAAAATCGGAACGACAGTAAATTTTACTTAAAAATAAAGAAAATTTTCACAAAATAAGTTGAATTATCATAATAATTAAAGAAAAAACTAAATTGTAAAAACTAAGTTAAATCAAATTATAATTAAATAAATAAACTGTCAAATATTGATTAAATTATAAACAAAAATCAATCAAACTACTACAAATTTATTAAATACTAAACTGATTAAATAATCAATTAACTATTGGTAAGTATTTACATATTTTTTTCTTTAATTGTCGCCGAATGCTGTAAATCAGTTTACGATTGAAGAAGAATTTACATGTAAATTTTTATTTAATTTAATTTTATATAAAAAATCACTTAAACACATATAGTTCATATGTTAAATTGAGAATATCATTAAATTATTGTATTAGTAATTTTGGCATCATCCAACGTTGCAGCACTGTTCAAAATGACCTGAAAATAACCGAATAAAAGAATCTCTACTTCGTCGAATATAGCCTCAACGTAAAAGAAAAATTAAAAGCAGACTGGTAACTAAGCAACTTTAAGAATTGAGCAAAATAGAAAACATCACGACATTAAATAATGTAATTAGAATCCAATGGTCAAAAAATCAAAAATCGGAGCATTAAAAATCCGAACACCGAAAAATCGGTTAAGTGAACCGATTTGGTCAAGAGGTTTTTAGAAGGAATAACTTTAAAGAACCGGCTTTAAGATTGTACAGTTTACATGAACCATTTTTATTTTGGATCCGGTCTTTCGAACCGGTACGATTGTAGACATTTTTTATTAAAAATTATAAAAATATATTTTTCTTATTTTGCTTGTTCTATAGAATAATATTTTTTCTATAGAATAAGCAAAATTCATTTTTTGGTACTTTTTTATTAATTTTTTTAAATCATAATTTCTAAAAATTTTTTGTGTCTTTTCTATTATATTTCCTTGTTAAATGATATTTAACTCACTATAAAAGCGTGGCTTTTTTTTATTTAATCTTATTTATTTAAATATTCCAAAAAATATTTGAATTAGAAATGTCGCTACCAATGACAAGCGAATCAGCTTAACTTTTGTCCTCACTATCAAAACGAAAAAAACAAGACAGACGTACCATGAGTCAAGTGTGGCAACTATGAATAATGCTGATCGAAACTAAAAATAAAATTGTCAAATTTGATTTTTCTAGAATTTTTTTAATTAGCAAGATAACAGAAGAAAAAAATTTCAAAAACTATCGCAAAAATAAAAAGCTTTGAATAAGAAATCTTAAATAATGAGCAATCGCCAACCACATAACCAAAACCCCCTTGAGCAATCGATTTCTTTGAACCAGACTGAATTGTTCTAAATTGCCTAAAACATTAGTAAAGGCAGCATAGCCGATTTCCGTTTTCAGCTTTATAGTTAAGATATTTTTCTTTTTCTTTTATTATTTTGCAAACAGTTGACCTGTCAATTTTGAACTCTGTAGCAAGGTCATCATCGCTTTTATCTGTTTTTAATTTTTCTTCAACAATAGCAATTTTTGTTTCAATTAAAATTGTTGTTCGCTTTTTTCGGCTCATTTTATTTACAATAAATTTTTTTGTGATAAAAGTGTAGCTTATTTAATATTGTGTTTATGTGATAATTTTTTTCAAAAAAACGGGTTATAAGTAAATTTGGGGATATCTCGAGGGGATTTAACTTAACATTATTTTTAATGTAAATGTATTAGAAGAAATCCGTTCTTAAATAATTCAGGGATAAATCCAAATTGGGATATAAGTATGTAGTGATATAACCGCAGACTGACTGTATAAACGATTCGGGAGATGAGTCAAATGATTCAGACACGGAGGATACAGAAAATAGTGCAAACCTACATGATGATGACTTTTTAAATGAAATCACAATTAATTTACTTAACATTCAAATAGGAACAAATACAATTCCGCGATATTCCTGTGCTGCTCACAAAATTAACTTGATGGTAAAAACTTCAATTAAATCTTGTAAGAGAATACTTAGGCTTCTGGCTAAATTGTCAAATTATGCTGCAAGTGTAAGGACTTCTACTATTATAAGCTATGTTTTACCGAAAAAAAAGCAAAACTTAGATGTGAAAATGGAACACGTTGGTCCTCTTCTTATTTAATGCTTCAGTCATTCTATAAAGCATATGAGAAAAGCGCCTTTCCAACAGATAAACAATGCCCTGTAAGAAAAACGAAAAAAGTTTCATATTTAAAAATTTTGGGACCACTCTATTCTTTCTCATTGCTTGCCCAAAAATCTGATTGGCATATTGGTGATGAAATACCAGGTCTTACAATCTTTCAGTCATCTCTTAGTAAATTTCAGGAAACCGGGGAAAAAACAAAGCTTATCGATAAACTTATATCGCAGTTAAAAGAACGATTCCAATTTGAGTTAGAATCGCAATTCTTTTTGTTAGCAACAATTCTAAATACATCAAAGTTAAATTATTGGTTTGAACAGCCTTATGCTAGAGAATATTCTGATAAGATAATTTTCAATTTTTCCGAAACTGTTTCTCAAATTTACCATAAGTATATAAATGCTGAAGATCAGACTCAGACAGTTAATCCAGTAAATCAAAGAAGAAGAGTTCCTATTCATAACACTGAGAATTCAGTTTTAAGGTCTTTTTTAAATTCGGCTTCTTATGAATCTAATGCGGAAAGAAATCGCTCTTCTGGATTAGCGAAAAAAAATCGAGAAAAGGAGATGTTCTTGGATTTTATTAGGGAGCCAGCAAGTCAACAAAAGTCTACAAAAGAATTTTTGAATGAAAATTCTTATCGTTTTCCAATTCTAAGCCAATTTGCCCGTATTTTATTTTCTATACCAGCTTCAAGCGCTTTTGTTGAGCGGTATTTAGTATTTGCGGAATTGTAAGTAGCAAAAGATCTCAACACATTAATCCACAAAATTTCATGTCGAAAACATTATTAAAAGTTAATGTTGATATTTTAAGCTAAAAAAAGTTATTTTTAATTATTTATTTTCATTTTTGAAGAGTTTAACTTTCATTTTTTTCTCAAAAAAGATTTTGAATTTTTTAATTAAATTAGAAATAAATTTTAAAATTTGTTACTAATTTCGCATCATTAAGCATTAGGTCTTAAGGAAATTCTGTGACAAGCAAATCCCTGCCAAATCACTCAAGTGTTCAAGTCCAAGTGTGAGTATGGACACTTGATCTGGTTAAGTGTTTAAGTGTGAGTGTGGGTGCGTATCAATACTTACACTCACACTTGAAACTCAAAAAATTCCAAATGTAAATGTATGTGATGATTAACCTTAAAAGTTAAAAAAAAAAAAAAAAATGTTTCCTAGTAATTTCTTCTTTAGTTCCTGAACTATTAAATATTTAAACATGCCTTAGTTATTTCAACATATCATTTTTAATTTTCTTTCGACTTACTAAAACATGTTCTGTAAATTGTAGCAGCTAAAACATCCTTTGTACCACCACTTAAAGTTGAATTAGTTTTAAATATAATGTAGTATCCCAAATTTACTATTTTCTGAGTTTTTGAATCAGTATTTTGGTGTCACAAAGGATGTATCAGCTGCTACAATTTACAGAACATGCTTTGGTCCTTCAGAACTTAAGCTTTAGAATTTTATTGGGTTGCCTAGAAATTCGTAGATTTATCTAACAAATATTACGATGGTCGTGTCAGTCTGTAGTCTGTACAGATTTTTCAAAGTCCACGAATACGTCTGAAACTTTGTAGACTAACTAAATAGACCACGTAGAGTTCAAAAAAAGCGATTAGAAGTTTGTAGATCGACTTTTCCAAAATAACCCTAGCTGCAAACCCTAGTTTGGATTTTTTTTTTAAAACATAATTAACTAATTTTACTGATTAATTTGACCATGCAGAAGTCAAAAAAAATTGTTAAAAATTCAGATGATCACATTTTTTCAAATTACCCTAGGGGTAGACCCTAGTTTGCAGGATTTTTCATGCTCCAATGAAACCCTTCAAACCAAATATTTTTACCATGTAGATTTCAATAAATTGGGTTAAATGTCTGTTGGATTTGAAAAAAATTGTTTACAAATAATAATAAAAAATTTTAAAACAAGCTTTTTAAAATACAGAAAAGTAAATTTTTTTAGTAGCTAAGGAGTAAAAACTTAGATAAGAAGCTAAGATACTGACAAAAATAGATTTTTGTGTACAAAAGAGATAAGCTTTCAATTACTTATTCTTCTGATAAGGTGATTTAACAAAAATTTTCTAAACTTTTTTTAATGTGAGAATAGATTAGAAGTGTTGCAAAGCTTAGTCTAGTTACTAATTTTACAAAAGAAGCCTTAGTTACTATCGTCAAAATTTAGTTTTAAAACTGTATTATAATAGATAAGAAATAGTTACATAAATTTTTTTGTATTTAAGTTACTAAAATTCTATCATTTTCAATCTTCTATTTACTATTGTATTTTAGAGAATTTTCTCATATTTCTACTATCTATTAAAAATTGAACTAATAATCAATGAATTGATTTTTCAGACTTTATTTAATTAATGCCAAAATTAATTTTCAAGAATTGCAATAAAATTAAAGATTTTATTTTAGATCTAGATATTTTTAATCGAAAAGAAGATTTTAAAGCAAATGGAGGAGTTTAATCATCAATATGAAGAAAATTTTCAAAAACTTCTTGATTTTCCAATGAATGATTCTATTATGAAACAACTTACTGGTATAAAACTGTAATTACAGAGTTTAAACTTTACTTAAATTCTTTTTAGAATCAGAAATTGATTTATTAGTTTTGATTGATTTAGATGATTATGAATTGAATGAATTTGGAATCAGTTTGGGAAAAAATAATTTAAGTGATTAAAAAGATTGAAAAAATTTGAAAATTTTAATCTAATAAATAAAAAAAGGGAATGATTTACACGAAATTAATTGTATTGTCAAAGAAGTACAAAATGGAACTGGTTTGGATAATTTAGTTATAGAAAAACTTTTGGGTAAATTTTCAATTGATATTTAAAAGGAAAAAAAATATTTTTTTTATAGAAAACAATATTCGGTTTGATCAATTTTTGAAATTTGACAAGAATAATTTAAATGATTGTGGCTTCAAATTGGGAACATCCATAAAGATTGCTCAAAAATTGAAAAATATCTTATCAATTAGAGAAGAAGAGAACAAAAAAATTGAATTAGAAAAAAATTTTTTTGAGCTTAAAAGATTGCTTGGTTCAAAAAGTCGAGAAAATGATCTATTTGAAGAAGATTTTAATAGAATAATTCTCGAAGAACTGAATCAAGAATGTTTAAAATCTTTATTGAGCAATAAAAAATCATTTTCAATCCAACTAAAACCATATCTAATGGACAATCTAAAAAGAATCAAACGATTTAATTCAATCATTAGTAAAATAAATGAAATAGCTTATGAAGCAACAAATAATGAAGATAATGATGATGAAATGACAAAAAAATTACTTAGTTTAATAACTGAAAAAGATTTGGTAATTTGCTTATTGGAGTCAATTGGTAGTCGATCGTTGGGTAGACTTGGGTATCTTTTGGCTAAAAATGACTATCCGTTGCCAATTTTTTATCAGTATTATGAGTATAAAAATAACTGCCTTGAGGAAAAGGTTAATTTTGAAATATTGAGTGATTTGCTTTGTTTGACAAACAAATTTTTGGCTATAGTTAGTGGAACTTCATCGACCATTCGCAAAAGACAATCAATGCTCATTCCATTCATGTTCTCTGGTCTAAATATGAATTCGGTGTATGAGATCCGTGCAAATACACCTTTACAAAATAGTGTGGACATAATTTGTAATGATGAATTAAATGAAAGTTGGATAATTGCTAATTTTTGTGGTTCTATAAACGGTAAAAATATGATAGATTTGTTTAAGTCGTTTTCAGCTTTTGCATCAATCCATGTTTTAAATGTAAACACTAATGATTTTGATGAACAAACTGGTGAGCCTAAATATGAAATAATGGATGTATTGAACAGTTTTAATCGTTTTAAGTCCTTTTTTTCGTATGATCTAAAATTAATTGTATTAATTCATGACAATTTTAAAAATAATTTAAACTCATTGAAAATGATTAGAGAAAAAATAGCAAACTATTATTCACACAGTTCTATTTTGACTGTTGACAATTTATTTGATTCAACAGTTGATACAGAAATTTTAAAGATAAAAAAAAATTTATTTATTAAAGAGTTTCAAGAATGTTTAAAAGATTGTAAATATCAGAAGTTTCAGTCTATTATTGATGTCAAACTGTTCTTTGAAAATTTAAAAACAAATTCTCAATATTGTTCAAATAAAAGACAAGAAACTTGGGTTGAAAGAGAATTTAGGAAGTTGTTTTGTGCCAAAGGTGACAAAACTGATAGCAAACTTATATCGGAAATGTTCGAGTTGTCCAATATCTACAAAAAAATTGAAATAAATGAAAATAGCTTGAATTATTCCGATTTGAGACAAAAATTGAAAGTGATAAAACCGAAAAATAAAATTCTGGATTTTTTCATCAAGATTTTAGAGTGTGATGAAAATTTTTTACAAGATTTATCAATTTTTGAAAAATGTCTAATTAATTTTAAAAAAGACGAGTTAAAAAATTTGAGAGAAGAACGAAACATCACTTCGGATAAAATATCAATAATGGAAAATAAAATCAAATCAAAACAACAAGTTAATCAACAAGATTATAGTAATTTGAAGAAATTTTTTTTTCAAATCGATGAAAAAATAAAAATTATGGACTTAACTTTAGACAAATTCTGGGACGAGCTTTTTTTGTATGTAGACTGGCTGGACGAGACTAAAAACTCAAATGAAACACTTAAAACAAAAATTATTGATAGATTTCTAAAGCTAATTCGAAATGGCCACAGTATACATTTATTAAGAGGAAGTCCATTGAGTGTTAAGTCAAATTTACTTAAAGATATAATGGGTAGGTTAGATAATTATAGAAATATTCATGTTCTATCTGTAATTGGTGAGCAAAGCTCGGCCAAAAGCTCTTTGCTAAATTCATTATTTGGCTGTGATTTTAGAACTAGTGCGGGAAGATGCACGGTTGGCATTTACATGAATTTTGTAACATGTGGTGACAAAACAATTGTTATTTTGGATACGGAGGGTCTTGCATCAATTGAATCAAACAATAAGCTATTTGATAATCAAATGGCCACAATGTCCGTATTTAGTTCTCATATAATTTTGATAAATCACAAAGGAGAGATAAGTTCAAATTTGGAAAATATACTTGGCATTACATACTTTGCCAAAATAAATTTGACCAATTATTCGTTTAAACCATCAGTATTTTTTGTATTAAGAGATCAATTAGATAGAAGTGAGTCAAGTATAAACAATCAAGTTTGTAAACTAAAAGAAAGACTAAAAAAAACAGTCGGAATTTATAAAAACAGATTTGGATAATGTAATTGACATCGGCTCCAACCATTTGACTCTCCTTCCAAGTGCATTTTCTGAAATTGTCTGTCCGACATTGAACAATACAATTAAGTGTAGAAATTCTTTATTTCCGGGCCAAGTTTTAACATTGAGAAAAAATCTAATAAATCACATGAACTCAATAGATAAAGCAGATGTAATTGAAAGCTTACATATCAAGATTTTCGAGCATTTTTTTTTATTTTTCAAGTAGAATTTTATTGGTCAAAGAAAAATAACAATAAATTTAGTTTAGGAAATAATTTATTTAAATTAAAAGGTCAATGTCACAATAATAAAAAAAAAATAACAAATTAAAAATCTAACACAAACAAAACAAAAAAAGTAAAACAAAAAACTATAGGCTCGAATACTCATAATTGTCTTGTCGGCATCTTTTAGCCAAAATTTGTTTTATTGATCCCTTTCTTTTATTTGTTGCCCTGAAATAGTCTATCGTAGTCATATCATTTAATTTTTCTAGACCTTCTAAATTAAAATGATCGACGTTATCAACGCTTCGAATAAATTCATGCAGATGATTGACAAAAGCGTGAATATACGGAGTGATATCACTACGATGATAAACAGATAAAAAGGTTTTGAGCCAATTTGATGTATTTTGTTTTATGAATTCGTAATTTATCTCTCCTTCACGTTTAAGATAGTTGAAAATTTGAAAAAAGTCTTTCCAAATTTTGCTAATAGTTCAAGTAAAATCCGTTAATGAAACGAGCCGTCGTCAAAGAATCAATAAACAAAGAAGACCTATCCAACAACTCGATCATTTTATTGATGAAATCAATTTTAATGTCGCACGCCTTTTAAAAACTCATCGAAAGTCAAATCAATACAAAAATTTTAAAATTAATATAACTAGATCATTGTTTTTGTATTTGAAAAGCAAGTATTGATTAAGCTCAAGATATAAACAGGTGAGCGGCTTTTTTGAGGATTTTGGGATTTTAAGAGAAAGATATATGAATGATTCAGATATCAATTCTATTGATATCGAGTCATTCGAAGTTAACATTTCAAACAGTAAAATTCAGAGGGTTCTAGACAAAAGCCTAAAAGAAAATGTTTTTCGGGGTCCAGCTTCAATCGGTTTTAGATTTTTAGTCAAAAAATCAAAAGCTGATTATAATAATTCAAATACTAGCCAATAATATGTTTTCCTTTTTTTTATTTGTCAATTTGTATTTTATTATAATTTTTTTTGTCCAATAAAATTTTATCAGTTTTTTCAAATTTTTTGCCCACTTTCTATAGAAAAAAATTGATATGATCTGTTTTGTACACAAGGTTAAACTCAAATTGGTACACAATAAGCAAGACTGGCAAAAATATTTTCAATTGCAAAGATTTGGAAGAATTGAAGATCCGCGACGAAATTGCCGCGATTTCGCATGATCTATTCACAAAGCATAGAGATAGTTTGGTTAAACAAATTGACCAAAAATTAACCAAAATAATCGAAGATTTTAAAAATAATCAAAATTTTGACATTCAAGCTGAAAATAAATGCAAAGAGGCTGTTATTAAGCTAATAAATGATACAAAGTATATATTTAATAGCAAATTTGATTCGCAAACAAATTTACCATTTTATCCAATTTCAATAAAAGAAGAATGCAAAAATGTAATTTCATATCAGTTTAAATGGATCGAGAACATTAGTGTTCATAGACTTAATGAAAATGGCATTTATCTAAAAAATTTGGACGAATTTAATAATTTTAATAAAAATGTTGTTAAACAAATAAACCACTTATTGAATGCAAATGTTCAATATCAAAGTGAAGAAGCCTTACTTAATGATGTTAAAAAAAGACTTGATGTAAAGCAAAGCGAAAATTTCAATAGACTCAAATTAATGGTCAAACCATTGGAGAAAATAATCCAAGATATTGAAGCATTATTTGATAATACTATAAGGCTATTTAAATCAAAAAACCCTAAACTTAATGGAGTAGAGAATTGTTTGCATTTGAATGATTATTATACAAGTAATTTAAGTGAAAATCCAAATATTATAGATATAAAAGTTGAAAATTGGTTACCAAATTATACAGAGATAACAAAAAAATTAAAGAATTTTCCAAAAAATAAAGCGGAAATTAAAAAAAGTTTAAAATTTTGGTGTGAGAAATTAATAATAAGATTTGATCAAACCTACTTGATCGATTCTAATTCTTTTCATGTTACCCAAAGTTTTATTGGCGACATTTTAAATTTTTTAAACGACATTCTCTCTGATCAGTATTCAATTGTGAACGAATATAATTTAAACTTTGGCAGAGTTTTTAATAGTTTGATAAAACATTTTCTTTTTTTGATTGTAAAAAAGCAAGATCACATTCAAAATCAAAATATAAAAAGAGAACAAGACAAATATGAAAAAGAGAAAAATGAACTAATTGAAAAAACAAAAGCAACTTTTAGATTGAAAAGTAACTGTAAAAAACTTGGTTCAAAAATTGCCAATGATTTTATTGACAAGTTGTTCGATGATTTGATACAAATCGAAAATTTATCTATAATCAATAAGTGCAAAGAAAAAATAAATGAAAAATTTAAAACACCAAACGAGTTGATTGAATTTGCATTCAAATTGAGTTTTGAGGACTGTAATTACGAAAGAGTTTTCAAATATGTGATAGATGTGAATAGATATTGCAAAGAAGTTTGCCTTGAAAGCATTAACAATGATTTGAAAATTCTTGTAAATAGACGACAAGAATGTATAAAAAATCTTTATACTCAATTTTTTTTATTTTTGAAAAACGTAAATCTCGACAGCGAGATTTTGTCTTGTAGTCAATTTTTTGAAAATTTGAAAAAAGAAGCCGAAAAAGTAAATGAATCATTAGTTTCTTTTTTCAATTTAAAGGACCTAATAATTGGTACAGAAATAAAAGATAAAGACTTATTTGTGCTTGGATTTAAGGAATCAATTGGAAATTTTTATGAAAAAATCGAACAAAAGATAGATAAATTTAATAAAGATTTAGATACGAAATGTAAAGATGAAATAAAAGAATATATTGATGTTTATCTTGGATGCTGTTCAAGATGTCCTTGCTGTGGATCTAAATGCGAAAATGCCAAAGGCCATGACGGAAATCATGTGTCAAGTTTTCACATTTCAGATAGCTTTTTTAATTGGGGAGAAAAGAAAACCAATAATGTAACGACTTTTTTTTGCTGGGAAGAAAAAAAATTTAAGAAGGTGAAAATTTATCGTGGCGAAAAAAAATTTGACAATTGTACAATATTCTTGCAAACGGAACATCCTGACTGGTTGAATGACATTACAGATAATTACAATAAATATGGAAAAAATCCTTTAAATTTAGAAAATAAAAAGTTTAGTGACCAAATTATCAGGGCTTGGATGAATACACGTAAACCTTTACTTAAATTATACCAAAGACTCGAAAAAGAATATGACAGTGAATGGATGTTAATGGAAGATGAAAATAAGATGCTAAAAGAAGATCACATTGCTGAGTGGAATGAAAATTTTTAGATTCTAATAGTCTTCATATATGAAATCAAATTCAAATCATTTAAAAATATATCGTGATCATTTCTTCGAATTAAATTTTTTTTTTTTAAATTCGGCATGTTGAAGTTTATGATCAAAACTTTATATCAAATTGCTCATTTTAAATTTAATAATAAATTTCCTGAAGAATTAGGTAGAATTTTATAAAATTCTTGATGTAAAATTGATTAACATAGTTTGTTAAGTTAAAATTTCAAAAAAAAATAAATTTTTAATTAATAGTATGTTCAAAATTAACTAAAATGATCGATTATTTTTGATTTTTTAGTAAAGTTAATAATGCAAATAAATAAATTTTTTTCTTAACATAAAAAATTATTTGATTTTTTTGGTCTTATTATCTTTGCGAAGTTAAGTTTTTTGTCTTTTGGATTTTGTACTGTTTTTAATTCTAAAAATCGATTATTAATCCATTTATTTTATGATCAACTTAAAATAATTTTGAGACTGTAGCATAATATGTTAAATCATTACCAATAAAAAAAAAATCATTTCGTTAATTTAAGAAATTATTATGCTTACTTTTTAATTGAGCATTTGATCATAAATTTCAACATGCCAAAAATTCGATTTAAATGTGATTAACTTTTATGAGTATATAAAAACCATCTAATAACCATTTAATGAAAAAGAATGTTTTTTAGAAAATAAAAGCAATGAAAGCCTAAAATCTCGAAAATAATAAAAATTAAGCTTTAAAGTTCTAAGTATTATATAAAATTGAGAAATTTATTTGTTTTAATTTTAATACACTGTAAAGAACAAATGATTTATTCAGTTTTAATTACAACATAAAAACAAACTTTCTATCAAAATATATCTATTATTATTTCTCAATAAAGTTTTCATTTGATATCAGCATATGAGAACATTTTTACAAATCTCGTAATCAATAAGCAGAGTTGCTTAAAAGTCACAAGAAAAAGTCCAATTCTTTAAAAAAAGAGTCTTAGTCCGGACTTTTTTTTTTCAAAGTCCAAATAAGGAATTATATAATTTTAATAAATATGAGAATTTTTTCTCAACTTCAATTGCATTTAGTTCCTTAGCATCTCGTTAGTTCCTTAATTTCTTCGTTCATCTGTTCATCTTGATATTTAAGTCTTAATTTAATTCCTCCTTATTCAATTTATTAATAACAGTCTGACCTTTTTCTATCAGTTTAAGCTTTTTTTAAATTAGTTTTTTTACCATTATTAGCTTCGCACTGAGCTGGATCCGACCAATTGAAGTGAAACGCCGGAATAATTTGTTTACCGATTCATTATTTGTTACCATTGTGGACATTTCTTCTTCTTCATTAGTCTTCCAAGTTAGTTGATTTGAGTGTTTGAAAATTTTTGGTAATTTCTACCAAAGTGTCATAATTGTCCACTTGGAGACCGGAAAAAGAAAAAAACACTCCTGTGTACTGAGTTCCAGTTGTGAGAATTTTTGTCAAAATCTAAATGAAAGAGATTAATTTAAATATTTTTTCTGAAATAATGAAATTTAATCCTCACGTTGACATTTGTTTTTTGCAACAAATTTTAGTTTATTCGATTCCAAACATATCTCTCACTCATTTTAAAAAGTCAATTCGGATGAAGATTAAAAAAACAAATAAAATGTTACTAAAACATATAAAAAGTGAATCAAGCATAAAACTATTTTTATTTTATAAAAATATGAATCAAAACATAAATTAAATTTATCAAAAAGTGATCCAAAACATATAAATTTATACAAAGTATAAAAAAAATTTAAGTCAATTTGATCAATAAAAAAGGTGAAAAAAACATATATTATTCCATTTCGTACCATGGCCCGACTTCTGGGTTAATATAAACTGTATGCTTGCCATTACACTTAAATATTTTATTTTATTGTTTTATTGAGTTCGATATCGGAGTTGAATTTAGCCATAAAAATCCATTCTATTTTTCTTTTCATGGTTGAAAAAAAAATTAAATATCTAAATTAAAGGTTTATGTTTTAATCACTTTTCTTCAAAATAATTTCAAGTTAGTTTTTTTTTTATTTCGATATGTTTTATTCACTTTTTGAATAATTTATTTAGTCATTTATGTTTTATTCACATTTAGCAAAAAGTGTATATGTTTTAGTCACATTTTAAGTTAATTATGTTCGAATTTATGTTTTACTTCACTCTTTTACAAAGTTAAAATCTCAATTTTTTCTTTATGTTTTGTTTTTTACGATTAACATTTTATATGTTTTTTTAGTCTTCTTCCAGTCAATTCGAGACTATTAGAAATTTGAGCTCATTAAAGGCCACATGATGCACGATTTTGGAAGGAGTATCGTTCTTTAACTTAAGATTGAAGCTTAAAAGGGCCATCAAAAGACAAACAAAAGATCAAAATATACAGCATTTCATTTTACAAATGGTTAAGATCGGGTGATCGAGGAAGTTTCACTTTTTGAGTCATTTTTAATTGCATAAAGTTTTTTGTTATTTTTAAAATTATCTTTTGAAAAAAAAAATATGGGTACTTTCCTAATATTTACATTACTTAAAAAATATTACAGAAAACTACATAGTATTACATCAAATTGTGTAATTTTACGTAAAATGATGTAAAAAAAAGTAATAAAGTGTAATATTTTTTTTCAAAAATTGTCTTATAAAATTCAAATTTTTATTAATTTTTCATTTTTTCCTCTAAAATTCAGTTTTTTTGGCCGTAAGCGTTTTTGACGAAACTTACTTAAAGTAGTGTAATTTTACGTAAAATCACGTAAGATTATTTTATCTTACCCAGTATACAGTTTAACTTTAAACACTGTAGATAAAAAATTTTGCTCTAAATTCAGTATTTTAGATTTTTTTTTCTGCAAAAAAGAGACAATAATATTTGAAATTGGCTGCGTTACACATAAATTTCCTAACACACATTTTTTTTTTGCTGCGTTAAACCTATTTTTTTTCCGAACACATTTTTTAGAATTTGTGCGTTTTATTCTAAAAAATATAAATAGGTGAAAAATAAAAAACAAATTTTTATTGAAAATACTTTTTTTGGACTTTTTAATTAACCTCTATTTAATGGAAATTGGACTATAAATAAAAATATTGTTTGTAACAATGCAAACTTTTAATAGCGAATAGCGAAAATTCTAATTATTGATACTTGAAGACCAATTATCTTTGATGCCTAGTACAATGCTGTCTAAATAATTAAAAATAAATGATCAATTTTTGATTTATCTTTTAACTTTTATTTATATACTGTTGAAAATGACAATGCATATTGATATATTATTAAATCAATATGTATTCCAATATAAATTGCACGATAAATGCTTAATAATTATTTTGAAACATTAAAATGTACCCAAATTCTTTTTACTATAACGATTGTTTATGTTAATATGTTAAAATTTGTTCGATTTGTTATAAAAATTTTCATCTTAAATGTTCTGATAGTCTTAAATTGACTAAATTGTGGACTTGTAATTTTTGTGAAAAATAGCTTACTTTTTTTTTTAAATTAAGTCACTAATTTTATATTTTTTTTTATTTTAAATAAAATTTTACCAGAAACTTTGTTTTTTTACTTTTCACTCATTTTTTGGAATAAAACGCACAAATACTAAAAAATGTGTGTTGAGAAAAAAAATAGGTTGAACACAGCAAAAAAAAAATGTGTGTTAGGAAATTTGTGTGTAACGCAGCGACTCTCATAATATTTTTATTTTTATATGCCCTTAAATTTAGATTATAGCAGAATAGCAAAAAAAGTCGATAAAAAATTTAAACAATTTTATTTGTGTGACAAAATAAGTGACAAAATTTAAATTATTTTGGTTTAATTTTACATTTAAAAATATTTTTTTTCAACAGAGCAAACTTTTATGCATGACTATTGAGATTATTGGCAAGATTGGACCGTCTGGACACTCTGGACAAATTGATAGTCGAGCCATGCGAAAATTTGAAAAATCTCTTGAACGCAGTCTGAAACTTGGTCGAAATGATGTGGTAAAAAATGGGATTCAAGGCCGAGTTGGTATAAAAAGCCACTCTGCACACAGTGATTATGTTGTAATACTTAACCATGCCCAGACTCAACAGCTGAGCCTTGCTGGCCGTGGCCACCCACAGACTAAAGACCCGGTAGGGCAACAGGCACACAAATATGAGCAGCATCATCACTATGAGCAGAACGATGATCTGCTTGTGGTTTATCTGCGGCAGTTGAATCGGCGCCTTGTTCACTCTGAGCGATGTTATTGAGCTTCTTTTGGAAAGGCGCCATTGTCTTGCGCTCAGCTTTTGCTTGTCGCAGTTGTCTTGGGACGAGATCATCAGACTCTGCGAGTTTTGGGCGTGCGGCACCGACTTCTTGCCACTTCGATTCTTAATTATCAACACTAAATTGCCATAGAGGACAAACAGGGAAAAACATGGCAACAAATAGAACATAAAGAGAGACGTGTACAAGTAGGCCAGCTGCCATTGTTGGCCAGTGCCCACCACACATATGTTGACATAGGTGGCCAGATGGCGATGATAGGCCTGTCTGAACGAGGTGGCCAGCACTATTGGTATGGTGGACAGAGTGCTGATCACCCAAATGAGCACGACCACTAGCCAGAGTCGTTGGTTGGTGAAGAATTGCTTTGCCTTGAGCGGCAGCGCTATGGCCAGAGAGCGCTCGACTGAAATCGACACTATGGTCAGAATGGACGCATGGGCCACTGTGTGCTCCAGCCAAGGAATTATTTTGCAAAAAAATTTGCCAAAGTACCACACTTCTTTGGAGAAGAGGTCCAGAATGGCGCTGGGCATGCACACAATGATCAAGAGAAGGTCCGCTATTGACAAATTGACCAGACAATAGTGGGTGCTGTGCTGGTTGGTGCGGTTGAGATAGGCGACTATGATTACCAGCGAGTTGCCGAAAAAGCCGACCATGAATATCAGCGAGTACATGAAGATGGACACGGCTATTGTGTAGAATGGAACGTCTTCAGGTGTTGGGTACCGCGTTACATTCAGCGAAAAATTGCTGGTTATGCTCATTTTTTTGTTAGTTTATTATTTTAGTTGCATTATTATTTATTTAATTAATTAATCTAGAGAAAAATTTTCAAAAGTGTTTGAGTGATTGGTTTTTTTTGATCAAAAGATCGAGTGGCACTCAAGCCACTTCCAGGTTTCCTGTCACTAGAACAGCAGGCTAAAGGATGCTTGCTTGTTTCTTTGTTGATGTAACCTAGTCTTGGGAATTAGCAAAATTTTCCATATACTCTTTTTTTTTATTCTTAAAATTAACCAAATATTATTTAAATTCATGTACAAATTACAATTTTAAATTTTTTTTAAATTTACGTAAAAATTTAAATCTATTGTGATGAATTTTATATTTTTAAATTTTTTTTTTGAATTAGTAAATAAATGGTGAATTTATAAAGTATATTAAGGTTAAATTAAAACTAATTGTAAAATAAAGTGATTTTTGGAATCGAAAAGACCCGAAAATTTGATGGTCAATTCAAAATATAATTTTAATTCAAATAGTATTTAAAATTAATCTTTGAATTAATTAAAGTAATTTTAATGTAACATGCTTTACATAAAAAATAAAATAATTTAAAAAAATATCGTCTCAGCCCATTGATAAAATAACTTTTAGCAAAGCTAATTTTTTAGGAAAATTGTTTCAGCACACACAAAAAACTTTTCAGCACACTCAAAAATCGTTTAAGCACATTCTAAATTTCCAACAAACACACTTTAGTAAAAAACACTCTTTACACAGTTCCGCATACTTTTTTTATTAATTTTTAGCTAATTGAAAAAACTTTATTGTGTATTATTAAAATAGTCACTTAATAACACCCATAAAACTCTGATCTGCACACTAAATAAAAAAAATTTTCAAACTAAAAAAATTAATTTAATTTTCACTTTTTTAAATTTTAAATAGCACATTTTCTTCACATTTGAAAATCAAACTTTAAAAATTTGGTTTTGCAAAATTTTTAAAGTTTTAAGCTTAATTTTTATTCAAAAAGCAACCAAAAAGAATCAATTTTTTTATTCAAAATAAAAATTGGAAATGAATCATTTTCAATACAAACTCAGGACACGAAAGAAAATCAATTACACAGCAGGAAAGAGAAAAAGAGTACCTGGAACTCCTAATGATTCACTAAAAGACTTTGATCATGATTTAGGGTTTACTAGTTAAGTCAAATACTCAACTAATAAGAGCTAGAATAGCAGGAAGTGACAGCGAGTCTGAGCGTGGCAAAAGCCATTTACATGCATTAGCCTAACTTAAAATCAAATTAACTGAAACTTTTATTAATTTACCTAAAAAAAGTCGGCCTAAAAATTTTTCAAAAGCCTTAGAGTTTTAATAATGGTAGCGTTTATTTTCACACATTTTATGGATAAATAAACAAAAATTGATACACACAAAAAGTGGATGTGGATTTGAAATTTTTTTATTTATTTAGACACAAGTTATATTAAAAAATAAAAAAAAATAAGATTAACAAATTTAGATTAATTAATTAGAGTTACAATTAGCACAAAGCCATTTTTTAATCTTAGGAGCATAAGCTTTTTTAACACATTTTAAATGAAAATAATTATTACAAGAACTACAAACGATAAACTTAGAGTCGCAAGATAAAGAACAAGAGTTGCAAGAATTTAATTGACCATGTGATCTTAATGCTGATAATGTATTTTGCAACATTAAGAGAGCATCACTAGTGAAGAAACTTGAAACTAAAGAAGATATTTCATTATTTTCATTCACAAAAGCACAACTAAGTACACTAGGATTAATTTTCGAAGGTATTACTTGTATATGCTCTTCATCGACGACACGCTCTTTTGAAATGAAACTATCTACACTTGGCTTGAATTCATCGAGTAGAATTTGAGTAAAAAATTCTTTTAACTCGCTGTCGTCATTTACATTTACGTCATTCATTTACATTTACATAAACAAAAAAATATTGTCAATTTGTGGCTAAATAACTAATTATTTTATATACACAAGAAAATTTTTTTGTTTATTTACAGGTAAATTGTGTGCGATAAAACAAGATATTTATCCACAATTTGTGTTTAAATAAATTCACTCTTTAATAATATTTTAGAAAATAATGTGATTAAAAATAAAATTTTGAATATTTGACTTCCTTGTCAATTTAATTGAATAATAAAGGTAATAACAATTCAAATTAAAATATGTTAAAAAGTTTTTATTTAATTAGCTAAAAATTGATAAAAAAAGTATTTTTTTACTAAAGTGTGTTTGCAAGAAATTTTTGGTGTGCTGAAAAGTTTTTTGCATGTACTGGTTAGGTAGATCCGTTTTTTTACTGGAGTGAACTTTTGGCTTGAGCTATTAGTCAATTCGGTAATAAATTTAATGTTTGTTGATAAAAATGCTTTAATTAGTTGAGAAAAAAATAGAGGTTAAATGCTAATTGAATTGAAAAGAAAAATTTTTGTTTAGCTTAAAAATTTTTATATTACTTTATATTATTTAATTTTTTTATTAATTTTTATAGTCTACTTTATATACTTTTTAAAATAAATTGCCTGGTGTTATCTTTTTTTTCTTTTTTATCAAATAAAATAAAAAAAAAATGTATCGAGTTAATTTAGATAATGACTTGAGTTAATAAGAAAAAAACTTGAGTTATTTTCGTAACAAACTCAAGTTGAAAATTCACTCCAGTAATTTTTTTTTAATTATTTAAAAAAAAAATAATACAAAAATAATATGTAATAAAATAATAAATTGGTCAACCGCAATAAAATCTAATAAACATCATCACCATTATTTATTAAATGATAAAATGTAATTATTTAAAATTAACATACTATATCTTGAAAAAGAATTGTGAATTAGAAAAATTTAAATTGTGTTATTTTTTACTTAATGTCAAGACGTCTTGACATATCTCTACTTATTATTTAATCTTGAATTAAAGCTGCAGCTGAAGCACGTGTTCTAGCTACAATTTAAACCAGAGTTGTTTAGAAGTCACAAGTCTCAAGTCAAATCCAAGTCCAGGCTTTAAAATTTTGAATACTGAAGAAGAAATTTATGCTAAAATTGGAACAAAATTCTGATATATAGCAAATCTATTTCATTAGATAACCTAAGAGTATATACATTTTTTGATATGAAGCGTGATCTAGCAAATTTGAATAGGGGCTTTTAAACAACTCTGATTTAAACCACTACATTATTGTTATAATTTCGAATTCCATTAAATAAACTTCTGACTAAATTGAATTGTTTTATTCATTTTTTTATTTAATTCAATTTAAAGACGGTTTACCGATCAATCCTTTCTTCAGAAGAAGCACAACACTCTTATAATATAATATAGCAAAAATATAGCGTATTGTCAAATAATTAAAAAATCAATAAAAAAATTTCTTTTAGATAAAATTTAGGTCCAAATAGACAGTTTACACAAAAAAATACAAAAAAGAAGAGAAAACAAGTGGCATAAAATTAAGAAATAAAGGAAAAAAAAAATTTTTCTATTTAGTATGTTTCCATCTACTCTCTTTATTTGATTAAGTTTGTATTTGTGTAGGTATACATTTTCTACACTAAGTAAAGTGCTTTCCTAATTAAAATTTTGAAGAGTTGACCCTTAATTGTTTTATTTATTTCTTGACTTAAATCCCTTAATTCAAGACTTTACTTTTAAAATTATCAAATAAAAATTTGATTAAGATAAGAGGATAAAATTGAGTCTGTAATGGTAAAATTAGGTTTTGCTTTGCTTTTAAATAAGACCAGCTTAATTGCAGTAAACTTTGATAACTTTTTTAAAAAGAATCAATTCAACTTCTAATAAAATCAAAACAACTTGGCTATAAATTTTTTATTCTTTTGGGCAACGAATAGCTGACAATCAAAGAAAAGTGTGTTGGCAATGAATCCAGCTTTTCTCCATAATATTAAAATTGTACTACTTTTAATACGATTTTTAAATAATAGAGATGATTATGTATTTTTTTAATATAAAAATATAGTTGTGAAAAATATGATATCTTTATATTAAAAAAAAATAGAAGAATATTTTATATTTAAAAGAAATATATAAATTCATTGATTTACTTCTAATTTCAAGCAATTTACCTTAATTATCGTAAGTTTTTGTCAAATTACGAAAATAAACTAAAATTAGTAAATTCTTTTATCTTAGTAGCACTGAAACTTTTTTTTTTTATTTGTGATTTTTTTAATCTGAAGAAGCATTAGCTTGAAACAGATAAACCAACAAAAAAAAAACATTTACATTTTTTGCATCTGAAATGATCTATTCTAATTTGCTCTTTTTAATTTATTTATTGAATTAAGTTAACTCCCATAAGAAGAAGTAAAAATATAAAATGTTGAATCATAAAAATAAATAAAAATTACAATAAAAAGAAATAATAATAAAATACCAAGAATTTTTTAAGAATCCTTAGAGTAATCCTCAGGTTGGAAACTTTTATCGTTTAACTCAGTCGAATAAAATAATTTTTTTTATTGAATAATTAATCAAATAGATAGCAGATAATTTTTATTTTTATTTAATTTCGAAGTTAATCCAAAAATTTAAAAATTTTTTAATCAATTTTTTTACTTTAAATTTTGAAAAAATCAATTAAATTTTAAGATTTTTTTAATCGAATAATGTTCATCGAAAATAATAAAAAATTTTGTCAAATTTAATTTTTCTAGAATTGTTTTAAATAGCAAGATAACAGAAGAAAAAAAAATCAACCAAAAACTATCGCAAAAATGAAAAGCTTTGAATAAAAAATCTTTAAAAATTGTTATTAAAAATTATTTTAGAACAAAAATTTACCTACTTAATACAACTACAAATCAAGCTATGTCTTATTTGGAAGCTATCGAGAAAGGGATTAAAAAATTATTTTTTATCTTAAAATGGGGTCTTAATCAACATAGTTCCTTAAAATAAGTAAAATTATTAGAATGCAGTCTAGGAATGATTAATTGCTACTTTCGTATTGAGGAAGTGAAAATTGTGGTCTTAATCATTTCTTAATGTTCCTTTGTATTTCAGTTAATTTAGACCGTGAAGATGTTCACTTTTGCTCGGATAGTCAATCTATTAAAAAGCTCTAACAAATAATTAACATGTAAATATGAAAAAAAAAATTTTAATTAAATCCTTTTAAAATAATTATTGACTGATTTTTGAGTTTGTATAGTACATCAACTGATTTTTTCTAAACAACTTTTTCCAAATTTCTAAATTATGTCTGTCGTGCCAAATAAAAATTAAATTAAATTTTATTTTAGTCTAGTCTAGTTAGTTCAAATAAGAAAAACCAACAGCAACAACACTATATTTAATTTAAATGGTTGTCTTTCCCTTTTAAATCCAATATCGTCAATCAATACCTTAATAGACAATCTTCAACTTGACTTTATCTTTTTTGAACGATCAATTAAAAGATCTTTTATGCTAAAAATCAAATATTAGTACTTTTTTGGTGCAGATTGATTATGGAATTAAATAAATAAAAGTTATATTTATATAATCTTTTTTAAATTTTCAGTAATATCTAATTTTGAAAAAAAAAAAATTTTCTTTAATTTTCCTTCCAATTAATTGACTCATTCTTTCTTTTCTGAGATTGGACCTTGTGGACACAGGGGTTAACAAAAACCCATAATTGCTAAAATTACGCTATTTTACTACAAAATATTCAAATGAAATTATAGTTATTAATTAATTTAAAAATGATCAAATATTTCATTAAAATTTTACCAAAATATGCGTAATTTTACGTGATGGAAATGGTAAGATTTTTTTGAAAATAGTTTTTTTAGGACACGAATCAAATTTAAATTCAATTTTTGAAAACGATTTTTTTTTTTAAATTAACACTCTAGTAAATAAGATCCGAAAATACATTAAGACGATTAGGTTTCTTAATTTTTTAAATTTCATTCCTTTGGTACACAGCACGAAAAGTTAGGTGCTTTTAAATGTTTCCACCATAAAACTATTACAAAAATGATTAAATTCTAAAAGTTGGCTAAAAATAACTAAATCTGACCAGAGTTGGTCATTGTCAAAAATTAACTTGAAAATCTGCCATGTCAAAGTGATTAAAAATTTTTAATGAAAAAAAAATCTGTGAATTTTTCACACTATTTTGGCATCGTCAAATTTAATACAAAACTTCCAATACAAAAATAAAAAAATTATAAAAATTTTGTTCTAAATGTCAAAAAATTATTCTGTAAATGGAACAAAGTGAAACAACAGTTGTTTCACTTTGTTCCATTCACAGAACAAGTTTTTGAAATTTAGAACAAAATTTATATAATTTTTTTATTTTTGTATCGGAAGTTTTGTATGAAATTTCACAATGGCCACTATTTTAAACTAAAAACTATTTTGAATAAGCGAAACATATTAAATGCTCTGAAGTCTCTTGCTCATTAATTTTGTGACTTTATTATATAAAGAATAAAAATTAAAGTCAGATTTGACTTGGACTTTAGACCAACTCTGAATCTGACGAATTTTAGGGAATCATTGAATACAATCAATTTAGCAGGCAAAATAAAATAGCAAAAATAAACAAAATTAATTGAGCATAAATTTTTACAATCATAGTATAAAACTATTTTTTAATCTACCTGCATTGAGAAATGAATTTAGGAAAAATGGCCACCTTGTTTTCCCGATCTAAACCCCATTGAGTGGGTTTGGAATGAGCTCAAAATAAGATCATAATAGATTTAAAGCAAGAAAGAATTCAACGATCCAGGAGAGGAATTTAAAAGGCAATTGTCACCAGAAAAGTCCCTATCTTTTATTGAGACTTTCTTAGTAAATATCTAAAAAAAATTGAATTACTTAATTCAAAACAATAAAAAGTTATAGAAATAGTGATTAGAAAACGAGATTGATCAAACTTTTAAATATATATATATAAAAATGATTAAAAAAAATCCTTTTTTTTTCAAAATTTGTTTATAATTTTCGTTTAAAAATTTACATTTTTTTTACAATTTTTTTTTCTTGTAAAAGTTAGGAATTTACGTAAATTTACGTAAAATTTCGTAAATTTTTATTCTAAAGAATTTTGCTTTATTTTATTAGTTAAATAGAGAAATTAAAAATTCATCAAACAATGAATTTTGATCTTCATTTCTTCTTAAAATTTTACTTTTTTTCCAAATATGCCAATTATACAATTTGAAAAAAAAAATGCTTATTTCAGAAAGAATTTCCAACAATATCGCATTAGAGCCTCTATAAGCTATTGCTATTCCTAGCATGAAAACTAGTGGAAATGGTAAAATCTATTTGCCTTATGGACATGTAAGCGTGAAACCGAGAATCTTACATGGGATCTTATGTGGTATTAATGTGTAAGATCCTAAATTAGACTCAAATAGTTCCAAATATTGAATTAAACCACTCGGTTTAGATCTGTTTCAGCAACGAGATTCATGATCATTCAAGCTGGGAGGCACGTAATACACATTACATTATTAGAGAACCAGCAAGAACTATAATAATTGAATATGAAAAAACGAGTAGAAGTAGAAACGACCAGTGAGTCGCGAGTAAAAAGAAGACGCGGTAGACTTGCTGGATCTAAAAATAAAAATTTAAAATTTTGTGAAGTTCAGAACAAAAAAACAGAAAAAAGTGTAAAAAAATTAAATAAATATTTTTTTAAAAGTTTAAAATTAGTTCTGTGAAAATTTGCATCAACTGTAGAAATCTGCTAATGATGTACAAAATCTATGAAAAATGTACTACGCTCAATTATATTAAATTTAATTTCTGCTAGACTCTGCAAATCTAGCAGACATTGATATTTGATGCAACTTTGAATGTTGCACTATGTTCCATTTACAGAATTAAGTTTAAACCTTTAGTAAAAAAGTTATTCAATTTTTTTACATTTTTTTCTGTTCTTTTTATCATTTTGTACTGAATTTCACAAAATAAAAGATTATTGTTTTCTTAAAAAATTGAAATTTTGTTTTTTTGTTTAATATTAATTATCAATATATAAAAATAATCCTAACTTCAGTATTTTTGTTTTTAAATTGCATATTATTATTATTATTATTATTATTATTATTATTATTATTATTATTATTATTATTATTATTATTATTATTATTATTATTATTATTATTATTATTATTATTATTTATTTCATTAAACGCCTTATAGGGGATGTAAAGTAATAAAATTAAAAAAAAATACAAAAATTAGATAGATAAAAGTCAAATATAATGCCTTCAAGTGTTCCTCCTGAAATGTCAATTTCTTCGGCTAGTCTCGCAATAAAAAAGGATAGAAATAAATTAAATTCTAAGAATCTGTGTGTTTATAATTTTCATGTTTCATTTTGTTAAACTAAAATAATAAAAATTAATTAAAATTTTTTTTTAATTTTTTCCTAATGGTTCACAATCAAGGCAATATTAAAAAATCTAATTTTATTAATTATAAGAAATTATCTTCAAAACCAATTCAAACCAGTTAAAAACCGGTTTCATTGACCAGGTCTACCAGCCTTAAAAAGAGAAATTTGCGAATGCATGAAAAAGGACACATACTTGAACAACGAAATAATCCAAGTCCCATTTATATTTTCCTAAACTAAAACTTAATTAATTATTTATAAGAAATTTTTTTTTATTGAATATGAAAACTTTTTTTTCATAAAATCTAAGCTTGAGTTCCAGGAAGTTCAATGCTTACTATTTTTCTCTTCATCTTCTTGTGATACTTTTTTTATATTTTTTTTAATTTAAATTTTTATGAGAATTTTTTTTGATTCTTCCTTATTTACTTCTACTGAATGCGATTAATTAATTTCAAAATAAAAAAATATTTTTGCTCCTCAATTTTTGTCTTTAATTTGTATTTTTTTTACAAGTGGGGGCTAAAAGGAAGGCAAAACGTCCTAAGTTCATATTTTTAAATATGGAAATATCTAAACATTTCCAGATTATCTCTAAAACACCGATTTTTTTTCGGATTATATAACGATTCAAAAACATGGATCAATTTTACGGATTTTTGTCGGACCCTAAAAAACAGATCCGGATTGAAAAAAATTGAAAAAGACAAGTTAAAATTTAAAATTTTTCAACAAATTTTTTTAAATATTATAATTTTAGAAAATATCAAAATTATAAAATTCATTTAAAGAAATACATTATTTTAAGGTTGATTTGAAAAAATTAAGCTTTACTTAGCGTAAATTTTGTTTAAAAAATTAAAAAAAAAAACAAAAAAGTTTTTTCGTTCCAATTGTTATAAAACTTGTGTATTTTAAACAAATTTTTATTCAAAAACTTAACATTTTTAAATCCGGATCCGTATTTTAGGCATTAAAAATCCGGAAAAATATCCGTGTTTTAGGTACCTAATCCGGCGATCCGGATCCGAGTTTTAGGGACAACCACATTTCCATTTAATTTTTGAAAGAAAAAAATCTTATGAATACTCGATAATCCTAAAGATTCTTTCATGAATTAAGCTAAAATGTTAAAATATTTTTTTTTGCTTAGAATAATTTAAAATCTGTTAATGTTTTAAAGTACGAATAAAAATTATAATCAATTTCTGATAATGGCAACTGATGTCGTGCCATTAATTAAAAGAAAAATTAATTTTCTCTTGCTTTCAATGACTGTGAAGAGGAGGTATATCTATTTCATTAGTTAAATTTCATTTAATTAACTTTTCTGTTCAAGCTTTCTACTTTACACTTTAAATTTGATTGAATAGTTTGTTCCTACTGAACTAGATAAATTCAATTATATGGTTCTGAAATTCTGAAAATGTATTAAAGCAGATGAACTGACGCCATCAATTTGTAATCAGACCCAAGTTTTGATAGCAGCCTGCCTCGAACAAAAATGTTGCTTACAAATTTTTCTAATCACACTTTTTCTTTATTGAAAATAAAAAAGCACTTAAAAATCTTGTTTATTTAATAAAAAAAAAATTAAATTTTTAAATCAATCTCTGAAAAAGGTTGTTTGCCGGTGAGCCAAAAAATAGGCAAACGGAATTGTTCTGGCCAGTTGGCACTGAAAGCAAGCGCCTCCCGAAGGAAATAGATAAGAGCAAATGGAGCACTTGAAAACTATCGATCTTTATATCTAATTTGAGAATCTTTTTATATAACAAAATTTTCTTATCAGCTTAAATGAAGCTAGAATTTATATTATTTTGAAATCACGGAACTAATCTTTATCTCTAAAGCTAAGGGATGGCGAACGCTATCATTAGAACAAATTCAGGATTTGATGATTACTTAAATTGTTGAATAATTATAATCCGAAAATCTAAATATTTAATTTATTCGCTAGCTATTTGCGCTTCTTATCCAATTCACGAGAACAATCGGCCATCGAGCTCAAGTGTCGAGTCCTAATCATCAGCGCCACTATTTGCTTATCCAAATAGTTTTAGGAATCAGGAATCACTGCCATTTCAACTCTTAAATAAGAGACACTTGAACACAAATCGCTCATTAGTGGAAAGAATCGAAAATTTTTCTATCTAATTTTCTCTCCCTAATGTGCATTCGTCAGGAAAGAAAAAAAAATCCACTCTAAATGGACTCAATTTTGGTGTTTTTGACATTGGATCAAGCAGACAGGAAACAGAATTTTGTGGAAAATTAATAAAAAATTCAGTTTTAAAAAATCAACAAAAAGTAAAATAAAAATTTAAGGCTAAATTAAAGTAAAAAAAGTTCAACTAAAAGAGTGCTGTGGCCTTTGAGTTTTTTTTATTTTTTTTTGATTTTAAAAGTTGTTAATGCTAATAATTTAAAATTTAAATGTTATAATTTTTAAATTTTCTATCAACTGAGTTATTTTTTTCAATCATAAAAAATTTTTTTTTTTTTTAAAGGAAATGTGACCATTTAAAAAAAATTTTTTTATATAATATTTTCTGTTTTTAAATTCTGTGTTTGTAAATATTAGAAACCAGCAATTCTAGTTTAGTAAGTTAGAAAATTTTTGCTATTTTCTCTGTGATTTAAGGTTTAAAATTTAAAAAAACTTATTAGTTTGTGGTGGCAACTTTAAGTTTAAAATTATTTAAATTTCCTGCAAATAAATTGTCCTTCTGTTTATTGGAATGATGAAATCAAATTAAATAAATAAATGACAATTAAACTGTGAGAAATTTGAATTAATTTAATTTATTAAAATTCAAAATTAATTTTAAACACACAAGAAAGAATATTTTTAGATTTTATAAAATTTTTAAACTCAAAAATGTGACTAGGAAAAGAAAATTTTTCTAATTTTTAAATCTAAAAAATATAATTTTGAAACAAATATTCATAGAACGTTACTCAGTCGTAGGGAATTTCAGCCAAAAAGAATAAATTCGTTTTTTATCCTTCAATCATTTCAAAACATCTATTTATAATAATATAAATATTATCTTTCTAAAATCAATTAAAATTTTTGATAAATTTAATTTGGTTTACAAAAACTTTTACAAATCAATTAATTAAATTAATTAAATTTTTCTTTTTTTTTTTAATAATCTTTTTATATAAAACATTATGATATATTGTATTTTAATGAATTATTTATTTTAATTGAAATAAATGAAGAGTTAATCAGTCTATTCAATAGATAAGGGCACTAGCCTGTTGATTAACCTTGAAACATTAAAACATTAAAAATAAAATTTAATTTTTATATTCTTATTATTATTATATTAAACATTTTTAATTTTTTTTTACGATAGTGATTTGATAACAAAAATGCATCTAGTTTTTGTCCATTAAGTCTTGTTTTTAAGATTTAAAATAATTTTTTTTAATAATTTAAAAAATCATATTTAATATCCTGTTTAGTAAAAATCATTCTAAAGAAAAATATGGAAATTTTCAAAATTTGGGGGCCAGTGTTTTAGCCTTACCCATTAAAAACACATTAAAAAAATCTTTGAATATAAATATGAATTTAAATTTAATTTGTCTTGTTGTTTATTCACGCTGGAAAATGAAGTGTAAGTTTACTTTTCGAGTTTCTCTTCCATTAAGTGATTGTGTTAAGCTTTTTAAAATTGGCTAAGTCATACGCTGAAACATTTAGGGAACGTGTGCGTAAGAGCTAGATTAGGTAAAATATTAGAAATAAAGTCTAAATTTGATTAATTTTAAGCATCTTAAAGATTGAGAAAAAAAAGCACTCAACGAGTATTTAATACCTTAATATGGATCAATAAACTGCTGCTTTGGCTTTTAAAAATAACTTGTTAGAAAATGCAACACAAGGGTAGATTTATTTGAAATTCCTGATAATTATTCTAAAATCGGTGAAAAAAAATCAATTCAATTTTTTCACCGAAATTGCCGTAAATTTTAGTTGATTTTTATAGAAAATGGCATGAATAGACAATGAGATCTGTGCGGAGCACTGGTTAAGTAATTTGGGCATGTTGTAGATTAGAGAAATAAAAGTTAAAATTATAAGAAAAATTAAATTGTATTAATTAAATAAGATCTTTATTTTTATTATAAAAAATTACAGAAAGGATAAAAACCAATAGAATAAGTAAAAAAGGATATTTTTTTCTAAAATTATTTAAATGCTCTTTTTTTAAATTTAAAAATTGATTTTATCAAAAAAAATCAAACCACCACAAAATTCAAAATATTTCCTTAAATAACATTAAATCATTTGATAATCAAGCTCCAAAAAATTTTAAAAAAATTTTAAAATTTTTTTTATATTTTAACATATTTTGATCAATTAGAAAAAAAAAGATTTTTTATTTTTTATAAATCTGAATGAGCTTTACCCCAGCACAAATAAATACAATAAAAGTTTGTTTTCTAAATAAATTTTCATTATTTGTTAATTCTAGTTGCTAACCTTTCGCTCAATTGTCCATCTACTTACTTGAAAAAAATGATTAGAGATGAACATGGCTTTTGTGGAAATCAATAAAATACTAAATTGAATGATCGTGAACAAGTTCTATTTAACAAATGCGATGTCAATGAAGATAAAAGCAGCAATTTTAATGTCATTACTGAAACCACTAGTTTCTAGTGAAAACTAAAAACAAAATAGCAACTATATATTTTGTTGCTAAATTTATTTATTTATTGAATTGAATTAACCTCCTTTAAGGAGAAGTAAAAGAAAATAAAGATAAAAATTTTTTTTTTTT
>QEOQ01000455.1:214439-260990 GCA_010279815.1 Brachionus plicatilis
TAAACATATCATTTATTTATTTTGAGAAATTATAACAAAAATAAAATAGGCCAAAATAAGTTTTCTGAAATACCGCAAGATTTTTTTTATTTAACATTTTTAACAAGACTTTAAAAAAGCCCAAGAACACCGGTCATCATTTAATGCACAGACAAAACCATGATTCAAGAAACAAAAAACTAATTTACTAACAAATTAAAAATTTTCGGGCTGACAAATTTGACCAAAAATGATGACAAATTTAAATAGTGTAGGTGACCATAGTATTAACAAAATATGTCCAGTTAACAAATAAAATACTATTTTACTATTTTAATTTTGCTTTTTAGGGAGCAGAAGTTTAGGGTCTTTTTAATAAATTAGTCTTTACTTTAATTTAGGGCTTTATTTTTATTAAAGGTTAGGAATATTATGAGATATTGATTTATCAAATTCTAATTTATTTCAACAATCAAATTAAAATGAAATTGTCTTTTTGTCGATACAAAAACAAATTTATTTCTAGAATTTTTTTTTAAAGTAAATTTTGTTTTTAACTAAATTAAATTTCCATTTTTAGAATTGTGTTAAATATTTTTTTTTTATTTCTTTTCAGAATAGTAAAAATTAACTTTTTGAGAGATTTTTTAGAAAGGTAAAATAGTTAAATTGATCTAAGAGAACATTTCAATAAAATAGCAAAATTTGATTGATTAAAAGAATTTCTAAAATTGTTAAATAGTAAACTTGAATTGATTAAGACAATTTCTAAAATAGTAAAATTGAAAATCGAGCTCGTCAAAAAACTGCTGTAAATTTCTAAAATAGAAAGCTCAAATTGAAAAATAAGGAGGTATTGGACATAGATCGTATTACAACTAAGGAGGCTTAATTATTATTTTGAGGGACTGTAAGAATTAGGGAAATCCAACTAATAAAATGTGTCCAAAATTACTCTAAAATATATTCCCTTTTTAATAAAATAAATAAATAATAAATATTACCTTATCAATTGAACCATGGATCAAATTATTTATTGAGAAATTAAGGTAAATTTGAATAGCAATATAAGTGATGAGTAGCATGCTACTGGTATTGTGCAATTCAAATACAAATTGAACAAAAATTCTTCATTTTTTGGTAAATTAAAAAGAAATAAATAATATTAAAAATTATGAAATTACTGCAACATAGTGCAACATACTTATTTGCACCTTTATAACCTAAAAATTTTTTTTCCTGATGTCAAAGAAGACAAAAATAAAACATCAATAAGATTCAAATTGATTATTGATTTTATTTAGTAAAAAAAATAAAATAAAAATTTTAATTCCACACGATATTTTCAATTTTGATTTTCTAGTAAGTCGAAAAATCTTTTTTTTTATAGCACCAATACCAAATTCTTGGGCTTTTCTTTTTGAATGCTACGTTAAAATACAAATATTTAGGGTATTTTTGTTAAAAAACTAGATGACCCCCTTTATGGTAAACTTTTTTCTTTTAAAAGTTTATATCATTAGATGTGTAAGATTGAAATATAGTATTTCAAAATTATTAAGTTGATTATGAAAACTTTAATTCCAAAAAATTATTTTTTTGAAAATAATGAAAAATTGAAAAATGAAATTTGAGGATATAAAATTCTATAACCTTTAAAAATTTTTAAGAACAATTCGGCTTTTTTAGTTCTTAAGATCTAAAAAAAATTTAGAATCATTTTTTAATTGATACAGTATGATGGAAAACAATTTAAATGAAAAATCGAGAAGCAAGTCCATTTTCTCAAATATTCCAAGATGAAAATGAACGATTTTTTGCATTTTTATTTTTAAATTCAATTTTTCCTTTTTTTTCTTTATTTTCTTTTTTTTAGAAAGAAATGTTTATTGTTTGTTTTGTTCAATGTTTATTTGAATTTTGTAACCTTGTCAGAATTTTACTTTATTTTAATCCGATTAAAATTCATAATATTAAAAATTAAACTGGGTCTAGGCCGAACACTTGCACAGAGTTTCAGGCTTGTTGTCAGTTAGGTATTGTGAAATTCAGTACAAAATGATTAAAAGAACATAAAAAAAGGTAAAAAAATTGAATAACTTTTTTTCTAAATGTTTAAACTTAATTCTGTAAATGCAACTTCAATTAAGGTCATATCAAGGTCTGCTAAATTTGCAGAGTTTAGCAGAAATTAAATTTCTATCTAATCGAGCGTAGGGCATTTTGCAGAAATTTTGCACATAATTAGCAGCCTTTTACAGTTGATGCAACTTTGAAAGTTGCACCATTCTGCATTCACAGAATTAATTTTAAACTTTTTGAAAAAAAGTTATTTAATTTTTTTAAACTTTGTTCTGTTGTTTTGTTCTGAACTTCACAAAACCTGTCAGTTGGTCACCCTGTCAGAAATATTATTTAAAATGAAAATTTAATTTAGAATAAAATTTTCTGATTATTTTTTTTAAAAATAATTTAAAAAAGAAATTTTTATTTCTTTTTTTATTTTAAAAAGCCCTTGAAAAGTGTTTCAAAGACGATGGTTAAAATTTTACCGTTTTTACAATATAAATATGCTTCTTTAAGCGATTTAAAAAAAAAAGATAAATATAAGAATAAGAATAAAACAAAAATTTAAGAAAAAAATCTGAATTTCCTGATGTCAAAGAAGACAAAAATAAAACATCAATAAGATTCAAATTGATTATTGATTTTATTTAGTAAAAAAAATAAAATAAAAATTTTAATTCCACACGATATTTTCAATTTTGATTTTCTAGTAAGTCGAAAAATCTTTTTTTTTATAGCACCAATACCAAATTCTTGGGCTTTTCTTTTTGAATGCTACGTTAAAATACAAATATTTAGGGTATTTTTGTTAAAAAATGTGTAAACTTTAAAAAAAAAATAACACTTCAGATTAAGACTAACGTGATCAAGACTGAGGTAATAATGACTAATAAAAGTGAACATGGCAAGTTTTTTTTTCTATTTAACTTTTTTGAAATTTTGAAATCACGATGCTTAATTTAAACTCAATACTTAAGTTTGTTAAAATTTGAAATATAATTACGCAATTATTTCTAAAAAATGTAAAATAGAAAAAAAACTTGCCAAATGAGTGGATAGAAAAACTTCAAAATATGGGAATTATTGCAAAAGAACCAAATAGTGGTGTAAAGATGAAAATGACCAAGCATAAGCGTAATAAAAATGGTAATCTTCAAACAACATGGAGATGTATGAATTAAAAATGCCAAAAATACCAAAGCCTTTTTAAAAACTATTTTTTTCAATGTTTTAAAAGTTCACTTTTAACATTATTACAAATTATTAAACTTTGGTCAACGTGTTTGGGATGGTTTTAGAGAGGTGAAAATGTAAGGTGTATCATTCTAAATGTTCCAGATCGTAAAGCACAAACTTTTTAAATAATTTACGACTATATTGAATATAAAAACATTAATTTAATAAATTTAAAAAAAAATTAACATTTTTAAATTTGAAATCTTTTTCAAATCTTTACTCAAACACTTATTTTTGTCTTTTTTTTAATTTTTTTTACACCGCCTTAAAGGCTTTCATTGAAATAAATAAATAAATAAAAAAAAATCTATACAACTTATTTTTACTCTTAATAACTAAATAACTTATAAATATAGCGTGTGAAAAAAATTAAACAGCTCACCTATTTTTTCAGGTAAAAAATAGTGATCTATTTAGTATAATTATTGATGATAAGCAGATAAAATAAAAAAAAAACTTGTTCTTTTTGAATAAAACATGAATATACTCTACATTTTTACCAAGAAAGGAAATATCGTAAAGCACCAGTCGTTAAAGCGGATTTACCAAGAAGCAGTCTTAGGAAAGCCACTTTTAAAAGCCTTAAAAGCAAATGAATCTTTTAGATTTTTCTTTAATTTTTTAATCAATTTTTTACTCAAAGTATTACTGAAAGATGTTTAGTAAACAAATTTAGTCTTATGTTCAAATTAAAAGTTTCGAATATGAATCAAAATTAAAAAATTATTTTTTATCTTTTTTTAAAACTTTTTCCTAAATTTTTTTTGATAAAATAAAATAGACGAAAAGGGAAAAATTTTAAATGAGACTAAAACAAGTGTTTGACGAGTAAAAAAAAAAAATTATTTTTAGGTATCAATTTTTTATTATTATTTATTATTTATCGTTAACTATTATTATTTTTGTTTTCTGGTTTTCTATTTTTTTTAATTTGAAAAATTTTAAAAACCTCAAATCCAAAGAGTGATGCAGAACTCGTTTTGGATACAAATTTTTATGTTTTTAAATCCTAATTGATTAATATGCTTTAGAAGGCAAAGTAAAATTCAAATTTCATTTTGCGAATTTGATAGAACATTTTAAATGCGCAATTAAATTTTAATGCACTTTTGCAATCCTTTTTAAAAAATTTTAAAATATATGACGAAATTTAATTGCGCATTTAAAAATGTTCCGATCAATTTCGAAAAATGAAATTTAACCAAAATTTAAACCATGCCATTTTGTAAACACTAATAACATTTAATATGGGTCTCAATTACACTTTTTTTTTACTAAATGATGAAAAAAGTCTTTGAGACTTTGATCACTAACCACTAACTCTTAAATTTTTATGTTATTTTTTAGATCTCATTTTCACCTTAAAGATTTAGTATCTAATTTTTTCTTTTCAAAATAAGCAAGATAATAAAAAAATTAATCAAAAGTTATCCAATTAAACTGATAAAACCTTTCATCGTGTTTATGCTAGGAAAAAATTAAGTTCAACAGAGAGCATATTAGAGAATGGATCTAAGCAAACCATTTAGTATCAACTGAAGAAAAGAAAAAAATCCAAGAAGAAGAACCATCCACTAAGGCAAATTGAAGTTTAAGATCAAATTTTAAAATCTAAAAGATTAAAAAAAAAAAAAAAATGATCAAGTCGAGTCATACAAGATGAGCGATCCAGTATCTGGAATTGTGCATATTCTTGATGAATCATTTTCGGAAAGAGATATCGGAGTCCAAATGAAGTCCAATCTTGTGGGACGATCAATGTAAGATAGCAGCTATGAGGGGCAACACAGCACTTGCTACAATCCACAAAACATTTAAATCAATGGATGTCAAAATGCTCAGCTCACTGTACAAGACTTATGTAAGACCACATTTGGAATATGCTGTACAAGCGTGGTGTCCTTGCAATATCAAGGATATCAAGTGTCTTGAAATGGTACAAAGAAGGGCCATGAAGTCAATACATCATCTCAGACATATGACATATGAGGAGAGACTAAGAAAATTAAGGCTGCAAAAACTGTCTGAAAGGAGAGAAAGAGGAGATATGATACATATGTTCAAATTCTTCAGGGGCTATAAAGTAAACTGGTTTCATCCAAGCATGCCTGCTAACTCACTCTTGCAGACTGGACCGGCTGGGTCCATTAGAGGGGGTCCACATCGTTTAAGACAGCAACGAACAAATTGTAGAAAAAGAGAAAACTTTTTCACAAATAGAGTGGTGAAAGGATGTAACAAACTGCCAACACAAATATGTGAATGCAGAACAGTTAATGGTTTTAAAAACAAGTTTGACAAAGCGCGAACAATATAAGCTACCAGCTTGGAGTCTACTGTCTCTAAGCTTGGTAACTGACCAAACGTGGGTCATTTACTGTAGTTACTCTTTATTTTTATTATATTATTATTATTTTAAATTTTAAAAGTTAATTAATCTAACAATTTTGATATTTTTTAAAAATAAATACTTAACACTACTAGGCATGTTATGTCTAATAATGGTTCATTATCAAATTAGTATCAAAATGATTGATATCTAATTTATTTAATAAAAACAATCAATAATTTATTTATTTATTTAAATTTAATTAACCTTCTTCAGGAGAAGTAAAAATAAAAATTATAAGAGGAGAGTACAAAAAAATAAAAAAATTATAAAAATATATAAAAATATTACAATTGTAAGAAAATGAAGAGGAAAATAGTTTTTTTTAACTTAGTGGACCTCAAGTTATAAAATTTATCTAGGCCTTAATAATTCATTTAAAAATATACGATTATCTTTAAATCTTATGTTTTCTAGACACAATTTGATAGAGTCAGAAATGCCATCACTGATGAACTCCTTTAACTCCTTTAAATTCTTTTTTACACTTACTTATATTACTTAAAAGAAAAGGAAAATATACACTAAAATGGTTAATCGAGACTTGAATATCTGTTTCAAAAGAGTTATTTGACTCTGATGGACAGATAGCTACGTTTTGTTTAATGCACTCAAAAATACTAGATGCTAATGAATTAAATCTTCACATAAAATTAATGTATACTATATAAAAAGGTGAGCTTACTAGATAAAATGTATTAAATGTACTATATAAAAAAATTATTTACTAGATAAAAAATTTAACACCTAGATGAAATTATTAACTTAATAGAGAAAAAAATTAAAATGCTAGATAATTTTATTAATTAACTACATATAATAAACACTAGATATAATTGAATAGTTACTCAATATTTTGATTAAGATTAATTTATTAAACTCGATCAAACATAGGTTATAAATCCATTTCAAATTCTTTTGGCTTTATTTTACTCCCCTCTGTGCTTTGAAAAAAAGTTTACAAGAATTTTATAAGAGCGATGTTTCTCATGAAGATCTTTATTTATTAGAACTTGACTTGTCTGAAACCGAAATTTGATTGATTTTATCTTGATATATTATAAAAGTTAATAGTAATATGAACATAAACATAACTTGAAATAAGGATTTTAATAATTTAATTTTTTCTTGTTTTTTTCTTTATATTTTTTTTTTTTTTTTTTTTTTTTACTTCTTTTTTCAAACATTATAAATACTAAAAAAGGGTTGAAAGAGTTGCGCAAGCGGTCGATACAACCTTTTTTTTTAATTTTAAATTTAATTTTAATTTTTAAAAAATAAAATACTACAAAACAAACATTTACTTTACTAATTTATTAATCAGTCAAATGGACAAGAGCAGATACGCGAAAAACTCAAGAAAAAGAGGGTGAAAAAAGATTCTACACCTGCTTACACAAAATACAAAAACAAATATGCGAAACTTATTAAAGACTTTGAAATTCGTAAAAAGGTGAAGCAAGATTTGAAGATGTTACAACTTGCTTATTCAACTGGTATATTCATTAAAGCCAAAGATTTACTTCTAAGAAAATGGTTTAATAATTCGGTGAGTCAAGCAAATACTTCACTCACCGAATTTTTCAACTTTTGGCTAAAAGATGAGAACAAAGGCTGGCTTGAAGGTTTTGTCCCTGGTTATCCATCAACAAATAACGATTTGGAATCGACAAACAGATACATTAAGGAAGATGGAAAGTTGAGACTTCGATTAGCAATCAAACAATTTTTGAGTTTATAAAGTCGCGCAATAAATGAAGAAAAATATAAGTACTCATTTTTTTATATAGTTTTTTTTATTTTCTTGTCTATCAAATAATTTTTTTATCTAGTAAAAAAATTTTTATATAGTGTTTCGTCTTTTTATCTATTAGTTAATAAAATTATCTAGTAAAATTCGTCCTTTTAACTAGTTCAATTAATCCTATGCCTTAAATCTTATCGTCTCAATAAATGATAGTTTAGAAAAAAGATAAAGTTGATCAAATTTTAAAATCTTAATAACTTTTAAGACCCCTACATGAGGCAAGTATAACGAAGGTTGAACATTTGTCTTATTAAATTGTTTTGGTTAATATTTAATTTATTAATTGTTGTTTTATTAAGTGTTACTATTCCCAGACCATACGTAAATTGTGATAAACAATAAGTTTTATATATAGAGGCTTTAAGTGATGGAGTCATTATACTAATTTTACCAATTAAGAAGGAGGACGAGAAAAATGATTTTTGAACCTTTTTAAATTTCACTAATGATATTCTATTAAAGTCAAGATCTGAATTTAAATTAAAACCCAAATATTGGAGTTCCTCAACTTTGTTTAATTTAAGATTATTTAGATAAAAATCATTTCTAAATAGAAGATTACCAAAATCTATTATGTTTGACTTTTTGGGATTAAATTTTAGTCTCCAATAATTTAAATAATCAAGGTTAAGTTGATTGAGAAATTCAAATTCGTAGCTTTTTATTCATTTATTCAAACAAAATTAATTTTATAATTTATTATTTTAGGACTAAAATCAATTATAAATTTTAAAATATCAAATTTTTTTTCTTTATTAGTAAGTTTTATTAAAATCAAATAAAAATTTTTAAACTATAAAAGTCTAATAAAAAAGGACATTTAAAAATTTTAAATATGAAAATAAACTTTACATAACATGTTAATTAATTGTTTTAGAAAAAATTTATTTTTTCTCTATTATTACAAAAATATGGCGTTTTATAATTTGATCTTTTGATCTAGATCTCAAACTTCAATTTGCCTCCTCTAAAATAATTTGTTCTGTTATTCCATCTACCATTTCAGCAATAATAGACAATGCTGAAATGTAAAGGTGACATGCTATTGAAAAAAGAAAATACTTAATTTGTGCTATTAAATGAAAACTGTAATTTTTTTTAAATTACTTTTTTTATTTATTTTTTGGTACTTTTATATAGAAATTATAATCGAATTATGGTAAAAAAAATTGTTATATTCTTATTATAATTGTACAAAATAAAAAAATAACAATAATATTAAAAATATTGTTTTTCTATTAAATTTGTGGTATTATATATTATTTTTATGCTATAAAAAAGTTAAAGAATCTAGAAAAATGCTAAAAGTTTATAAAAACGTTCCAGAAATAAAAAAAATTGCACTTTAAAAAAAAATTTTAATGCTTCCAAAAAAACATTTATATGTTGGTTAACATTTTCAAAATTTTTTTTGGTGTATTCAGATTTTTCTTGTCCAAATTTTCAATCAATAATGATAAATACAGCCAAAAATTTAGATTTTTGTTTACGAACGCTATTAAAACCACTTACTTGCTTTTAATTCCTTTTCCATGATAAACATGTATGTTTCCTTCTTTTTAAATGGTAAAAGTCCAAAAAATAATTTTCATATAAATTCGATATTTAGAGGCCAAGTAACATCGATTTATTTACAATTATAAATTTGATTTTCCTAATTTCGTATAGTTTTCTAAAAAAACATATACTCAGAAAATAAATTTTATTAAAACGCTTTCACCAAATTAATCCTAATAATTCGATTTAAATAATTCTATTATAGCTCGATAAAATTTCTTTATTTTTTCTATAAATAAACACTTAATGGAAAAGATTGTTCTCGGCTTAAAATTTTTCAAGATGCCGCATCTGCTCGAATTAACTATTCACGAATTTACAGCTTTCTGTTACCTTTCTGAACCTTAGAAAAAACAATTTCTAATCTCATAAACTAATAAATAATTAAATGGTTTAGTATTTTATTTTTTGATAATTCCTAAATATTTTTTAAGGTCTCGAATGCTAATTTTTTTCTAAAATTTCCAAAAAAAATTTATTCAATATCTTGTCTAAATTAGAAATTTAAAATCTAAAAAATAGCTATTAGTAATTAAAATTGTAACAAACTTTTAAAATTAATTAAAATTTATTGAAATCATGATGTTTAATCAGAGCTTAAATACAAACGGAGTCAAGCTACCTTAACCTGAAGTGACTTCAAGAGTATTCTCATTGAAAAAAAAAAGAAGAAAAAATGGCTTAAAAAGTTTCTATTTTTATCGAATATTTCTTATTAAATAAAAACATTTTTTTTTATTTTTGAGTTATAAAATTTCTGTCTTTTTCATTTGAAAATCACTTAAAAAATCTTTGTTTAAATAATTAAAGGCATTTTTTGAACAAACAATATCAGCCAAAAAAAACATCAAAAATCAAAATTATTTAGAATATGAAATTATTTTTTTATTCATTTTTGGCGATCTTGAAAAATTAATGAGTCAGATTTTGACATATCATCTTAAAATGAGTACATTTTAATTTCACATTGCAGCGATTTCGATTTCATAATTCTCCAATTACTTCATAAAAAACAATGGCTGTTTAAATTTTGATAAATTGAATAAAAAATGTCAGTAAATGCAAAAAAAAATTAGAGCAAAATTAATGATTGATTTAAAATGATATTTCAAAGGGAATATAAAATAGAATGCTTGTTTTAAAGAACATTTTATTAAAAACAAAAGAAATAGATCTATCAGAAAGGAGATAAAGAATTTAATTGACGACGACAATCAGGAGAATTAAAACTTATTTTCATTTTCCATTTAATTTTAGAATATTCTTGAATTTTTCTTCTCTTTTTGAAAAAATAATTCGGCTCGAAGGATAAGAATAATTTTTTTATTGATAGTCAAATAAAAATGAATTAAGAGAATTGATAAGAAATTGAAATAAACGAACATTTATTATATTGAATTTGAGGAAATTGACTTTTTCAAATAAAAAATAGCGGTTCATATAACAAATTATTTTTTTCAGATGAGAAAAATATTATAAAAATTAAAAAATTGATTTCTAGAAGCTCATATTATTTTTATTTGTTTGCATAGATTTTTTATTAAGCTCTAAAAAATAAACAAATAAAAATTTCAATTTCATTATTTTAAAAAACCGAATATTATTAAAATTGCTCTTTTAAAATATTTTTAAAATTTTTTTTTTTTTCAATTTGCGACAAAAAATAAAAATTAAAACTTTTTAAAATTATGGAATAAATGAACAATTTTGATTTGATTATTACAACTTATCATTTGGTCAAAAAGAATGGCAAAATACTAAAAATCTAACAAAAAAACAAAGATTCTACTTAAAAATAATTTTTTTTTTCTTTTAGGAAAATTCTTAGCTTTAACTACATTAATAATATCTAGATCCAATATTTAGAAATATCCTTAAAACTTGAGACAAATACTTCAAATTTCCAATAAATTTTAGAGCTAAATTAAAACTTTGGTTTCATTCTTTTCAAATCGATAATTGCAAAAAAGCAGTCTTGTAATGTTTGATCAAAAAATTTTATTAATTAAAAAAATAATTGATTGCGTCAAAACTCCTCAAAAATCTACTGTATTTTTAAACTCAGATTAAAACTAGTTCGTATTAGTGAGAGCAATGAAATTTTATAATAAAATCAAATTTAAGATTGAGAAAATCTGTGTTTAATCAATTTAATTGCAGAGTAAAAGAGTTAACTTTTTAGAATTCCCTCAAAGAATATTACACACTTTTACGGTCTATATCAAATGGAAAATACTTAACTCAGAACCCTTATTCAATGGAAAAAAAAACATCAATTCAATTGACTAAAATTATTTCCTTTTTTTAAATGCTTTCTTTTATTTCAATATTTTACCTTATTTGACGTAAAAAGTGATAATCTAAAAAACGGCATTTATCGTGAAATAACGATAATTATCGTAAATTTTCCATAATTACTAGTATTAGTAGTAGTAGTAGTTTTGACTGTAGATGGCTAGCCAGCGGGTTTGCTGATAAGGCACACTAAGACAGCTGATGTGATCGATTGCTGCTCATCCAGTAATCAATGCCTGTTTTAAAGCTGTTAACATTGGATGCTTCAACTAATTCATTTGGCAGTGAGTTGCATATGTTAGCGGTTGTGTTGAAAAAAAAGTTATCTCTATGTTGGAGCCTTGAAATTTCTTTGTGATATTTGAAGCACTGGCCTTTTTTTTGGTTTTTTGTCAGAGTTGGGAAACTGATACTGAATAACTGATCAGTATCAGTTAATTTCAGTTATCAGTTAAACTGAAACTGACCGATAACTGATTTTGAATTAACTGAGACTGACTGAAAACTGTTTTACTATTTATTTGAATTTTTGAAAATTTTTTTTTCGGTTTTAATTTAGTTTTACACTTATATATTTTTTTGACTAGTTAGTAATGCTTTGCAATAAATAAAAAGCTAATATATGAGCCGAGTGTCCATGAGGAAAACTTTGAAAATTTTGAATTAAAAAGGTTTGAAAATGAACTTGATCTCTATTTAAGTGAAATAAATGAAAAAACAGAATGCAATATCCTAAGTTATTGGAAAAATCGGTCTAGAGATTTTAAAGTTTTATCTTTGTTAGTGAGAGATATTTATTCGATTCAAGCCAGCTCGGCACCTATCGAAAAATATTTTTCTGGGTCTACATTTTTGATGAGACCACATAGAAGTAGATTCACTTATAAAAATTTATCAAATATAATGTTTCTAAAATGTAATAAAAAATATATGTAAATATCCGTTTTAAATGTTAATTAGACTTTAATTTTTATAAACTGTTTAATAAATAAACTAATTGTATCATTTTTCTAATTATCTGATTTTTAACTGATAACTGATACCCATTAACTGAGACTGATACTGAACTGATGCTCGAAAAACTGATACTGACTGAAAACTGATTTTTTTATAACTGATCCCAACTCTGTTTTTTGTGACATTAAAATTGTTGCTTTTTTCAACCAATTCTATTCCATGCATGAACTTGTATAATTGAATTAGATCATCTCTTTTTCTTCTTTTCACCAGATTTGGAATGTTCAAAGCCTTCAATCTGCTTTCATACTTGAAGAAACAAATTTTGTAGCTCTGCGTTGAATTTTTCAACATTCTCAAAGTCAGACTTAAGAATTGGAGACCATACAGGCATCGCAAATTCCAAAAGAGGACGAACAAAGGTTAAATACAAAGATCTTAAAAATTTACAATTAAAACGAGCAAATGATTTCCTGATGCGACCTAATATTTTATTTGCTTTGTTTGTAGCCTCTATCACTTGATTTTTCCATCTAAGATTTGTGTGAAAATAACTCCAAGATCTCTTTCTGTTTCTGACGTTGATAACTGCTTAGCATTAATAAAAAAAAGGAAATTTTTTGTTTTTATGACCATAATGCATAACCACACATTTTGATGTGTTGAAGAGAAGTAGCCAATCTTGAGTCCACTTGAAAATTAAATCTAAATCTGATTGTAGTTTCGCTGCGCTTATTTCTAATACCGTTTGCGATAACATTTTAGTATCATCTGCATACATTTTGAGAACATTCTCTATTCCTTTTGGGAGATCATTGATATACAAAACGAACAAAAGTGGACCAATCACTGACCCTTGTGGTACACCGCTAAAAATCTCAGCCCAATCCGTCAAAATTTCATCTTGAATAACTCGTTATCTTCTATTTTTCAAGAAAGCTTCAATCCATTTTAGTGTCAGACCATCAAACCTATACGCTTTCAATTGAGCAATTAGTCGTCTGTGCGGAACAGTATCAAATGCTTTCGCAAAATCTAGCATAATCACATTAACAGGAATACTTTTGTCTAGACTCATTGAGATGAAATCTAGAGTTTCTAGAAGATTATATGTACATGACTTTTTCTTGACAAATCCATGCTGTTCTTTAGATTTAATATTATTCTTATAAAGATAGTCTTCTATTTTGGTCTTTATTATGCTTTCCATAATTTTGCAAGGAATTGAAGTTAAAGACACAGGACGATAATTGCTTGCCGTTGATTGATCACTTTTTTTAAACAATGGAGTAATATTTGCTGATCTGAATTGTATTGGAAGCTGACTATTCAATAAAGATACTCTGAAAATCAAAGTTAAAGGAACAGTTAAGGCTTATGCACAGTTTTTAAGCAATAACGGATGAAGCTTGTCTACACCACTTGTGATTTATTTTGATTCAGGTCTTGTAATTTATTGAAAACCATTTCATAACTAATGTCATTTGGCTCAATGTTAATATATTCTGACCAGTTATCATTAAATTCAACTTCGAAAGGAGGAAGCTCACCATCTTATTCAATAACAAAAACATCTTGAAAAAATTTATTTAGAATATTTGATATCTCTTTCGGTTCTTGCGTTAATTCATTGTTTACCTTTTTTATGCTATTATTGATTCTTTGGTTAATTACTGTAAAATTTGGTGAAAAAAAATTTTTCGAAAAAGTAAAAAAAAAAATTTCGGTAAATTTTTTAAAAAAAAGATGAAAATGGTAAAAATTAATTATTTTACCATTTTCAATGGATTATTTTATACACTTTATGGAAATTAAATTTAAATTCTTTATATCAAGAAAATACTTAGAAATTCGAAAAGACTTTAATTATTTTAAAATCTTTAATTATAATTTTTCGTTTTTCAGAATAGACAAATGTTTAAATTAAAAAATTTTGTTAACGGCTATTGTAATGCAGATAACTGCGTCCCATTTTGGATTAAACCAAAGTTTATAGCCTAAACTTTATTATTTTTATTATTATAAATTTAAGACTTTTGCTATCTTAACTAGTAATAAATAACACCTTGTTTTACTATATCTTCTGTTACTCTTTTTAATCTTAATTCTATTTTATTTAACAGAATTTTATTCAGAAGGAGCTATAACTAGGTTCAGATAAACAATTAAAATATAAATATCTTGAAGTGTAAAAAAATTTAATAATGTAATATTAAAAAATTTTTCCTCTTTTGTTGATTTTTTACCATTTTAACTTTTTTATATAAAATTTATTTTTTTTTGGACAAAAAAAAGTTAATCAAATTATAGTTTTTACTTTTTCAAAATTTTTTTTCTACTGATTTTTCAATAATTATCGTTATTTCACGATAAATATGTTTTTTAAATAAACACGTTATAAGTTAAATAAGGTAAAATAACGTGAATTTACCATAATTTACGGAAAATTTGGTGGATTCATCGTATCGTAGCAGCATTGTAACTTTTGTTCTGTATATAAAATAAAGTGCTAATAAAAGTAATAAAAAAATTTAATAAAGACTATTAAACAGATAATATAAAGATTATATATTATAATACACTATGATGATGCAAAAATTTAATTTCAAAAAGACTCTAATATTAAACAAAAAAAATTTTATTAATTCTTTTATTTTCTATTTTTTTCTTTTTTCTATAGATTTAATCTATATTTATTTATTGATAATAAAATTGTTATATTTATAATTTTTTTAAAAAAATATAAATTAATTTAAATTGATTTTTGGGTCTTGCCTCAATATGTGATCAGCAGGTCACATAATATGTGACCAGTGATTTTATGTCGATTTGGTGATTAGGCATTTTTTCTGACTGGTCACATATTCACTGGTCACCTAATATATGACCAGGCAATATTTTTATTAAATTAAAAAATTTTTTTTATTGAATTTTTATAATTTTAAATTAATATAAATTGGTCACGTAAATAAAAAAACTGGTTATATAAATTTAATAACTGGTCACTTAAATAGTAAAATGTTTTAAAAAAAAATCTTTTTTTTAATAATAATATTACCTGGTCATATATTAGGTGACCAGTGAATATGTGACCAGTCAGAAAAAATACCTAATCACCAAATCGACATAAAGTCACTGGTCACATAATATGTGACCTGCTGATCACATAATAGGCAAGACCTTGATTTTTTTCCAAATGACATTATCATGATTTTCAATTTTTAGACTCTGTTGAAGGTCATGTAGCCGAAACCGGTCAGTTTATAATATAATTAAAAATCTGAAATAAAATTTTCATTAAACAAAAAAATTATTTTTATTTGCATATTTTTCATATGAAAATACAATATTTTGGTTTTGAAAAAGCTGGTCAAACTTAATTTAAAATGAAATTAATTAATTAAATTAATTTGAAACTAATTAAAATTTTTTGTGAAATGTTGAATTTAATTTTTGGACAAAACGGAGGAAAAATTACGCCTATTTAAAATAAAATTTTTCATTAAAAAAATATTTATCTTAATTTTCGTAAGATATTTACTTTTTAAAAGAGAAAAATATTTTTTTCCCTTTCTCTTTTTTGCTTTCGAACATTACAAATTTTCTCTGAAGGTATTCTAAAGCATTCGGGCCAAAATTCCTAGAAAAACACAAATTTTTATTGAAAATATCCCAATCGGCAAACATAATTTGAAGAGATACGCAACTATAAAAATGTTCGGCACTTAAAAACGAAAGGAAAAACGCTTGGTTATTTTAAAAATTTTAAATCAAAACATATTTTCAATTAAAACTTATATTAAAAACTATAAATAACATTTTACATAACTAATTGATACACAGTGTAATATCAAATAATCAATTGTTTTATTTTTTCTCTAATTCCTACGAGGCTTGGATTCTTTTTCTATATTAGAAAATAAATGATAAAATAATATTGAATCTTAAATATTTTTTTTAATTAATTTGGTCTATTTATATGATATTTATAGAATAGTAATTGCTTCCTTCATACTCACGAGTCTCGACATGCTACCATGAAATGAAAATAATCAATGCTTTGCATCCATTGGCAATAATAATTTGAACTGGAATGGTGTTGGCAGACGCATAGAAGTCCAAAACAAATAAAGAAAGAACCCAAAATTTTCGATTAGACCTAGACTTGGACCGACTTAATCATGCCAAATAATTTCCGGTCTCAAATTAATTTGCCTGAATTAATATTTGTGCTAAAACTGATTAAAATTTTCAAGAATTACAAACTAATTTCTTTTCAATTTATGGCTAAGTAAACACATTTCGATTTGAAATTTATCAAAATTTATTATCATCGAAGTGATATAAAAGATAAAAATCAATTTTTTCATACCTCCTGAAAATTTGTATATTCTTCTTGGAAAAATTGAGCTTTTACAGTCGTTTTGGTTAAAAATAGCTCTCTTAAACTTAGTCATGCAATTTTTTTGAGTGACAAAATAAAGAAAAAATTAAAATTTTCATTTTTTCTATACAAAATTTCTATGAAAAAAATCTATTAGGTAATTGGATATCTTTGAAGTAGCTTTTTTATTTAAATTGCCCAAATCAGCAAAAGCAGTCAGCTAAGCACTTCAAATTAAAAAATACTTTTCTTTTAAAATTATTTTTCTCATTTATTTTGAAATTAACACGAATTTAAATTTAAAATTTTCAAAAATTTAATCAGAATGTAAAATTAAAATTTGAATTCGAAGCTGTTAAAGAACTGAATTTAAAGAATTTAAAGTATTGAAGTTTAAGCATTCCCTCAAAAATATATTTTATTTAGAACCTTTTTATTAAAAAAATATTATTTTATTATAAAATGAACCTTTTGACAATTAAAAAAAAAACGTAACGCTTTTAAAACCAAAATGCCCATTCAAACTTCTAAACGTTGTCCTATTTTTTAACAGGACAGAATTGAATCTATTATTCTTCACCAAAATGGGAAATTTTATTCCAAGTTAACAAATGATCAAAATAATTCTAAATCATTCAGTCCGTTTCTTAACTTTTTCACAATTAAAAATTTGAATAATTTTGGAAGCTTTTTTCTAATTAAAATAACAAATAAATGGATTCTCATTTCAATACTGAATTTTTTTAAAGAAATTTTATTTTCTGCTAAATTTTAAGAGAATAAAGAATTTATCAGAAAATAACTTGTCTCAAAATCTTAATCGTAACCCATTCTATAACAGTTTAAATCAAAATAGATGCCAAAAAATCAAGTGTTTTTAATTTTTTTCACAATGCTGTAATTAACCTAAGCTGCTATTGAGGACATATCGGCAAATCGGTGTTTAAGGCGATATTTATTTAATTAAAGTTTAACTCCCAAGGACAAATTGAAATAAGAATTTAATATACAATTAAATATCTATTTTAAAATTAAGTAAAAATAATATAATAGGTTTATCATTTTTATTTTAAAATAAATTTTACTCATTTTTTGATCTTTTACTCAAATCGAATCATTTTGAAGTAATTTGCTTGAAAAATTGGGAAAAAAATTTAAAGTCCAATTTCTGACAATTAAGTCTTTGGGGTTGTGAATTTCGAAAATAAATTAAACTCAAATTCTTCATTTTTTATTTAACTTTTACTCTCAGAATAAAGAAAAAAATTACATTAAAGGTTAATATTTAATTTTTAATTTTTTTTAATTTCGAATTTAACTCCACAACTTTGTAATTTATTCCAGAAGAAATTCGAAATTATTCTAAGAATAATAGAAAACTTTTGCGCTCATTCTTGGTTTAAAGTCAGGAGCCAAGGTTTATTCTAAAAAAAAATAAAAAAATTATATAACATGGCTTCGATGGTATTAGTTCCATTAAGAATAAACCCAAATTTTGACAGATGTATCTGATGAACTACTAAAATAGTCGATTTATTTTTTAATCATTTCAATTTTTCGAATCATTTAAGTCAAACATTGTGCAACATACTTTATTGTACCTTTTTTATCTTGAATAAAACTTTTATTTTCTTTTATTATTAAATCAAATCAATAATCTATTTAAATTAATTTATTTAATTGTTTTAAACTCCATGGCGGAGAAGTAAATGTAAAAAAGGAAAACTTTAATTTTAAGTAAAAACGAAAAAAAATAAAATAAATAGGAAAAAAATATATTAAAGTCAATTGAGGAATTGGTCACAGATCCCATCATCTGATTTGAACATTTCTTTGAGTTGAATTTTGAGTTTGGAAGGATTATTTATGATTGTTGACAAGAATTTGTGGAGAAGAGCAAGATCAGTTGAAAATGAATTCTTTGAAGTTGCTTCCTCGCACATCGAATTAAAGATAAGAGATGAAAGATGGTTAAATCTGATTGAGTTTATGAAAGAAAGCTTTGAGAAGAGTTAAAGTTCTTCAAAGCTAAATATATAAATCTTATTAATGCTATATTTTTAGTCTTTTTTTACATTAGAAAAATTTTTCTAGGTAAAAAATGTGTAACAAAGTATGCTACAGTATTTTTTCTAATACTTTTGATTAACTTTAATTTTAGTTTATCAAAAATGAAGAATTTTTGATTGAAATTCACAATGCCAAGTCTTTCCTATTTGATTTTATTTTACGAATTAAATTTTAATATAACATCTCAAACATCTCAAAATAAATCACCCTTGTAAGCTCAAAAGCCCATGATATAATATAATTTTTAATCTAAAAAAATCTAAAACAAAATTTAAAAAAAAAATACTTCATTTTTATTTTAAAAATTTTTTGCTACATAAATTGAAATTCTTTTATCTAGGCTTTAACTCAAGTTCGTATTTGGTATTAAAACTAAAAATATTTTAATAAAAAAAGAAAAATTTTTTGCAATTAATAAATTAAAAAAAAATTATAATTAAATTTAAAATTTACGGATACTTGACTTTTAAGGTACTAAATACGTTTAAAAAAAAGCTATTTTTAAAACTAATGACTTTTTCCCCCAATCATTTTTTTAAAACTAACAAACAAACTAAAACATTTTAGAACATTAAATAGGATATTAATCGGCTCAGCTCAAAACTTGCATATTTTCTTGAGAGAATTTTAATTAAATTTTAAATAACTAATTAAATAATACAATTGTACTGAAGTACGTCATTAAAAGACCTAGGATATTAAAATTTCCCAATTTTGAGATATGATAGAAAAACATTAAGTTATAAAATTAATTAAGGAAATGAGATTTAGTAAATTTTGTTTTATCAGAATAGTTCATGTAAAAAAAGCTAGTCTCTTCAGTACCAGTTTCTTATCCTGCCAAATAAATCAATTTATAATTTATTTTTATGATTTTCAATTAATTTTTGGCCGAATAAAAGCTGTCTATTTGCAATAAGTGGAATTACACAATCGATCTTTTGCAGTCTTTTTTTTTCTAATTTAATCAAAAATAATCTAATTATTTTTTGAAAGAAATTTTAATTTAATTAAAGTTTTTTTAACATTCAACTTGACTGAAATACATTTTTGATTTGAAAAAACGCAATGAAATTTAAAAGAATGAAATTTCGGATGCTTTTTAGGTTAATTTTATCAATTATAGACAAAAAAGGTAGAGAAAATAACAAAAAACATGAAAAAATGAACTAGGAAATAATCTAGGTTTATGAAATGAAAAATTAACAATTGTATTAATTTTTGTCATGGTAACCCTCATCTCCTTTAAAAGTACCATTAATAGGCGAAGGTTCTGCTCTCACACACCGGTTATACCGGTTATACCTTTTCGTTCAAAAAACTAAAAGGAATTTGAGTATTTTTAATTTTTCTCTTAAATAAAAAATATCCATTCAAGAATTAAATGATGAAATTAATCAGTTTAAAGCAATTTTAAATTCAAATAATAATAAATTTATTTTATCATGTGAGAGCACTAAAGAGTTTTGGTAAAGGAATAAGGATTCTTTGCCTAATCTGAGTGAACAAGCTATGATTTTATTATATATAAATAGCTCGAGTGCTCATATAGAACATTTTTGTAGAGCAAATTTTGAAATTATTAAAGAACTTAATAAAGATCAAGATTAGTTATTAGGTTTAAATAAACATTGTCTTATAAAGCTTTTTTTTACTTTTTCTTCTTAATTTTGTGATCATATTAGATATTAGATTAGATTTCGAATTTGAGGTTGAAAACCGCATTTGAAGATAGTGTGCACTATAAGCGATTGAGGTACAGAACAATTTACGGAAATTTTGATTTTGTGTCTTAGTTTTATTGATTTTTAAATGTCCTTTAAAAAAATAAAAAAAATTTAATACTTTTAGATTGAAAATTATGTGCTACTCAAATGAACAATTGAATTGTATAAATAATTTCAAAAAAATAAACTTTAATATTTAATGTAAAAATTGACAAATATTTTTTATTTAAAATTTAAACATAATTTTTTAAAACAATGGGTATTTTGGTATGACTTAGGTCAATCGAAAATAAATCACCTCAACAGTGTTTAAATCTTAAATAATAAATTAAAAAAATTTTCTAATAAAATTATCAATTTAATTTGAGAAAATGTCGGCGTTTGGACTCTTTTTAACAATTATGTCATCTTCTTCTTATCGTACTTTTTTTTTTAGTTTTTTCAAATATTTTTTATTTATTTATTTAAAATTTAAGCCTCATAGGCAAGTTGAAAAAAAAATCTGACATTAGGTTTCATAAATAATTAATCCATTTAAAATTTTATAAAAATTTTACAGTCTAGATTACATAAAAAAAGGGTAAAAAGAGAAAAAAATCTAAATAATTAAGAAATTGAAGGCTTAAGTAAAAGATTCAAGTATAGAATATAAAAAAAAGACACAAATTAATCTCTTTTTTATTTTCATTGAATTTATTTCGGTTAGAAAATTTACACTCGTTTTTATAGATAACGCACAAAAAATTGTACGTCAATCGCTTACAGTGTATTAATTTTGAAAATTTTTTTTTCACTTTTGATTTTTCTGCTATTTTGGGATAAATATTTTGGTATAATTATATCCGGAGCTTTGTATAAATGTAAATAAATATAGAAATTTCTTTCTCAATACATTTTGTTTCCATAAAAATAAAAAATAATCTAAATAATTTCTTAAGTTTCAAAATCCTATTTTAAATAAAAAATACCAATAATTGAGTATATAAAAACTCCGCATTTTGCTCGTCTATAATAAAATAATTTTGTACTTTATGGTAAAATTTTTATTTTAAATTTTTTAAATAATTAAAGATTTTTACTGAATGTGGTTTTTGATATGTTTATCCAATTTGACAACACATTAATGGGATTTTAGGGTTTTTAGGTGGCCACTCTAATTTTTTTTTTTCAATTTTACCGCTACTGTCATTGGATTTTTTAAACAAAAATATTATTTTTTAATTTTCTCATAAATTTATAAGTATTATGAAAATAAATTTTAATTGTGTGGCTTAAAAATGACCAAGATCAAGACCAAGGCGCCTAATTTCCTGGACTGATCATCATATAAATAATTTAATTAAATGTTTTGAATCATGAAATCAATATCTACACGAAAATATCCAAATTTTTCATCTAGGATTACATTCCAAATTGTAATTGAGAAAAAATAATATTTATTTCAAAAAAAATTAACAAAAGATATACTTAAGTTAAAGATTTTCACCAAATTTTAAACACTCTCTTCATAAAAATTAGTCAATTTCTTTTCTATTTGATAAGACTAGTATAATTAAATATTTTATTAGAAAATCCGGATCAGTTCTTTAGAACAAGTCCAGATCCGGATCCGTCTTGAAGCACTCTAATCCAAGCAAAAATAATCTGTCTTTTAAGCATCACCAAATTTGTAATATAATATAAAATATGTAAGTAGTGTTGGTGACTCCGTCTGAAGGACTGGTCTTTTTTTGTTAGAACAACGGTCCAGACCGTCCGTCTTGGACCGGTCTCATACCGGTCTGACCACAAATATTTTATTCTAATTAGAGAATTATTATTAATTATTTTGTTAAAAATTATTTTATAAACATTTTATAAATTTGGCGAACGACTAAACGAGCAGTTCTCGGATACTGTTTGGCAAGGATTAATATCACGCTTTATTCGTCGCGATGCCTTGCCACCCGTCGTTCCGGTTTTCAACTTTACCAACGGAGGCGAACAACTTCGTAACGTGAAGTCAACCTCGGCTGGCCCAGATGGCATCTCAGGAAAGCTACTTTACTCAGCAAGACTCGAATTAGTTTCACCTTTAGTTACCATCTTTAACCATTGCGTAAACAAAGGTATTGTCATTGACGAATGGCGACTTGGTAACATCACGCCAATCCCGAAAGTGCAGAATCCAGCTACACCTAGCGACATGCGACCAATTGCCATCACTTCGACGCCATGTAAGATCATGGAGCGCATTATCACCAAGCAGATATTGCGCCTTGTTCGTGTAAGGCTTCTCACTAACAAGCAATTTGGCTTCTTAACTGGTAGAAGCACCACCGATGCATTGATTATGTTATTAGATGAATGGGGAAAAGCTATAGACAGTGGGGACCAGAAGGTGATAGGAATTTTCTTCGACTTCGCCAAGACATTCGACTTAGTTGACCATGAGCGACTCATTATCAAGATCGAGTCTATGCTTCCTCAATGGCTAATCACTTGGATTGCAACTTGGCTGTCACATCGTAAGCAACGAGTTGTCTACAGAGGTAAGGCAACAAAATGGCGAGATGTACGTGCTGGTGTTATCCAGGGCAGTGTCCTTGGACCTATCCTATTCCTCCTCTTCATACTCGACATCAATGAGTACCTGCCTTTTGGAGTTGAGTTACTAAAGTACGCCGACGACATCCTAGCTTACATTGTAGGAAACACATTTGGCAACATCCCTCAAGAGATAGTTGATGCCGTTCAACGCTGGTGTGTTGATAATAAGATGCGCTTAAACGTGGGCAAGTGCAAAGTGATCTTCATTAATCCTCCGCGCGTACTCGGCTCAAGTGTTCCTACTGTTTATCTGCTCGGCCAAATGCTTGAGACAGTCAAGTCCTATAAGTATCTCGGCTTTCAGCTTTCTGACTCGCTCGACCTCGATCTCCAATGGAGACGTGTACGCTCAATTGTCAGCCCTGTCGAGTTCTTGCTCAAGCAGCTTAAACTCAATGGCTGGTCTACGCCGATGCTCATTTGTGTATACCGAGCATATTGTCTCAGCCACTTTACGTACAGCGCCGTAATGCTTACTTCAACCTCTGCTGCTGCTAAGTGTGAGATGAACGCTTTCAACTCCCGTTTATGGCGAATCATTGGAATCGATGTTCAGACTGCAGGCTCCTACAAACTCCTCCCAATCGCCGAGTTTATAGACCATGTCTGCGAACAAACACTCAATAGAATTCTGGCTGACCCAAACCATCCCATCACGTCATGTCAACCACGCAACCTTCGCTTGAAGGCACGCTTCCCTTTCCAAACAAGAAAAGCAAACAAGGCTGCTTATCACAACAGCTTCTTACAGAAGTTCCTTCGAAAACTTCGCAACGATTCCAACAGCCAAAATGCGAGAGCTAGTCTCTATCTTGTTTAATCATATAACTAGTTTATAATTTATAATTTATATTTTTGTAGCATTTTACGATATGTCTGACAATTCTTACTTTATATTTTAATAACAATTATTGTACAATTTGATTTAATTCTCAAATCAATAATTTTTAATCAATAAAACGTTTGAAACTCAAATAATTATATAAATTTAATTTTTTTTTTAACTGAAAAGATTCAGTCATAACAAATATGTTTTTAAAATAGTAAACAAAATAAAAAAACTTAACAGATGGGAGTATAAGTTTTCGACTGGTAAAAAATGATCAGAGTACGAAGTTTTTTAATTGACGATTTTGTAAATTCAAAAATTTTGCAAAGTTTAAATACAACCAGTTTAAAAAAAAATTTTATTGCTAACCAAAACATAAATTAAAACTCTTCATAAAAATTATATGGATTGTATTGAGTTTTTGAAAAAAAAATAGTGCAAAATACCCGATCTTATATGAATTTTTTTTAGTTTATAGAGAAGCTGAGAATATTTTATTCAAATTCTACCAGATATCCAAAACAACAAAGATTTAAAAAATTAATTTCAGACGGTCTCTTAAAGACCGTCTGAATTGACCGTCTGTTTAGAAAGACCGGTCCCTCAAACGGCCCAACACTATATGTAAGCCAAAATTAATTTTTTAACTAAAATTGAGTTGTTTTGAGAAGTTATGATCGTTGTAAACATTTGAGCACTATTTTTTATTCAAAATTATAAACTTTTAAAAACACTATTACATATTGTTAAGTGAAAGGATTAGGGCTTTTTTTTGAAAAAGTTTCTGATTAACCTTAATTTTTAATTTGGGCTAATAATTTTTAATATGTTTTTTTTTTATTTAATCTAAAAGATGTCTTTAATTTTTTCAACTCGCTAATCAAACAAGTTTATGCTTATTATAAAAAATTATCAAATCTTAATGTTGATCCAAATAACTATGAATGATTCTAAACATTTCACATTTAAATGTTTGTTAAATTTTATTAATTTTAATTATTAATTTTAGTATTTGAAAGTCGAAGTTAAAAATTATAAAAACTTTATAATCATTTTAAATCTCCCCTATCTTAATTTTCATTAGAGGAATTCCTGGAAGAGTGCTGTTCTTAACAGCATTAGGTGTCTCCTCAGTAAGTCCCCCCAAAAATCTCAACTCCGCCACGTATCATCTCCTAGCCCAGTTGAAACCTCGAAGGTAGTGTTGGGCATATTTTTCCCGGCAATAGGGTCCTGGATCGATCCTCAATGGAAAAAGATCAATGTAAATTTTAAAAAACAATTAAGTTAAATAATTAATATTAGAATTCGATAGTTGAATAGATAAAATAAAAAAGCAGAAAACAAAAAAATTTTTTGGGTTAAAAAAATTAAGAAATTGGCTGCGTTACACATAAATTTCCTAACACACATTTTTTTTATTTTTGCTGCGTTCAACCTATTTTTTTTCCGAACACACATTTTTTAGAATTTGTGCGTTTTATTCTAAAAAATAGGTGAAAAATAAAAAACAAATTTTTATTGAAAATACTTTTTTTGGACTTTTTAATTAACCTCTATTTAATGGAAATTGGACTACAAATAAAAATATTGTTTGTGACAATGCAACCTTTTAATAGCGAATAGCGAAAATTCTAATTATTGATACTAGAAGACCAATTAACTTTGATGCCTAGTACAATGCTGTCTAAATAATTAAAAATAAATGATCAATTTTGATTTATCTTTTAACTTTGATTTATGTACTGTTGAAAATGACAGAAAAAAGAAGAAAAAGCGAGTCATGGTCAATTAACAATGTACTGTTCAAATATGCAAAAAATTAAAAATAGATGAGTCTGAACATGCACTGATGAGTTAGTACTTGCGCCTGATTGTAAAGTTTCGAAAAACGAACAAAGAATCAAAAAGTTTCTTTTGGTTTTAATTGTTGATGAGTCAAAAATCAATAAAATCATGAGTACATAGGTTTAAAATACAAGAAGAAGATTTGAATGTAGATCTTTCAAATTTATCATTAGAAAATTATTTTATTTATAATCAATTTCTTAAAAATTTAAACAATTTTACTTCATTATTTTCTGATGATGGTCTAAAACAACTTAAAGCTTCTTTATTTTCTTATAAGATTAATTTAAAATGTGACATTTGTAATGAATACTTTAATTTGAAGGAATATGTTAAAATTTGTTCGATATGTTATAAAAATTTTCATCTTAAATGTTCTGATAGTCTTAAATCGATTAAATTGTGGACTTGTAATTTTTTTGAAAAATAGCTTACTTTTTTTTTTCAAATTAAGTTACTGATTTTATATTTTTTTTTTATTTTAAATAAAATTTTACCAGAAACTTTCTTTTTTTACTTTTCACTCATTTTTTTGAATAAACGCACAAATACTAAAAAATGTGTGTTGAGAAAAAAAATAGGTTGAACGCAAAAAAAAAAAAAAAAAAGTGTGTTAGGAAATTTGTGTGTAACGCAGCGACTCTCAAAAATTAAATTTAATAGAAGAAAATATTTTTTTGAAGTCGAGTCGAGTCGACTAAAATAAAATTCGAGTCGACTGGAAAAAAAATTAGTTGACTCTAGTCGATTCCCAACACTACTCAAAAGTCAAAATACATTTTATCTACTTTAGAGGGACCTCAATGGAATTAGTTAATAAATCTTCTTTAAATGCTTTAAGCAGACAAGAAGTATTTTAATTAAAAATTATTTAAGTCTTTTAAATGATTTTCTTACTTTATCTCTAATGTAATTTCTATATAAATTAGATTCTCTCAAGACATCATAATCTGATTAAATTAAATAAATTTGCGGATTAAATTTTCGTCGAATTTTAATACATTTGTATTAATTAGGAATATTGTTCTACATTTGGTTTTGATAAGCTCCAAAAAAAGTCATATCTCTGATTAACCTTAATTTTTAATTTAAGCTAATAATTAAAATTTTTTCCAGAAGTAAGTTATTTTTTGAAATCAGCCCCATGAGCTGAATTACAATTCAGATTTTAATATGGAATGACTTATTTTTTTATTTCTTTTGCACATTTTAATTTCATAAATGCTGATCTGATTTGAATTTTAAGTTCAAAGAAATAATGGGCATCAAATGTGACAAAATTTTTAAAAATATCTTGGCGTCTAGATGAAGGAAATTTTCTTAAAAAAAATTCAAATAATTGGAATAAAATTTTTACTTAATTTTTTTACACTCGAATAATATTTTTGAGAACAAGTTTCGAAAATTAAAGGACAATAGGATCTTTATTTTTTTCAAATGCAGTAAAAAATTGACCAAAAGTTGCTATTTAAAAATATTCAAGGCGAGATATAAATAATTTTGAATTTTTAGATTTTCATATTTTTATTTTTTCTAACATTTCTAGTGCAATATCAAAAATAGAAATCTTAAAAATTAAAAATTAAAATTTTCAGAATTCTTCTGAGAAAGCCCAAAAAAGAACGATTCCTGCAATCTTTAATTTCCAGCAATTGCCTGAAATCGCCTGCAAAAAATTTATTATTTAAAAATTCTTAAATAATCTTTTTTTGATTTTTGTTATGTAATGACTTATTGAATACAGAAACGGCTCGTGTTCCTTTTAAATCAAATTTTAGATTACTTTTTTAGCATAAAATTCAGTAAAAAAAAAAAAAAAAATTCTTTTGGCCGAATTATTTTACGATTATTTATGTAAATTTCGGTAAAAAAATTCTTAACTCCAATGGTCAAATCAATAGTGTAAATAATAAAATGGGAAAATTTGACAAAATTAATAAAAAAAAATTAAGCTTTTCTTGCATACTAGATAAATTAATTTTATTTAGTCAGAAATAATATAAAATTCAAGACATCAACAAATGATGTGACAATTTTTGTTTAAGCCAAATATTTTAGAAATCATGCTATCCTTGCTACAAAAAAAAATTTTTTTATCAAAACTCACTTGAAATTCCATTAATTAAATTGTTTAATTATGACTCAATAAATTTAAGTTATGTTTAAGGGAAAAAATGTCTGAACCAGAGTTGTTTAAAAGTCCCAAAAAAAGTCCAAGTCCGGACTTTTTTTAAAAAAAAAAAATTAAAGTCTTTGGTCAGACTTTTGAAAAAAAAAAAAACTTGACTTGAGACTTGTGACTTTTAAACAACTCTGGTCTGAACCACTGTTAAAAAACGATGATGTATCAATTCATCCAAAAACTTTTTCATAGAAAATTAATAAAATTAAACATGACTCATAGAATAAATTTTGGTAGAAAAATATTTTACACAAATATACACATTTAATTTTTTCTTTAAAGAAATTATGTTAAAAACTTTAATAGAAAATTATAAAGATTAAATTAATTTAAAATATTTTTTACGAATAAATTTTAAATGTGTTTACGTTTTATTGACTCTTGAAATAAATTTTTTTACAATAAAAATTTTTGTTTTTTGTAGATTAATGAAAAATTTTAGATATTTTTTCAATTTGTTGTCAATGAAAAATTGAGAGAGATTATTATTCTGAAAAAAATGATAAATTTTTTTGAATTGTTTTGCCATATTTAATCCTTTAAAAAATTCTATCAAATAATTATTCTACAAAAAAAATCAATGTAATGACAATCTTATATTAAAAAATGACATTTTTTATGATTAACTAAATAAAAGAATACGCGTCAAATGATTAAAGAACGTTCACCAAAAAAAACGAAGCCTGAACAAATTAAATTAATTTTAATTTAAAAATCTAAAATAAATTTTGTCTCAAAACCTGCTTTTGAATTTTATTAAATTTTTGAAATTTTTTTTGTATGGAGAAAAATTAAAACTAAAGACAATTTGTCAAAACGAAGGACTTTTTTTGAGTTGGAGTGTTTTCCAAACTATATTTTTAAACAAATAAATAAAATTAAATTAATAGCTTTTGATCAAGAGACCAAAGTTAACATCAATTTTTTTTATTCAGAGCATCTTTTTTCTTAGTATTTATTTTTTATATTTACAAATAATGTTTTGGTTCAGTCATGTTAATAGCCTTGATTAAATTGGACAACTTAAACTAGTTAAATAAATAAATTAAGATTTTTTCTCTCCTATTTTTGATAAATTTTTGCCTCAAAACTTCTATTTCTCTTTTCATTGATCTGCATTGACATTAATTAAATTTTTCCAAAAAATGCTTTCAAATAATCAAATCGATTTTTGGCATAAAATTAAAAATAAACTAGAACGATGTAAATATTAATAGATTTAATCACGAGATCAAACAAAATTAAGTACTAATCTTATATTAAATAATGACATTTTTTATGATTAACTAAATAAAAGAATACACGTCAAATGATTATTGCTTTGATTCGTGCTTGATTTAAATACAAAGGTATTAATTTTTTATTTAAAAGCAGCTTTAAACTCAAGCTAAAAATAAATCGCTTCAATAAAAACATATTGATTGAAATGCTCAAAAATAGCTTAATCTTATCAAGCAAAAAAATTGATAACTTAATAAATTTATAAACTATATTTAAATTGTTTAAAAAAATATTAAAATGACTTGATAACTGTCCGAGAGTAAAAAAACAGTAAAAAAACCAAATAGCTTACTTCCTTTTGAATTTTTAAAAGAGATGTGGACAATTTATTTTAAGGGACGATCTGGATTCAGTTGAAGCACATATTTCACATAACATTAAAATAAGTCCTCGAATTTTGTTAGGTCTTCAAACCAAGTTAAGTTTTAAGTTTTCTTACCAATATAAATCTCAAAAAATATTATTAAAAATAATATTTTTTAAATTATTAATAATTAAATTATTTAATTATTAATAATTATTCCTATTTTTTCATATAAAAATTGAAAAAACTTTTTAAACGAATTTTTAATATCTGTAAGAAAAAAATTTTTTTAAAAATGATGAAAATTTTATTTCATTTTCCTACTAAATTATAGAAATTATTAGAACGAAAAATTATCAAAATACTCTTTAATTCAAATAGTTCAGATATTAAAAGTTTACAAAAAAACTATGATTTTTTTCAAATTATTTTTTTTTATAGTATCATTTAGTATCTCAAATGGTAATCTTAGAAAACAACACCTATCAAAGAAGTTAAAAAACAACACCTAGTGTAATACAAAAAATTTATCATGAAAGACAAAATTCTTTTTTGATTTATTAACACTATGCCACTTGATTTTTATAAACTCTTATTTTTATGTAAAAATAAAACTCCCGTCAATATTTTAAATAAAGTTTTTTTTTGTTTTTTGATGGATGTTGTATTGAAACAATATCTTTTCCAAAAGATTATTTAAAAATTGCTAGCGCTCTTTAGATTTTTGAATAAAGAATACTTTTATTAAATACTTATACTATCTAAAATATTTCATGGTTCATCTGGTAAAAAATGCTTTTGTTAATAAATGGAATTTTTTTTCCGCGTTATACAGTGCTTAAGAAATATAATGCTAATACCATTTTTTAGCTAATTTTTAAATATTTTTTCGTATCTATATATGAAGCCTGATTTAGCAAATTTAAAAAAATCTGGACTTGGACTTTTTTTTGCGACTTTTAAACAACTCTGGTAAAATCACGTAATTTTACGTAATATTTTGGAAAATCCTATAAATGCTAAGACCGAAAAAAAAGTGCGAATTCGAGCTTTTAGTGGCGGGTATAAGCTCAAATACGCACTTTTTTGATTACCATATTTTCAATTTTTATAAAAAGACGAAAAAAAAAATTAAAGACTCTAAAATAATTAAATTCTTTTAGAATTAATAAGTATTTTCTTGATATTTTGTAAATGAAAATTTCATTTTAATTTCCATAAAGTGTGAAAAATTAAATCTAAAGAAATTATGTAATCTCACCAAATAATACGAAAAAATTACGTAAAATTACGTAAAAATTGGTATTTTCAACTAGCCATTCATCTTGTTTGTAATTAAAAAAATTTCACATTTTTCATAAAAGACAATTTTTCTTTGTTGATCATTCATTTTATGCAACTTAATTTTTATTTTATAACATTTTTTATTTTATAACATTTTTCATTTAAAAATAAATCTTCCATCATGAAATTTACACCATCTGTTTTTTCTCTTTTCCAGGCGATAATGACGAATAAATATATTTGCTATCGCCTTATAAATTTTAAGGCTTTTGATATTTTAACAAACAGTAAAAATACACCTAGTTGAATAACTTTTTTTATTAAATCTTTTTTACATTTCTGTTTAATCTTAATTTTATTTTATTTAACACTTTTTTCTTTTAATTCTCTTAAAAAAAAGCGTTCAAGATGAGGCATTTTTTAAAAAAATTAAAAAAATAAAGTTTTTTGAAGTTTTTAATCAAAATGTGTTTATGTATAAGTCTTATTTTCAAAAAAAAATTATAGGTTTTTAACAAAATTTTAAGTAAATGAATTATCTCGTTATTTTCCAAAAAAATATAATATTAATTTGCTAAAGGTAATGCAATTAAATATTTCATCAATTAAAAATTGACATTAAATTGCTTTAAAAAAATATTTTAAATTCCTTAAAAGCTTGCAATCACTATTTTTTTAAATACTTTATAATTGCTAGAACCAAAATGCTAATAGATCGTTTAGAAGCATTAAAATCGATTATATATTCAATTATATCGCTAATTATAAAAATCTACAGTTCAAGTATCACCTACTTCAAAATCAGAATCATGACTGGCACAATGGGTTGATTGTGTATTCGTTTCAACTTCTGAGGCTTCAGGTTCTGGTGAAGGAAATTTAAATTGGCCGTAAGAACCAAAATTTTGGATTCGATTAAGCTGTTTTTGTTATTTTTTTCAATTTTTTTAAAAAATACCTCATTTTGAACGCTTTTTTTTAGAGAAATAAAAGTTTAAAAAAAAATTAAAATCTAAAAGTTTTTCCAAATTTTCTCTTCTTTCAAAATTCGCTAAAATAATTGAGGGTTATGGGGTCCCTTGGGACTAGATACAAATAAACCAAAAAAAAGTGTTAAATTTGGGCTTTTTTTGTAAAAATTTCTAAGATGAATTTTTTTTGGAAGAAAAAAATATCATTTTCTAGTAGAAAATTTTACGCTCTTTCGGGTGATGTGTGATTTTAACATGTTTTATATACTTTTGGTGAAGAAATATGGATCTAACCATAGTATACATTAGCAAATTAATGAAACCTTTGAGCCCATCCAGGTGAAGAAATTTTTTTTCGACCCCCCCCCCCCCCTAAAAAATTGGCTATTTAAGGTTTTCACATATGCAGATTACGAATTTGAGGTCGAAAATCGAATCCGTGGACGTTTTGCATTTCATGAACCTTAAATATTACAAAAAAATTCAGAAAGACAAACTTCTACCAAAAATTTTATTCTTTTAAAACTTTTTACGATTTACTCATTTTTCCGCATTCTGATTTATTTTGTTTGATAAGAAATTGACTCTTAACATTTTGAAAATAAAAAAGGGAAAAAAAAAATTGTTTGAATGATTCTTTTTTTTGACGATTAAAATTAAATTAAATTTGATATGATAAATAAATAATTAAAAAAAAAAATACTATAGGAATTTTATTATTGATTGAAAAATTTAAACACTATTTAAATTATCATTACTTAGAGTACGAACTTCAATAGGGTCTAGACAATTAAAACATACTAAAAATAATAAGAGGATCAGTGACTAAAAATTGATAAAATTTATATCGAGGCATTCTAAGAAAATCAAGTGAGATTGCTATTGCTTCAACTAACACTTATTTAAAATAAGCCTTAATAAAACGTATAGAAGAATAAATGAATTTTTTAATAAATGAATTCTGGAAAAACAGCGAACTCACCAGATTCTAATGCCAGATCGTTTAGACTAAATTAAAAGTCTATGTTGATCATTTTGATGGCCGCATTTTTTCTTAAATCTGTAAGCTGAAAACTAAAATATCCTGCCGAAATATCTCTCATTAATGCTGGGGGAAATTAATCAAATTCCTGATTTTTTAGCAAATTAATAAAATTAATCATTTTGACTATTTGATTAAGTTAATTTTTTTTTAAAATTAAATTAAACAAATTTTTGTTTTAGTAGAATAGATAAATCACTCGGAATTAAATGATTCTTTTACAGTGATGCTCTAATCTTAAAAAAAAAGATTTTACGTAAATTTCCTGAAAAAATGGTAAAAATATTAAAAGCGCAGAAAAATTTTTTTTTAATTCTATTTTTTCTTTTATTTTTTTTTTTAATATTTTTTAGAATTTTTTTCTGAATTTTGGGCAAATTTTCGTCAGAAAATTAATCATTTTAAATATTTGATCATTAACAATTAATCGGAGAAAGTGATTTTAAATTAGTGAGTTAAAAAAAGTGATTATCGTTATATAATTTATTGATTTTAAATGAATTTTTTATTTTGAAATTAAGTCTTGATGACGCTTTAAGTTAAGAATTTCAGAGTTTGATGCGAATCTAAACCAGAGGTTACGCTATCAGACCATGGGTTCATATTTAAAATGTTCTTATCTTTTATCTTCTTTTTATTTAATTTTTGTTTTATTTTATACATGAATCAATAAAAAAATTAAATTAAAAATTTTATAACATGGGCCACATGTCAATAAATAAAAAAATTAAGTCATTTAAAGATTTTTTTTATTTTCATTTGGTGTTTTGGCTTTTTTTTTTTAAATTGACTTTGAGTCATTTAAAAAAATGATATTTTAAGATTAATATTTTAAAATTATATTTTTAAAGTTAAATATACGACGAGTTAAATATGATTGCATAATTTTGTATGAAGTTTCCTAAGAAAAGGTATGAAATGGTCAGATTTTTTTTTTCCGAAAAAAAAATAAATAAAATTTTTTTCAAAATTTAGAAAAATAAAGTAGTTTTCTTTTTTTCTTGCCAAAAAAATTTTTTTCGTCGTAGACTTCTGCAGCAAAATTCAAATCGACTTGATTATGCTGAATAAAATTTAAAAAAAAATATGATCTTTAATGTGAAAGAGAAAATTTACTAAATTAAATTTTTATCTTTTAAGCATCTAATTTACTTGTGATATTTGTAAAATAAAATTTCTAATTTTTAGACCATCTAATTTACTTGTGATATTTGTAAAATAATATTTATAATTTTTAGACCATCTAATTAATGACAATCAATTAAAATAAAATTTACAGTTAAAAAAAATTGATTGTGAATTTTGATTCAAAAAACAAAATATTAAAAATGCCAAAGCTCTAGTTCTGAAGGACCAAAACATGTTCTGTAAATTGTAGCTCCTGATACATCCTTCGTACCGCCAATATATTTATTCTACAAAATCTTGTAAAATTCAGAATATTGTTAATTTTGGTACAAAAAACAAAATTAAATATAAAAAACGCCAGAACTTTATTTCGGACCGACTAAAGCATGTAGCAACTCTAAAATTTAAGTCATTTTTTAGTGAAGTCAATGACTAAAAATATAATTTTTTAAAGTTAAGTCATTTTACATGAACAGTGTTTTAAAAAATTAATAGAAAAAAAAATAACCTTAAATTTCTGGATCACAATAAATTCATAAAACTTACTCCAGTTGAAAAATTTAAATTTAAGTGTCTATATTTTAAACTAAAATTTCTGGTTTTGTAAATTTAAAATTTTTTTTTTGAATTAAAAAAATATTTGGATAATCTAGAATATTAAAGTATGAATTTTGATGAAAAATGTGAATTCTGTAATCTGGTTTCGAATTTAGATCTAAATAATTCTTTGTTTATCACAATTCGATTCATTTAGTGACAAACTATAAACAAAAATTTAAAAAAAAATAAACAAAAAAATTGTTTTTTTTTAAATTTAATTAAATATTAGAAAAACTAGCATCTAACTTGATTTTTAAAATAAATTCACATTTTAAAATTAATAAAGTAATTTTTAAATTGATCTAATAAAATTGGTGAAAAACCAGTAATTTTAGTTAATGAATTAGTACGTGCCGTTTTAAGCCATCAAACAAAGTCAATAGGTAAGGATCACATTTAATTGTTGTCTGCAAGGCAAAATGCCACCCTTCTAAATATTGTTAGTTCGCAGACTTTCTATCAAAAGATTTCATCAAGTTGGACAAAAAAAATTAATTTTTATTTAAAAAGCTATTGTCGAAAATATGTTAGCCTGTATCATAATAAATGTTTTAAAAAGCTTAATTTACCAAATAGGTTATTTAAAATTAGCTTTCTATTTACAGCAATTAACAAAAATAAATTATTTCACATTAGTTCGAAATGAATGGTTTATTTAAATTAGCTTACCTAAAATAGCAATTGAGATAAAAAAATTGCTTAAAGATTTAATATATAAGTGTGAAACAACAAATGATCACGCTCATCCTAAATCCAAAATAATATTTCAAACAACATACTTTAGACTTTATAATATTACAACATTCCACAAATGTTTATTAATCATACGATGGAATGCAATTGAAAAAGATTATTCTTACTTCCTAGTTTTGGACTTTAACTTTTTATTATTTTATTATAAATATTTCTTTTTTTATTTTAATTAAATCGTGAAAATAAAAATTATATTTTATTTACATAAATAAAATCCATTTAAAAAGAGCCCAGCTTTTATTTTCACAAGTGGTAGCAGCGTGGTATAAACATTAAGCTTAGACAAAACTGGAACTAAGAAATAAGAAAATATTGATTAATCCTAAAACTCCAAAGGAATTACAAAAATCAGACTTAGATAGAATGAGTGAAGATAATCTTAAATCTAAAACAAGTAGTCAGGCAAGCTCGTTAGGATCAGGTCTTACACAAGAGATGATAACGGAGATTTGCAAGATCTCCAAAGCTCATACTGATGCACAAAATGCCAGTTTTCAAGGACTACTACTAGAGACAATGAAGTCGATGATAACGGTTATGAGACCTCAAGATTCCTTAGTATCAGAAATTAATCCTGAACAAAAGAAAAAAAGTAATAAGATTACGTCTATTGGACAACCAAACTTTACCGGTAATGAAAACATAATGGAATGGATACGGATAACTGAGAGAAATTTAACGATAAGTGACGTGGCAGAAGAATGCAAAGTCACGGCAGCTTGTATTTTCCTTAGAGGGGATGCTGAAAAAGCAATAGATGATTGGTTAGTAGCAAATCCTAGACAAATTTGGGATGATTTCAAAAACTTTTTGATAAAAGAGTTTACAAAGCCAGAGGAGGCACACTTATCACTTACGAGACTTAGACGACTGACCCAAACTGGAGACCTTCGGGAGTACGCGGAACAATTTACGAGATTAGCAATTCAATGAACAATTTACGTGAAAATAAAAATTATATTTTATTTACATAAATAAAATCCATTTAAAAAGAGCCCAGCTTTTATTTTCACATAAGTCAAGATTGAATAACATTTTTTACATTTTATTAATTATTTATTTATTTGTTTTCTGTACCGAGCTAAAGCTCCTTCAGAATAAGTTAAAAAGTAAAATAAAAAAAAAAAAAAAATAAAAATTAAATTAAAGTTAATAAAATGAGATAAAAAAAAGAATCAAAATAAAGTAAATAAGATAAAAAATTGAAAGTTGAAAAGACATAAATTGGAAAAGATTGTTACATGTGGCACATGTTTAAATAGTTCAAGTTTCAGGAAAAAAAGAAGAAATAGTAAGGTAGCAATTACACAATGGAGTTGGGTATTCAATATATCTTGATTCGAAACCTTCTTTGTATTCCTTCACCAGTCTTTCAACCAATGGAATAGAATGAAATCTTTCTCAGTATAAATTAAATCAGAATTAGGACTAAATATTGAAGATAAAAATTCTGTTTCCATAAATTTTTAAGTTTAGATTATCACTCTCTTTTTTGTACCTGAAAAAGACTACTGAACACGACTTTTCAACTGATATCTTCATTTTCCATTTAATAAGCCATTGTTCTAGTTCGTTGAGGTATTTATTAATCTTATTTTCTAGGTTCCCCTTTTTGTTATAAATGAAGAATGTTACTAGATCATCTGCGAATAGCAGAGAGTATTCATTATTTGTTTTGTTTCTTTTGGGGATGTCATTAATATATATACTAAATAAAAGGGGACTAATTACTGAGCCTTGAGGAACACCTGCAGTTATTTGATATTCTTCGCTCAGATGGTCATTCACATTTGCCTTAAATGTCCTAGAGTCTAAAAAGGATCTAATCCAGTTAGTCAAGTAATGAGGTGGATTTATTTTAATCAATTTAAAAAGTAAACCTTCATGCCAAACCCTATCAAAGGCTTTAGAAATGTCAAAAAAAAGGCCGCTAACTCTTTTTTTTCTATTAAATGATTCCACAATTTTTTGAATTAAAAAGAAAAGATTATCTGCTGTTCGCCGGTGTTTCCTAAATCCAGATTGCTCCTGAATAAGGAGTGAATTTTGTTCCAAAAAATTGTATAATCTTGAATATACTATGCGTTCCAGTAGCTTTCCTAAACAACTCGTTATACTAATTGGTCTATAATTTAAAGGATCTTGTAAAGAAGAGGCTTTTTTTTGAATCATAGTAATGTTCGATGTTTTCCACGCTTTAGGGACTCTACCTTCTCGAAGAGATAAATCAAAAAGTTCTATGATTTCTATTAATGAATTTCTAGGTAAGTTTTTTAACATTAAATTATGAATTTGGTCAGGACCTGATGCCGCTTCATTTTTCAATCTTTTTAAAGCCATAATTAATTCATAAATAATCCATCTTCTCAATAAAATCAAACCAATTTTGATTCCAGAATTTTTTTAAAGAGGCCTTTAACTCAAATGTAAGTTGATTAAATTTTTTCTTGAGATTTTGACAGCGGGTTTTCTGAAAGTTTCTTCTTACTTTTCTGCGTTCTTTGATCAAATTAACAATGTTCGGTGGAAGACTCGTTTTGTAGATTATCTGAGAAAGATATGGAATGCTTTTATGTGAAGCAGAAATAATTTTTTCTGTAATTTTATCATTTAGTTGATCTATTGTGAGGGAACTTTCAGTGATATTCACTATTTGAGAATTTAAAATCTCGCTGAATACTTGCCATTTTGCTTTCTTATAGTTAAACTTTTTAGCTGCTGATTTATTTTCTAATTGATAGCCGATAGAAATCGATGCTTCGATTGAGAAATGGTCACTAGTCCATTTCCCAATCCAATAATACATTTTCAATTTAAATTTAAATATATTTGCATCAATGTGTTAGTTTTTTCCTATTAAAACATCATATTCTTCTCCAACACTTGAGCCAGATGTTGTGCAAGTAGCTGTACAATTGGATTTTACACAAGGCCATGAATAAAGGTCATACTAAAACACTGACCCTAAATTTCTGAAAATTTTCTGACCCCCACTTATTTTACAAAAATATTTTCAAAAGTTTTAACATATCATTTAGTTTTGAATTATCTGTACATGGGTTTAGGAAATTTGAAAAATAAAATTGGGTTATATACTTAAAAATACATTGTAACACAGTGCAGCATACTTTTTAGAACCTTTACCTAAAATAATTTTCTCATGTAAAAATAAGACAAAATGAAACAACAATAAGATTTAAATTGATCATTGATTTGATTTTCTAAAAAGAAAAAGAAAATAAAGATTTTATTTTGGATGTTTAAAGTGCAACAAAGTATGTTGCAGTATTTTTTTAAGTATTTTTTATGTGGGCTAGTAGAAAGATGATGAAAGATCTGAGATGCCAAGTAGTTGTATTTTAAAGTCTCAATAAATGAGAGTTTTGATTTTAAATAAAGTTGTTCAAAATTGAAGATTTATAGACATTTTAAAATATTTGACATATGACATCTACTCTTAAGCCCTATCATTTGTCTTAACAGATTGTTTGTTTGTGCAATGTTAAGATACTCTAAAAGAACCATATCATTTACAATTGATATTCTTTCCACATAAGTTTATTTTATCCTGGATTTTGATCTTTTTATGTGAAAATATCATACAAAATGTTTTAGACCAATTGATATCAAATTTGTTATAAAAACACCAATTACTATGGTTGTCAAAGTTTTTATCAAATTTTACAAGAACTCTTTCTAAATCCTTATCTGAGTGACTGATTTTCCAGCCATCAGCAAACATTTTTCTACTAGATATCTTTAACACTATTTTTTAAACAACTCTGCTTTGACCTTTAAAAAATATAACTATTTGAAGGTTTCTTTAGAAAAATGAAAATCTTGAAACTTAAACAGTGATAAAGCTAAAATTTTACCCTTTTTGAGTCAAACAACTACATTTTTAAAGAGGCAATGTCTACCTACTTGAAAAGAGTAATTAAATATCTGACTCTTTATTTTACTCTCAAATTAATAACAGCATTTGAGATCATAATTAGAAAATAATCTGAATTTTTTTCCTACAACAAAAAATGCATAAATTCTTATATCTTGGTATAAATTTTTTAAATGATCAGGTTACATAAATTCGGATAAAGTGTAAAAATTTATCCTACTTTGTACAATCTTATCATTTACTTGAGAATATTGATTCTTTTTATTTGCCACTTAAATACCAGGAGCTAATAGTTAAGTGCTGAATTAATTTTTAAATAGATTTTATTTATTCATGATAAAATAATTCCATCATTAATTATTAATAAGAGACACTAAATTAAAGCTGTTTAATTGTGTTAAAACAAGTAATCTTTTTTATTCTATAAAGCATTACTTATCTTAAATTCATTCATACTTAAATAATAAAATTTCTTTTATTTTCACAAACATTTGGTTTAATTTTTTTAGTTCCAAGTAAAAAAATAATTTTAAGTTAATTATTTATTTATTTATTTCATTGAACGTCTTGAAGGCGGTGTAAAGTTAAAAGATTAAAGAAAAAAGAAAAAAATAACACAAAAAATTAGATAGTTTCTAAGTAAATATATAAGAGAAATGTTAATTTTTTTTTTCTTTTTTTTAATTCAACAAAATTATTATTTATTTTGGCAAATTGAAGTTCATGATCATTATCAAATGATCAAAACTTAATTGATTAAAATCTTAATAAAAATGATGATATTAGCTTTTTTTAATTTGTTTTAAAATTAAACATAAGATGTTTATTATTTAAAAAAAGAAAAAAATTTCTTTTTTTTCTATATGATCTCTAATTGATTGCTCTAAAATCTTTATTTGAAAACTTTTAAGACAAATTAAAAATCGACATTAAGTTATCAAAATTATGACTTTAAATAATATTTTAATATTAATTAAAATATTGAATATTCTTTTTTTAACTTCTAAATAATTTATTTATTTATTTGTTTGTGTGAACCAAGCTAATGCTCCTTCAGAATAAAAATTTGTAAAAAAAAATAATTCATCTTAATTTTTAAATTTACATTCAATCTTCGAAAAACTGGATCTAGTCTTAAGGTTAACCATAGTTAACTTAAAATGCAAACAATTCTTGTTCTCGGGTTTTGTGAACTATTAGTTCACATAATTTTTTTGTTCACGTAAAGGTGAATCAAAATAGAATTATGTGAACAAATTTAATAACATTATTTAATAGAATGCCTTGTGGATTTTAATAAAGAAATTATAAATAAAAGAAATTATGAATTGCTTGAATTATGTTTAGATGGATTTTAGATAAACAATAATTAATTAAATTTTTAAAAACAAAAAATTAATTGACAAAAAAATATTTTATTTTTAAAATAAATAGTTGCCGAAAAATTAATCAGTGCCTCTATCTTTTTTTACTTTTAGAAATTCTACGTTATTTTCTCAACATTTTTTTTTCCACTAATTATTGATTCTAATTTTTTTTCTATTCCACGTTTTGAGTGTAACCTGCCTGCCACTCAAAGTTAAAGACACTTTTATTAAACTTTTACAAACAAAATCGTTAATCTATTTTATTTTAAAATATTTCTTATAATATGCTATTTGTGAGCACTTAATAGTAATCTTCAAACTTACTATTAAAATTTGATCAAGTTGGCCATGAATTTATTCAAATTAAAAAAAAAAGAGATAATTTTTTGCTTGAAAACAGGTCTGGTACGCGCTTTGACTTATAAATATAAAAAATAAAAATTAAAAAAAAAAAAAAAAACTTTCAAGAAATTCAAAATAAATAAAATTTTTCTCATAACCTTCTTTTAAATTTCTAAACCATTTATTTTGGGCATTTAAAAAATTCTAATTTAATTTTTTTTCGAAATTGAGAAAATTTGACTGAAATGAAGAACTAAATTTTAATAAAATTGATAAAAACAAATATTTTATTTGTTTTAATCAAACATTTTTCTAATTACCCTAAAAAGGACTTATTGTAAAAAATCATGGAAAAATGCCTCCAAAGTCTAAAAAAATGTATCTGATCAACTTGTTTGTCATCCTCGACACCGAGAGGTTTCTTGTCTGATAGAGATAATTAAATTCATTTTAATAAATAGCGAACAGTCAGAAGAGAAGGATATAGAGAAATAGAAAAAAATGCAAGCTAACAGAAAAATAGGTGACTTAGTTAAAAAGCTTAAGTTCAAGAAATTCAAAACTTATGTGCTACCTGAATTTTTAATAAAATCAAAAAAATTTTATGCTCTTTCAGAATATATATAATTATAAAAATATTTTAATTTTATAATTGAATACTTGGATCCGAAAAAACTACAACTTTTTAAAGGATTAGTTATTTTTAGATCCCTGGTTAAAGATTTTTTTTTTGAGCCTCCCAAAAAAATTGAAATTTAAGGTTTCAAAGAACGTAGTTTACGAAATTCAAGTCGAAAAATTACAAAGGAACTTTGTAAAAAATCCCAAATAAAAAACTAGTTTTATTAAAAAAAGCCAACAGGACAAAATTAAAAATATCTTTGAAAGATATTTTAATATCTATTTTAATAAAATTAAATCATTTACTAAAATTTATAAAGAGTTTTTCGGATTATTTTTTCTAAAAATTGAAAAAACCTTGATGTACTTTTAAAAATTGTCGTCAATCGATGGTTGGAAAGAGTAAGCGCCAAAATTGTTAGTAAATTGTAAAGATACCTAAAATCATAAGCTTGACAATTTAACCATATTCGAGCCATTTTCAGTCTATCGTTCTATCGGATTTTTTAAAAAGAAAAAAAGTATTTAAGTTTTATGAAAAGTATTTAAGTTTTAAAATAAAAATATTTATTAAAAAATACTCTTATTTTTTAAATGAAAACAACTTATTTAATAAGACAAAATACGAAAAACTAATTTTTCGAAAACTTCCGGAACTATACATTCTAAAGAACGCTTTTATAATATTTGTTCTGTATCTGTTTCGAGTTAATTCAGATAAAAAAAATTAAATAAATAAAAAAAAATTAAAAAAGATAAATCTAAACAAATAATGACATGTTTTGGCATCTTGAAGTTGCTGATCAATTCAAAGAGTTTATTTTATTTAACTATTTTATTTAACATTAAGATTCTTATTAGATTCTTTGATAGAAATAACAAAATAATCTTTTTTTAATTTTTTCAATTTTAATAATGCGAAGCAAAGTTAAGTCTTAATCAAGAAACTTAAGTCTCTCTTTTCAAACAAGATCTTACTAATTAAGAAAATCTCAAATAAGAATTGAATTATTGTTCTTTTCAAAATCTGTTAATTTCTTTGGGTTAAACAAATTAGGAATGTCTTTTAAAACTACATGTAAAATCTTTTGATATCTCATCTAAGAATCAATCCTTCATTAAAAATTCCTCAAGATTCTAAATATGAATTTTCATGGAATTATTAGATAAATTTTTTAAAAAAATCTTATTTTAATTAATAATTTTGTTATTGATCGTTTATGTTTATCCTTCAATCATTTCAAAACATCTATTTTAAACATTAAAAATATAATTTTTCTTAAGTCAGTTAAAATTTTTGTTAGATTTTTTTTGATTTATAAAATTTTTACAAATCAATTAATTAAACTTTTTTTTTATAGTCTTTTTATTTTTTGATACAAAACATTTTTAAATATTGCATTTTAATAAATTTTTATTTCAATTGAAATAAATGAAGAGTTAATTAGTATATTAAATAGATAAGGGCACTAGCCTGTTGATTAAACTTTAAAAAAATCTATTTTCTCGAAATAATTATTGATTGTGAAGTTTCATGCTAATCTTCCAAATGTTTAAGGGAAATTGAAGTTTATGATCAAATTAAAATTTCAAATCAATAATTTACAATTAAGATTGAAAAAAAAATTGTCTTTTTTATAAATTCTTTAGCTTTATTATACATAATTTGTTTAATCTTTGACTAAGAAAAAATTAAAGATTAAATATTATTCTTTATTTTTTTTATTTTAATTAAAATTAAAATATCATTTAAAGGGTTTGTTTGAGCCATAATTTGGATAACTAATAGTGAATAAAAATTTGTCCTTAAGGTTTTTAAATGTAGATTTTTAAAGAATCATTTAAAGATCAATTAGAAAAATGTTTTTTTTCCTCAAGAAATTGAACATTTAGGGTTTAGTTAACACGATATTTTTTATCCCGATATTTTCCTCAAAAGCCCGATATTTTTTATACCTCCGGTGGTGTCATAAACGCTGATAACTTGATAGTGTCTATGTTCCTTGTTGCATAGCTGGTTGGTCTGGGTTTCTCATTGAAATTAATTTTCTTTCTTAGTGATAAATCTTCTCCATTCTGTCACTTTGTCCAAGCAACTCCAATTTTTCTTGTCTTGTCAAGATTTTGGTCCAAGATTACCCTATTGATTGTACTTTCAATCGAATCAATGCCATGTTGGTTTGTATCATCCATTTCTTCTCCTTCAAAACAAATTTTCTCTTTCTTTCTTTAGAATTCTCATCAGCATCAGCATCAACTTCTTCAAATTCATCCAAAAAGTTATGATTGTCCAAAAAATCCGCATCATCATCATCTGAAGCTATAGATTATGTCATCAGTGTTTCTCAAGGCTTCAAGGGCCTTTAGGGCAGCTTATCTTTAAGACATTTCAAATTTTTGACTATTTTAATTTCAAATTATTTTATTTATTTTATTTAAACAGTTAATAATCAATTTTGGCAAAATGTAAATAAAATTAAGTAATAAATTCAAAAAGTGTCAAATTGACACCGCCGGTTTTTATAGGTATATTTTTTTGGCATGAAAATTCAATTTTTTTGATCCAAAATTTCAATTTTTTTTTGTTTTTGATACCAAGTAAATTTTGTGAAATAAAATTACTAAAAACTTTTTTCCAAAAAAAATTTTTAAGATTTGCACTCAAAAATTGTCAAATTGACACCGCGGTCCCTTGAGTGTTAAAAAAAGAAATAAAAAAGCTTATTTCATCATTTAAATTGAGATTTTGATTTTTTAAATGTTGATCTTTTGATCATGATCATGGATTTCAAACTGCCAAGTTTAAAAATACAATTCTATTTCACTCATTAAACTTAACAAAATTGAGTTTTATTAAATTTGATTGTGAAAAACACGAAACAACAAATGCTTCAATAAATTTTAAAAAATAATATTTTTTTTTTTTAAATATAGTTCGGTAAAGCCTTGGCAAAAAAATAAACTTTTTATTTTATTTTTATGCGGTTTTTAAAAACTAAGCTATTCTCGAAAGAATTTTAAAAATATTAAATAATCTTTGAACTTCAAGGAACCAACTTGCCTCCAATATGGTGCAGGAGGCATAAAGTATTGGATAGAATTTGTCATCAGAGACTTAATGCCACTAACTTAAAATCTTATAATGAAAATTTACAAAGAGGATATTTACATATTCACTGCAAAAAAATAAATCAATTTATTCATAATAAAAAAAAAAAACAAAATTCAAAAATTAATAAGGTTATGTGTAAAAAAAAATTATAAATATTTAAGAAATGTAAAGAATGATGCAAGGTAACTTTAATCAACACTTAAGACTCGTGATACATTAAAATATGATTAAAAAAAATGGAAAATTACAGACATATTTTTTTTGTTTTTTTTTATTAAAATAATAGATAGGGGAGGACCCCGGGCAGTTTGTAATGGTAATTAACCTTCCTTTCACCCCATGTTAAGTAGCTTTGATAATTAAAAAAAATGAGCAAAATTTTGTTCAATTTAATTACAAAATAAACAGATGAAAACTTTTTTTTTTTTGGATCACTTGAAAAATAAAAATTTGAATAGAGCATATTAAATTTAGAATGAATTTAAAATAAGATTTTTTTTAGGAGATGAGAGATATTATTTTTCATATCTGTAAAAATTACCCTTTAAAGTACAATTTTAAAATGTTATTTAATAATTTTTTTATCGCGCAAAAGCTATTCGCATCACTAGTAACTCTTTATTCTAAATATGGCATTTTCGTCAGAATTTTTTTAAGATTTTTTGATTATAAAAATTAATTAAAATAAATAGTGAATAAAATTCTATAGTAAAAAATGTTTCTTTTTCCTTTAATTGTCCCTTTTCTTCTCAATATGTCCACCACTATAAGCATCACTGGACGCTCTTTAGGTCTCTTCAAAATAAATAACTGTTCTAAATCAAAATAGTAAAAAATAATAAATCTTTTAATAATATTTGATTCACAGAATTTTACAAAAAATTAAAAATTAATTTAAAAACATAATTTTTCTGCCAATTTTTGAGTTTTATCAAATTATTAACAACTTTGGTTTATTAGCTGGCAAGATTTTTGTTTCATGAATACATTTTTTACCTTAGATTTATATAGTATTTTTTAAAGTAAAAATTATATATTTTTTTTGACATATAAATAATACTTTTAATATTTTCATTCACTTAATTTTTTTTTTCTACTAAAAATTATTTTCATTATTAATTTTTCATTGAACAAAATAAATCTAAATATTTAAAAATATATTCAAGCTTTGTATTTTGATTGTTAAAAGATTATTAATAAATGGATAATGATTAAAATATTGAAAAAAAAATTAAGTGAATTAGAATATTAAAAGAATTATTGATATGTCAAAAAAAATATATAAAATTTACTTTAAAAAATACTTTATAAATCTAAGGTAAAAAATGTATTCATGAAATAAAAATCTTGCCAGCTGAATATTTTAGAATAAATTTGAATTGTAGAAATTTGTCTTTCTTTTGATGACTGCCGTCAATAAAATTATCAAATAAAGATTTCAATGTTTTGAAGTGTGCTGCTCATTAATTTGAAAAAAAAGTCCAATCTGACTTGAACTTTTGACAGACTCTGAAAAATTTTTCACCAAAATATTTGCTTACCTTAATCTTTTATTCAGAATGAAAAATCGATTGAAAAAATTTGAATCGACTTATTAATTTTGCCAATCGATTGCCATTCGGACAGGCTCTGAGTTTTCATACAATTTTTTTCCTCAAAAATAAAAATATACAATGATATATATAATACAATGAATTACTCTACGATGAACAAAGAAAAAAATAAAAGATGAGAAAAAAAATGGAATAGTCGAATCTATAAAATTTTGCCTAAACAAAGAGTACCGGGAAGAAACAAGAAGAAAAAAAATACAGTTACTTACCAAAGCCTTCTGAAGAAACCACCCATCTCACCCATTTTATTATTTTTTTTTTGCATAATTTTAGATTATCAAAAACAAAACAAAATTCGGATTATTATTTATGTCAATATTAA
>QEOQ01000455.1:262634-352144 GCA_010279815.1 Brachionus plicatilis
TTCGTAATTACGCAACTCAATTTAACTTTCTCTCGCATAAACATTCGGCGAATCCGGTAATAAAAAACAAATCTGGCTCGCCAATACTATTTAAACAAGCCAACATTCATGCTGAAACGTTCAATTTCCGCTTGATTGATTTATTGATCTCATTGGTCCGTCATTTCCATTGGCCCCTCCAAATCGGTCCACCTCCTCTTACACAATATAAGCACTGAGAAAACTAATTTCTTACCACTTCCTTCTTTAAATATTTGACAGGATTTTTTCTAATTTTTTCAATTTGAAAATTGCTCTTATTGCGTAAGTAAATTTATCGCCGGCCAACCATCCTCTCCCATCGCTCATATAAAACAACTAACCTTCTCTCTCTTTTACAGACTTACACTCCACAATGATGTCATACAACTGTGCCAAGCGATTCAAGTACGGCGGCGAGGAGCGCGAGAACGAGAACCCGAACGAGACCATTTCGTCCATAGACGACAATCCCACATCGCCCATTCACATGGACGCCAAGCTCTCCTCCTCGTCCACCCCGCCACTCTCCTCTCTCACCAACAAATTTCCCCTCCACTCCTCCTATCACTACCCAAACTACAGCTATCCCTACTACGGCCAAGACACCGGCTACACCTTCAACTACTACCAGCAGCAGCAGCAGTACGGCCAAGTGTTTAACCCGCGAGTGCAGGCGAGCAGAAACTCGATGGGCTCGTCGGGCTCGGACACGTCTAGCGCGAGCCTGGCCTCGCCTCAGACCGCCGACTTGGCCTATGCGAAGTCGGCCGGCTCTAAGAAACGCCGGCCTATCCCTGTGGAGAACAAGGACGATCAGTATTGGGAAAAAAGAAGGAAGAATAATGAAAGTGCGAAGCGCTCAAGGGACTTGAGACGCAGCAAAGAAGAGCACATTTCGGTCAGGGTCATTTATTTGGAGCAGGAGAATTTGCAGCTGCGCACAGAATTGGCCATGATGAAGACAGAGACTGAGAAGTTGAGGGCTATGTTGTACGCGGCGTCCAATTCGGCGCTGGTGGCCACCAATTCTGCTAGTGTGGTTTAGATTCTTTTTTTTTATGTAAATGTAAATGTCGGTGATTTTGTTCTTTTTTTTTTGGTTTGTTTTTGTTTGTATTTATTTTTGTGAATAAAATTTTTGACTCAGAAAATAATCAAATTGTTTAAATCAAGTGGAATTAATTAATGCTGGAATTTGACACTGTTAATAATTGGTTTTTTCGTCTTTTTTTTTTTTTTCTTTGCTTTGTTTTTAATCCTGCAAAAGAATTTTTATTAATTAAAAATTTTATTTCAGTTGCATTTTGTTGGTTATTTTTACAATAAACACTTTAATTATGAAAAAAAATTTTTTTTTTAGAATTTTCAAGTTTTTTTATTCACTACAACAATATAAAATTAATATTTCGTTTTCCCATTAACTTGAATTGAAAATTTTTTGGCAATGTTAAAAGATGGGTATACGAGGTTGGGAGGAGTTTCTGTGTTTTATTGTCGAATTATTTAAAATTAATCTATTGCTTAGTAGTTGATTAATTAAAAAAAAAGTGCGAATTTAATTTGATTAATTTTTTGAAAATTTTTTATCAAAAAGCGCACAATATTAAGGGTAATATAAATTAAATTGATATTGTAGTTTTTGAGTAAACTTGAAGAAACGATCTTAGAAAAAACTCAATAATTTCTTTCCGACTCTAAAATAGTCAATTGCTTACTAAATTTATTCTAGATACTATTCATGAAAAATGCAAAAAAACTTGTTATTTTATTTAAATTAAAATTTTTTAGATGTTGTTCTGAAAGAGATTCCAAACTCGACTTCTTGCTCATTGCAGTGAACAGTTCAACACAAAAAAATTCCCTTTGCTAAAACTCAAGTCCTGACATGTCTCTACTTAATATTTAATCTTGAATTAACTGCAGCTGAAGCTCATGTTCTGACAAATTGAAGTTTCAGATCAAATTTAAAATCAAAACGATCATTTAAAATTTTAAAGCTTAAATAATATAATGATTTTAATAATTTTTAAGAAATAAATACTAAACACTACTGGGCATGTTATGTCTAATAATGGTTCATTACCAAATTAACATCGAAATGATTGATCTCTAATTTATTTAACAAAAACAATCAATAATTTAAATAATTCAGGTAAAGTTTATTCACAGATTCAAATTTATAACTTTTATATCCATTCATTCAAACTGAAATAATTTTTCTACTTCAATGAATTTTAAATTTTAAAATAGTTAATTTTTTTAAAAGTAAGTTTACATTCAAATCAATTAAATATTTAAACCTTTTAAAGTTCAATAAAAAGGGACATTTTAAAATTTTAAATATGAAAATAAACTTGACATGACATGTCAAGTAATTGCTTTGGAAAAAATTTATTTTTTCTCTATTATTAAAAAAAATATTAAAATTTATATTTTGATCTTTTGATTTTGATCTCAAACTTTAATTTGCCCATGTTCTAGCTACTATATAAACCACTTATTTTTTGTTTTAATTTTTCACTCTGAATCAAGTATTTAAAAAAGATTTAGTCTTAGTATTTTAAAATTCCCAATAATCTCCAATAAAAAAAAATTTGAAATTTTCAAAGCCTGAAAATTTAGAGAGACATTGGAAGAAAATTGGTCAAAATTATTCAAAAAATTTGTTTTTTGGCGATCAACGCACAAATGAATTCTGGAAGATGGTCTAATTCAACCAGGAAAAAATTAGATCTTATTTTATTTATTTATTTAGCGAATATTTTATCAAATTATTCTTTAAAGTCGATTTTGACTTTTAATATAAAATGCTTTAAAAAATTATTAAAGACAAATATATTAAAAGAAAAGGATAAACATTTCAATGACACGATTAAACACCTTTTTAAGTGTGAATAATAAATTTATTTATTCTATTTCATTGATAACACTTATTAATAAAAATTCCAAAAATAATAATAATTTAAATCAATTAGTTTTTCTTAATAAATACAAAAAATGAAAATAAAATTAATTTCAAATTTTTTAATAAAAAATAATCCTGTATAAAATTTTTTTTTGCATTTAATTGTAAAATCGGCATTTTGAAACTCTTAAATAATAAGTCAAATATTTGTTTTTTTGATTTTTTTTTATGTTCAGCGCTTTTTGGAACAAATTTTCATTAAGAACTTGGTTCTGGTTATACCAACTAAATGTGAAGTGAAATTCTAGATTATTGGAAGAGTTTTTGTTCAAATAATTTGATTGAATTCGTTCATTAAAGATAACAAGTTCTGATTTCAGTTAAACGTGACAAACTTTTATTGTAAAATAATTTTTTTGACCATTCAAAAATAATAAATATTTAACAAACAAATTTATTACTAAAAATAAATTCCATTTGTCTGAAAGGAAGTATCATTTTAAACTACCTGAGTGAATCTCAAATTATATTTTTTAATAAATAAATATTTATTTATTGTTCATTCATTCAGTGCAAATTTTGAACATATAATAAAATTTAAAAAGTTAATTTTTAATTTAAATTTGAATGGATTATTATAGAAAAATTTAAAATGTTTCAATGATTGATTTTGCTTTTTGAAAAGATCTTCGAAGTTCTTTTATAGCTTTTTAAATATCTTTAAAAAATATTATTCAATTTTCTTTTTGAAAAATTGTCTAAAGTAAATTGAGTTTCAGTAATATTAAAGGAGGATTCAACAAAAATGTATAAATAAATAAATGCTTATAACCAATATTTATTTTAGATAATTAAAAAAAAATTTCTAAGATACAACCATTTGGAAATAATTTTTTTTTTGACTCTAAATCGAGTTTTTTTTCAGAATTGATAAGAATCATTAAAATTTTCAAATAATTGCCATCGATCAAATCTAGAACCAGCACCAGTATAACAGTTTTTTGAAAATAAAAAATTATTTTTTTTATTTGAAGCACCAATTACTGTAAAAATCCAAGAACAAATTACATTTTTTTGTTTAAATTTAAACAGTTTAATTTGAATAATTCAAAAAATAAAAATTATATTATCAAGTTAAAAAATACACAATTTTCGAAGGGAAATAAAAATTTTTTGATTTTATTTTTCAAATGCTTCTAGCTTTTGCTTTTTTATTTTTTTTTTAAATTTAAAAATTATATCAATTTTATGTAATTTTCATTTTTACAAAAATACAAATACAATTCAAAATTCATGTGTAAAAAATAAGAAATTATTTTTCTTTGTACTGAATAATTCGAATGTTTTTTTGAGTTTTTTAGATCAATTCTAAAACCAGCATCTACAAGATGATTTTACGAAAAATAATTAAATTAACTTTTAAATGTCAGATACAGTCAAAAACCAAAAACCAAATTAATTAATATTTTTATCTGAACATTTTAATTTGAATTATGTAAAAAAAATTAATTATTCAACAGTTTATTTTTAAAACTTAATTATTTAGGAAATAAAATATTTCAAAATTAATTTTTAATGTTGCTATCTATGGCTTATTTAATTTTGTAAATAAACAATTATCAGCTTTGGCTAAATTAAAAAATTATTTCTCAGTATGATAGGCCTCTTATTTTGTTAGATAAAAAAAATAATTATTTTTTATGTAATCGAAGATTGGGCTTCAACTCAAGCCATTTGGTCACCAGCGCAATTATTTAATTAAGAATAGTTTCAAAATGTGTCAACTGCAACAGATCTAATCAAAACATTTTAGCATCAATTAGTAGCAAAATTATTAAGCAAGATCAAATTTTTATTTAAAAATTTTTTCAATTTAAAAATCATGTTATTTTTAATTAGAGTGAATGGGACACGAAATAGGAGCAATTAGAAAATTAATAGTTTTTTTATTCGAGTGCAGATCAATCAGCATTAATTATTTGTTTTAATTGAATCAAGCTGGGAATTGTTTTATCAAGAGTTGTATTACTCTAAATGATGTTTTATAAGGACTCAGTCAATTATGTTTGCATGACTGGGCCCCGAGTCAAATAAAAGTAAGCTATACACACAGCATGAATCGATGCTATTGTTTGTGTTGATAAATTGATATATTTGTTTTATTGCTTAATCAATTTTTGTTAATCTAAAATTTATTATCATTGATTGAAATTTAGTTTCGGCTGAGTGGTTTGGGATTTAGAAGTTTCAAATGCAAGTGACAATTTCAACAGCAATTTAATCGTTTATTTTCTAATTTTTTTCTAAAAATATCAAAATAAAATAAAGTAAAAAGATATTTTTTTATTGGAGTAATCACATAATGTTAGTTCTTCTGGAAAGCTGTCAAAGTTCATCATCTTTTTTTATCACAAAGACATTAATAAAAGGCATGTAATTATTAATTATGTTATTAATATTGAAATAAAAGCGAAAATTACTGAACAAAGGAACAAAAGTATTTTTTCATTTCTATTATAATAAAAGAGGTACATAAATAAAAAAAAAGTAGTACAATTTATATCAAATTAGAACAAAAATAATTAAAACATAGACAAAAATAATATTCAATTTACTTTTTTACTGGTCTACCGCGTTTTTTTTTAACTTGGGGCTGTGGAGTAACGATTGGGGTCTCTTCAAGACGAGGTTTTTTTTGATATTGGCTCTTGCACAGACGGATCGTCCGAATCTGATTCTTCATATACGCTGATACCCAAATCATTTACATTTTGAGTTTTAATTGGCTGACGAGTTAAGGCATTGGTTGTGGCTTTAGGGCGACCTGGACGACGCTTTCTTTCAAATGGAATGTTCATTATCGGCCAGAGTCAAAGCTAGATATTCTTGAGATGATTCTAAGTTACGAAACTAATTAAATAAATTAAGTTTTTTTAGATATATATTTGTTTCAATTAGATCAAATTAGCTTTCAAAGAAATAAAATAGTTACTAACTCAATCATATTTGACATAATTTAATTTAATTGTACTAAAAAAATTATTGACACTAACATCAGTATTTTTGTTCTAGAAAATATAATTTTTGTTTTTTTTTAATATATTCTATGCGTTAATAAAATTTAAACAAAAAATTTATTTATTTGCAAAAATAAAATTTATCGTTTGATTTAAAAATAAATTAAGATTAAAATAAATTAATAAAAATATTTTTTTAGTATTCAGATAATATTAGTTCTTCTGCAAAGCTATCAAAGTTCATCATCTTTTTTTTTATCACAAAGACACAAAAAAAAATTTATTTATTTGAAAAATAAAATTTAATCATTTACCTTAAAATATTTTTTGCTAAAATTATTTTTAATTATTAAAGAAGCTATTGTTTGTTGATCAATTGATAAATTTTATTTTATTGCCTAATCAAATTTTGTTAATCAAAAATTATCATCACTGATTGAAATTTAGTTTCGGCTGAGTGGTTTGGGATTTAGAAGCTGGAAATGCGAGTGACAAATTCAACGCTTCAATAAAATGATTAGCATACATCCCTGAAGAAATGCCAGTTAATACAAACATTTGATTCCATCTTAATCATGCGATTTAATCGCTTAATCCACTTTCAATTCGAGCAGTCAGCCAGTCCAGCCACTCGCACTTAAGATAAGAACAATCACGTTCTGACACTCAGACGATGAGAAACAAATTCGTTACACAAACAACTTTAATTCAACATTTCCGAATTTGAAAAGGAATTAGACTGAGTAATCCGCAAATAATCAAGTAGCTCTTAGAACAACAACAACAAAAGCATGACTTGAGTAATGAATTAGCAAGAATTAGCACTTCAGGAGATCAAGTTGTGTTTGTTCAAGTGATTGACGTCTTATTACTTTGGCCAGAGACAAATGTTGGTGAATTAATGAGTTGAATTGTTGAGCTAATCACCACAAGCCGAACTACATGAAAACACTGTGTCGTTTGATTACAACACATGGCGTCTTATCGATTGCAAACTTGACTGACCACTGCCTGGCCACAATCTTCTTGAATCGATGATCAAAAATGTGCCCACTTCAGCAAACAAAACAGATCAGAGATAATACTCAAAAGCGGCGCGGAGCAAGCCATTGTGTTTACATTATTCAAACATCATAAAAGTTAATTTAATTAAGTAGCTCTTTTCAATTCTCAATAGATTAGATATCAATAAAAAATGCTTATCTGATCAAGAGGAAAATTCAATTAAAAGATGCATAGGAAATATGTGAAATGAGACCTGCAAAAAAAAAAACTCGTAGAACTTACAAGATCTTTCTAGGAAAAGGAAGTGGAAGAAAAAAATATAAATAAACAATGATCTTGAAGCGGAAGTTCATCGATGTTCTTTTCCATATTTATTCATGAAAAATTTTTGGATTTATTTTGTTTATTTTCAATAGAAAAAAACCCAATTATCACAAATATTTTTGGTCCCAATTATTTTGCTTTCTAACTTTCATGCCTTTTTCTGTTTTCGAACTAATGTTACTTTTTTTTTTTTTATAATTTTTCATTTTTTAAAAAAAAACCAAAAACACAAAAAAAAATTTATTTTTATTTTTTTACTTCTCCTTAAAGGAGGTTTATTCAATTCAATAAATAAATAAATAGAAAAAAACGAAAAGAAAACTGGCTGTTTATTAAAACAAAGAAAAAAAAAGTATAGAAAACAAAATATACAAGACAATATAGAAAAAATATAGAAAAAGCGCCAAGCTTCTTTTATTTTGACTTTAAATAATTATTTATATAAATAAAAGTGAGCTTTTTCATATTTTCTTTTGATTTATTTTAAAATATTTTCTATTTATCTTTTTCTTTACCTGTAATGTTCTTTATAATCTTATGTAATAGCTGTAATGTCTCTATAAATTATTTTTTCTTAATCAATTGAACCTATATATGTAATTACTCTTCTCTTCTATGAAAAAATTATAAATATAAAACTAAAATTTAATATTCAAAATTCCCCTTTCCTAAATTATCTTTAAAAAAAAAAATAAAATTTAATAGAAAAAAAAACGAATAAATAAACTTAATTTGATGAATTATGCAAAAGTTTTAAAATTAAATTTCTCTCTGATTTTATGTTAGAAGGCCATTTGGTCGAAACGCGTCGTGACAATTTAATTTTTATTCGAAAGCTTTTTAAAATAAATATTTTTTTAAAAAAAAATCGTAATTTCTAATTATAAAGTAATTTGGAAGAATGAAGTAAGAAACTAGTCCGAAATAGAAAGTGAGAGCGAAATGAAAAAATAAGAAATGAAAAGAAAACTACAAACTAAATTCATATAAAAATTTAAAATTAAAATTTTTATTAGTTATTCTTTTTTTTCTGTTTTATCTTTATTTTATTCTATTTAATCAAAAAGACACAATCTCGAAAGGGGGCTGCTTAAAGGAAGTAGCTCTTTTCCAACCAGTCCGTCTAAAATCCCCCTATTATTATCATTATTAATGTCTCTATAAATTATTTTTTCTTAATCAATTGTACCTATATATATGTAATTACTTATCTCTTCTTAGTTTTTTATATTATTGTACCTTAATTTAATTTATTTTTTATATATTTCTTATTAATGACAAATTTATTGAATTACTATAAATCTCCTTAACACATCAATCTGCATAATCGGCACTATCTCATATCATAGAAAATTTTTTTATAGAAAAAGAAAATTTTTTTGTCGAAATATTTTAAAGAAAATTAATATATAGAAATTATTAGAGAAAATTTTCATCGAAAATTATTATAGAAAATTTATTAAGTCTCAAAGTCCGGCCGAGTTGGCTCCAGTTATACAAAAGAATTACATTGGCTTAGTCGATCCAGAAGATGCGAATTGTTCACGTGTTGTACCAAAATATCCTCCAAGCTTTTGAAATCTTAGGAAACAGATCCATAATAGTCTACCTAGGTCAAATAATAACTTGGAGGCTTGGTATAAGTCTCTTTCGAAAGATGTTGGATCACATCTAGATATAAATAAGTTGGCTAAACATTTGGAAAATGAGTAGCATTTAACAGATGTACTAATTGAGCAAATTAATAGCGGCATAGATTATCCATGTGAAAAATCATAAATCAAAATAGATATTGAAATTATGTCTTTGTTTAGTAGGGTCTTGCCCAAAATGTGAACAGAAGTTCACCAAAAAATGTCATGATTATCTTGCTTAAAATGTGAACTTTATGTTCACCAAATTTCTGTTCACAAATTTTGTGACCAAAGTAAATTTAAAAAAAAAAATTTAATTTTTCGTGAATTAATTTTTTTTTATGTGAACATTAATTAAATGTTAATTTTGATAAAAAAAAAATAAAATAAATTGTCAAAAATTATTTTTTAATTTTTATGTTTTTTTGCTATATACAATTTTACTCCTTTAATATTTTTCATTAATTCTCCACAAATCTCACATGGCACCGGATTGGCATTTTTGCTTAGTGTTTTTTTTACTACATTCAAAGTCTCTTGTGAAGTTGATATTGCAGCCATAGCTCGGGTGTACCAAACCAATCTCAGAGATTTATTTGAAAATTTTTAAATCAATATTTTTAGTCATTATTTTTAATTTCTTTGTAAAATTAATCTTTTGGGATATCAAAGTTGATACATTAGCTTTTTGATTTAATTTTTTTTAAATGAAGCAATTAAATTTTTTAACTTAATAAAAAAAAATAGTTGCAAATTTCAACAAGCATAACAAAGTAAAGATTTTTAATTTTGTCTTAATTTTAAATTAAAAATTTGGTGAACATTTTTTATTTTATGTGAACTACTTTGGTCACAAAATTTGTGAACAGAAATTTGGTGAACATAAAGTTCACATTTTAAGCAAGATACTCATGGTCACATTTTTTGGTGAACTTCTCTTCACATTTTGGGCAAGACCCGTTTAGTGTTTACAATAAAGAAAAATTAGCAAATTTTTTTGAAAGATTAATTTTTGTTTTAAAATAATTAATTGTTTAATTGTTTTTTTTCCATAATTATAACTTTTTTCTATAATTAATACAGGTAAATTTCGATAATATTTTTCAATAAAATGAGTTTCTATAAAATGATTTTTCTTTTCTATAAAACTTTTCTACAAAAAATTTTTCCATAAAATTTAATTACTTTTATATTTATTTTATATAATTTTGAAATTATTTTTTTTATAACTTTTTGACCTATGAGGTCTATACAAGTTTTTTTCTCAATAAATAATAATAATAATAATAAAATGAATATGTCCCGTATAATCTGTCGTATTCGTCTTGTACCTCAGTTTGGTCTCTGTAAGTTTCATTGTAGTTCCTTAAATAATCTCTCGATTTTTGCACGATTAGCTACCATAGATGGCTTCCGAGTAAGCCATCTCCACAAGCTCACTTGCTGTGGCTTTTTATTATTTTCATTATTATTTATTTTGAAAAAATTCTTTACGTTTTTATTTTATTGTATTTTTTCTTGATTATTTTTTTTCTGAAGGAGCTTTAGCAAATAAATAAAACACAGATAAAACAAATAAATAATAATGAAATACTCAAAAATTATCTTAAATTATCAAAATCTTCGTTGATTCAGTGGTTTAGGATTAAGAAGTTGGTAATGCGAGTGACAGAAATTTTATAACTTATTTTCTAATTTTTTTCCTAAAAATATCAAAATCAAAATAAAATGAAAAAAATTATTTTTTTTTGGAGTAATAACATAATGTTGGTTCTTCTGGAAAGCTGTCAAAGTTCATCATCTTTTTTTTATCTATCACAAAGACATTTAAAAAAATTTAAACCAAAAATTTATTTACAAATTAAGATAATACTGTTGATTTTTTATTCTGTTGATAATTAATAAAATATTTGTTGAGAAAATATACTCGGCCATTTTAATATCTTGTATTAAAAAAAAATTGGATTATTCGAGTTATAAAAAAAAGTTTTAGTCCAAATGTTAATTAAGCTCTGAACAGCCTGGTCATAATTGTTGAAAATGTCTTCCAAAACCTAATATTTCATTCCTTTAGGTCTTTTTCAAAAAAACTATCACCGGATTCGCTTTCCAAATCATTTTAGAACAAGCTGAGAAAAATTCTCTTTCAATTTTGGAAATAATTTTAAAGTCAAAAAAGGTTTTTGTATTCAAACAGTATAATCAAAAAAGTTGTATATTTATTAAGAGTTTTTTATTTGTTTTTAAAGCATTTTTTTAAAGCAAATTTATTTTAATGATAAAAAAATAATTTTTGTTACTATTTCAATTTCAAGGTTATACAACAGGCTAGTGCCCTTATCCAAAAATTCGACTGATTAACAATTCATTTATTTGATTTAAATAAAATTTTTTAAAACTTAAAATTAAGATTTTTATTTTTAATTTGAAAATGTATTATGCTTTAAGTTCTTAGAGTCTAGAAAAAAAAATTTTTAAATTCGATTCATAAAAATCAAAAATCAAAAAATTCAATTTATTCTTGTTTGATATACGCAGTTTAATATTCTTTATAAATTTCAAAAATTTTTCAACTTTTTATTTGCTTTTAAAATCAATAATTTTTTTTAACTGAAAAAAAGTTTTCTTTCTGGCTTTTTTTCAATAATAAAAATTGGCACATCCTTTTTTCAAACAAAACTACATACCAAGGTGTAGAAAATTGTATGCTCATTTTATATATTTTTTTTTGTCTCTATCTTCAACTTTGCAAGGAGAACCACCATCAAATCGACTAAGGAGTCTAAAACCACATTACAACAGCGATGGAAACCCACACTCAGGTAAAGAAAAATAATTCTATTTTTATTGGCAAGTGTGTCAATAAGAAGAATGATGAACTCACTGAAAATTAAACATAACTTTTGAGCATAGTTTTTTTAATAATTTCAAAAAATTTCAAACACATTTTTTTAAAATATACTAATTCATTTAAATTAAAGATGCCGATGATTTTATGAAATAAAAAAAAAACTCGGATTTTTTTCGGAATATGATGACTTTCCAAAAAAGGTAGACCAAGTAAAATAGCGGGTAAATGGTTTAGCCAAATTTAAACAGAATTAATAATAATTACTTTAAGACTTTAAAACTTAAAAACTTTATTTATTTAATAAATTTTTTACTCAATCAAAATCTGTGTTTAAAAGTCATATAAAAAAAAATAAATATAATGATATTTTAATTTGCTGTTAGGCACAGAAAAATCTTGTAAAACAGTGATATGTGTTAAAAAGTTTCTAGACTGTGGGTAACATTATTTTCACTGTGGGTAACCAATTAACTCATTGATAAAAAATAAAATTAAAAATCACTTGTATTAAAAAAAAAATAATTATTTCAATAAATTTATTAATTAATCTAAATATAGATCTGACTGAAAAAAAAAGAAAAAAACTCGAATAAACATTTAATAATAGGCAAATATCTCCATTAGAATAACAAAAATTGATGACTAGAAAAATCAAAAATAAATAACAAGAGAAAAGAGAAAAAGTAATTGCATCTCACTTGGTGTTCAAATATATATACATCAAAAAAAAGAAAAGTAAAGGAATAGTAGGGCTTCGACAACATTTTATTTTAGAAGTTCATTTGACGAAGTGGAGGCAACACATCTTTGGTCTTGAGGCTCATTTTGATTTACTTTGGCGAACAATTTAGTCAAACTCAATTGAATACTTTTGGAGCTGCTCGATGAAGACAAATTCTCGCTTGAGACACAAAGAGGACTTGGCTTGTGGTCGCCAACCGGCGGACTGTACGATCCGATCAAATTTTTGTACAAACTAGACTCCAAAAACCGCGGGTACGAGTCCTTTTCCATCAGTGCCTGGATTCTTTTTTGTGCCCGGTCAAATGTGTCATGGTTGGGACTGAGAATGCTCTGGGCGGTGTGCGCCCTCAGCTCAATGTCCAAATTGACCTCTTTGGGCGAGCCAATCGCCACAAAGTCCTGGTAGATTTTTTTCGACTTGGCAATTCTCTTTATTTCCTTGCTAGTGTACTTGTAGTCCTCGCACTCGAGCCAAAACTCGATGTTTTCCTCGCTGAACTCTGTCTTGAGAAAGCCGCGGAACAGCGCTATTCCATCTAGGAAAAAAAAAAAAAAAAAGTTTTTCCACCTCTCTCCTCTGAGCCAAAGACTTACATTTGTGTCTGAGCAAGTGTTCGAATGAGGTCTGCCATTTGTAGATCTCCTCGCGAGACGGAACAAGGCCTTTGTCAATGAACGAAGCGTCTGTGTGCCTTCGCCTCAGCAGATTTGTCGCCTTGGACTTGATGTCTTTGGCACTGAGCAAAAATTAAAAATTCAAAAATTTAAAAATTCAAATTTTAAATAAACTTTAATTTTACTAGTTAATAGACATTCCTTTCAAGTCATTACTATTCATTTTTCTATCTCATCATAAATAAAAAAAAAAAGAAAAATAGTTATTTAAAGCCAAATCAATCTAATTCCAAAGCATCCTTGAAAAATTTAGGGAAAACTTAAAAATATAAACTTGTTCAACTCCTACATTGATTTTTTTAATTCTAAATTAGCAATCATTTGAATGATAATTAAAAATAAGTTATCTCTAATTGCTTGTTGAAACAAGTATATTTGGCATCTCAAGTTTTTGTTCATTAAAAGAGCAAAATTTAGCTCAGAAAACATCTATAGAAAATTTTTGGATCAAAAAGATATTTTAATTTTAGACGGCAAGTCGACTGTCTTTTTAAGTTATGCATTTGGCTCAATATGTGGTCGAAAACCTTTCCAGTTCAAATGTTTGTCTGTGAGACTGTGGTGAAATGGATAATTAAAATTAATTGTTAGGAAATTGTTTTGTCAAAAAATTTCCATATTATTTTTTCTAAAATTAAAAATTTAAACTTCCAACTGGCCTGCTGTGTTACAGAGAAAATTTTATTTTCATTAAAATAAAAATTTTGACAATTTAGATGACCCGATAAAAAATTTTAAATTTTTAAATACATTTCTGAATTGATCTTTCAATTTTGCTCAATAATTTAAAAATTCTAATCTGGTTTGATTTTTTATGTAAATAAAAAAAAATAGCAATTTAAATTTGTTGTCGATTTTTCGATAAAAAAAAATTTTTTTCATAAAAATAAAAATTTTGACAATTTAGATGACCCGATAAAAAATTTTAAATTTTTTAAATACATTTCTGAATTGATCTTTCAATTTTGCTCAATAATTTAAAAATTCTAATCTGGTTTAATTTTTTATGTAAATTAAAAAAAATAGCAATTTAAATTTGTTGTCGATTTTTCGATAAAAAAAATTTTTCTAATTAAGTCTTTAAAAAAATCAATTGAACAAATGAAAAAAAAATAATTTAAAACTATTTATCTAAGTCAAGCCAGCAACTTGATTACAAAAAATTAACTGCAATTTTAATAAAAAATTCTTATTTCATTAAAATTTCAGTAATTTAATTGAAATTTCAACAAATTAATATCAATTAATATAAATTAATTAATATTTATCAATTCAGTAAATATTTTCATATGAATCTGACTAAGATGACACTGTCAAGAATGATCGCAAAAAATATCGTATAGTAAATTGGTTAAATGAAAAAGTTTTTATTATGAAAGAAGAGGCATTTTAATTTAAAGACTCTAAAAATTCCTGGAGTTATAATTATACTAATGAAACTAGTGATGGCAAAAAAATTAAACTTGCGATGTAATTAAGTAAAAGCTCGGGGTAATTTGAAGCTAAAATTTATTTATGATTCAGCAAGCGAACTTATTTTTTTATTTGTTGACAGGTAATAGGGATATAAATTCTTTTAAAATACTGTAAATCTCCACCAGCTGCAAAAAATTTTCCAACTGGAGAAAAACTTAAAAGATGAAGGCAAAAAAAGCAATTTATTAAGATCAATATTTTTTGTACTTATGTATCAAAAACTGACAATAGATTTTTATACTGAATATTTTTTGAATTTTTAATGAAATCATTTTTTTTCTTACTTCAAAAATGATATCATTTTACTTAATATTTTCATTTTTTTTTCTAAAATAACGCCAGATTCGGCAATGACAAAAAATTTAAATACAAAAAAAAATTTTTTCTCGAATTCAAGAATCTTAAAAAAATATTTAAATAATTTCTATTTCTACAATTAAAAATAATTTTATTTTAAATTTATTTTGATTATGTATGTTGTGGTGATATGTTCTAGAACATTAACATGATTTAATAATCCATAAGATTTATTAGTAAGCAGCAATGAATACTTAAGTGATTTAAAACATTAATTATTTTTATAAATAACACGTCCTTTTCTTACCTAACGGATAATGGCGAGGCGCTCATATCCTTTTCCAGTACCTTTATCTAAATTGAATCATAAAAATGTTATATAAAAATTTAAAGCCAAAAATATTCTTCTTTTTTCATTTAAAATTAAATTTTGTAACACAGCAACACAAGTGTTCAATCGCTTACTCCTGAAAGCTTCAAAGTATTTTTTTTATTTTTAAATTCATCTTTTAGATTTTGTTTTTTTTAATAAAATGAGTTTGGATCACAAAAATTAAAATTAACGTCAATTAAAAAAGCTAAGCTAAAACATTTAGCAAAGGAACAATTAATTTTTATGTGTTGATTATAATTTAAAAAATATTTTTGACAAATTTAGTTTTTTGCGCTGTTTTTTTAGTTTAACTTTTTTTAATTGTTTTTAATCCTTGATCATCTGCACCGCTTTTATTACCCTTTCGAAATTAGTCACACTGTATTATGATGAAAGGAGTTAAAAAATTCGTACTGCAGAAATATTTTTAAGATATTTTCTTCCTTAGTGGGGTTCATAACTTCGATCCTCTGCTTGTTTAACTTACACACAAATCATTCGGCTATACGGGCTTCTAATTATTTTTAAACCCTGTTTTAATCAACATTTAGTTTTATTACTTTATTTTTAATAAATAATTTAAAACAAATTCAAATTTGCATTTTTAAAAAATTAAAAACAAATTTGCTTTTTTTTTTGTAAATAAAATCAAAAATAAATTTAATTCTTATTGATGTTTTATTTATTTTCATTAAAATAAAAATTTTGACAATTTAGATGACCCGATATAAAAATTTAAAATTTTTAAATACATTTCTGAATTGATTCTTCCATTTTGCTCAATATTTTAAAAATTTTAATCTGGTTTGATTTTTTATGTAAATTTAAAAAAATGGCAATTTAAATTTGTTGTCGATTTTTCGATAAAAAAAAAATTTTGACAATTTAGATCACCCGATAAAAAATTTTAAATTTTTTAAAATAAACTTTTTAAATACATTTCTGAATTGATTCTTCAATTTTTCCACATCAGAAAAAAAAATTTAGGTAAAAAAGATGCAACTAAAGATGTTGCAGTAATTTTATAATTTTAAATATTATATATAAACTTTTAATTTATCAAAAAATGAAGAATTTTTGTTAAATTTGTATTTAAATTTCACACTACCTATTAACAATAAAGTTTATTCTTTTTTTTGATGATTACAAAACACAGACACAGAAATCCTTCATAGGGGTCTTTTTTTTTGGTTAATTTTTTTACATGATTTAAAAAAAAATTAATACCTAGGTTTTTCTAATATTAATAAAATGAAGTTGGATAAAACAACAAAAGTAAATAATTATTTAGTTTTTATTCCAAATGTTCACCAAATTTTTTCAATACAAAAAAAAATTTGAACAAAAGAACAATGATTTAAATTAATTTAATCAATTGTGTCACAGCAAGTATTCTTTCCAGCATTCATGATTAATTCTATGCTTTAAGCTGGATTTAGAATGAAATTCTAATTAAAAATTTAAGTTTCTAAAATTTAGCTAACAAGCCAATGATTTAAATACGAGTTGATGACGAAAAATTATTAATTTTTTTTTCTAAATTAATTTCAAAAATTTTATACGGAAATGATCTAAAAAACCAAAATTTTTATTAAAATGTTTTGCCAAGGCTTTGCCGAACTATATTTTAAATTAAATTAAAAAAAAAAATTATTAAAATGTTATGATCAAATGACGAAAAAATTCAAATCCAGTAATCGAAAAAATTAAATTTTTAAAACTAATGAATTTTGTACATGAAGTATATTTAAGTAGGTTTGTTGAAACCCTTCAAATTCATTTATCTTTTCAATCTGCCAGACATGATACTGTTGTTCCAAAAATATATTTTATGTTCCTATAAATTACAGTCTATTAAGAAATTGTGCACTCGGCAATCTTTTTGAAAAATCTTTTATTTAGATCATTTTGACAAACTTAAGAGATGAATGTAGATTAAAGATATATATTTATTAGAAATTTTGATTAAAGCTATCTAAGTCAATTATGAGAAAAATATAATGTGCATATTGAAAAAATCTATAACAAATATCGATTTATTTACAGTAATTAGCAATTTCCAATTAATTCTTTCAAATTAGACATTTTAAAGATTAAAACGCAATAAAGTCAATATGACTTGAAATTTTAATTTTAATTTTTGATGCATTGCCAATTTATTTCTTAAATTATTTATTGCTTTTCTAATAATAGATAAATTTTATTGAAAAATATTGCTAAAAGGTTAATGGAAATAATTTTTTTTAGAAATTTGTTTAATAGCTTTTAAATTTTCAAAACTAGGAATAAGTTTTGGAAGGAACAGCGGCTGCATTTTTTCTGTGTAATTTTTTTTTATTAAGCCATTTTTTTTAAAGAATCATTTTGTCAAGTCTCTGAATGAAATTTTAATTAGAATTATTAAAATATTGTGAATAAAAATTTTTTCCTAATTCTTCAAAATTTTTGAAGAAAATATTATAAATATTTATAAATAAATTTCACATTCGTTTTTATAATCTTAATTTTTTTATTATTATATTTTGGTTTTAAATACCGTAAACTCGTGATCATTACTCTTGGAACAATGTTAAAATTTGGGTTTATTCCATACGGAACTAATACCATCGAAACCATGTTATAAAATTTTTTTATTTTTTTTAGAATAAACCTTGACGTCTGACTTTAAACTAAGAGAAAGCGCAAAACTTTGATTTTATTCTTAGTATAGTCTCTGTATAAGCCCAGGGAATTTTTTTTATAACCCCATTTTCTAAAATAAATTTTTTAATTAATGATAGTTTTTTGGGAGTAAAATTTATAGGAGTAAACCTTTTTTTTAAAAAAAGTACCCCATCATTTTTTTTTCTGAAGCCATTGGGTATTTTCCGAGGTTTTACGGCACATGTATTTTTTTTAAATTGAATTTCTTCATTTTGTGACATATTTAGCTTACTTTTAAAAATTTTCTAAAATTACCTCGTGACGAAAATGTTAAAATTATTAGGCAAAATAAAAAATAAATTTTTGGCTATTAAATCGAATTTTTTAATTTTAAATTTAATTTTAATTTTTAATTTTTTATCGAATTTAATTTCTTCTCTTAGAATAAATACAAAAATTAGAATAAAGTTTAATTTTTAATTTTTTTTAATTTCGAATTTAACTCTACAATTTTTTAAGTTTATTGCAAAATAAATTGGAAATTATTCTAAGAATAAAATCAAAGTTTTACGCTTACTCTTAGTTTAAAGTCGGACGTCAAGGTTTATTCTAAAAAAAATAAAAAAATTTTATAACATGGTTTAGATGATATTAGTTCCGTATGGAATAAACCCAAATTTTGACATTGTTCCAAGAGTAATGGTCACGAGTTTACGGTAGTAATAGAATATTTATATGGCTGGATTCCGAAGAAGTGAAAAAAAAATTAGGAAAATTTCATTCATAGACTTGACTGTTTAGAAATATGAATAAAAATGGTATAATTAAAAAAATTTGCCATATTTTTTTTTCTTAATTTGATCCATTTTAAATTTACATTTATAAATTATTCTCTTGAAAAAACTTCAAAGTCCAAGAAAAGAATTTAAAAAATAAAGGGAAACTCTAACATTTTTTATAAAGAAATCTTCCAAATTCAAGGCAATTTTTATCCGGAAAAAAGATTTTTTTTGGAAATTGGATTTTTTTATTAGAACCTTTTTTAAATTTTAAAAAATAACTTACAAAAAAAATAAATATTGATTTAATTGATTTGCACTATTTTGTTTGAAAAGTGATGTTTAATACAATTTACATTGTGCTGCCAAAAATTTTGAAAATTTTTTGGTCCTTACCATCAATTAAATATGAAAATATTTTGATTTACTCTTTTGTCCGAATTTTTTTCCCATTTTGTCATTATGGCAAGCAATTTTTGGAGGCTCTGTATCAAAATAGCCAAGATTAACCGAGCAAAATCATTATAGCTCGTTTAAATTAGCATAATTTAAAATAACATATATCAGTATATTATGATTAAAATATTCTACTGATTAAAATAGCAATATTCAAAACAGCGCGCTTTTTAATTCAAATTAGCATTATTTAAAAAAACAATTATCATTAAAGCATGTACTAATATAAAAATTAATTTGATACATTCTTTTTTAAATGGCGTCTTCAAGCACTAGTGAATTAAATTTAAACATGGAAAGTTTGACTCTTAGCCCAAGTCCTAAAAGAGGTGTAATCACTCTATCACAAAAAAATAGACCACATTTGTATTTCGATGGCCATTATTACCGCTTGGCATCAAAAAATATCCAAGGAAAAAGTACCTGGCGCTGTGTGGCGCTGTGTCCCAGTGTTTGATATATTGAAAAATAGAATTAAAAAAATTAATGACCCAAAACTAGAACTTTTTTATGAATATTTTGAATGTACTTACATTGGTGAGCTGACAAAGACTCGAGGTCGATACACTAAAGTCATTAGAAAGAAGCCACTATTTTGTATTGATTTTTGGAATGTAAGTGATAGAATTTCCAATTGCATTCCGAAAACAAATAACTTTGTGGAATCCTGGCATAATGCTTTCTCATCAATGCTAGTGTGTCATCCATTAGTTTATGCCTTAGTAGACGCATTCAAAAAGGAACAAATTTTAACTTACAATAGACTGCTAAAGATAAAAACTGGCTTGCTCCCGAAACGTAAGCCATCTTATCTAATTTTAGATGAAAGAATTCAGACAATGCTTAAGTCTTATTCATTTTGTAATTCAGAAATATTCTTAACTAATCTGTGCTTAATTTTGAAATATTGATTTGGTTCACAATAATCAATATCAATATTTTAATTGGCTGTTTGTGCTATTTTGAATTTGCTAATTTTGTTTTATGCTAATTTGATTCCTTTTGATTTAAACATATAAATAAATAGTTTTTTTTATTATCTTTTTTTGAATATGCTAATTTGATATTTTTATTTTTAATTGCTGCTATTTTAATTGGTTCCCATTTTTGGATATTAATTATTAATAAAAATTAACTTTTATTTAAATGTGTTCCAAAATAAAATTTAATTAAAATTTTAAATCAAAAATTTTGTTTAATTTAAAACAAATGAGATAATCCCTAATTCTTAACAAATCCTTAGTTAGATCTGCTTTTCGGATCAAAAATTAATTAATGAAATTTTCATTTAAACTTTTGAAATAAGCTCTTATATTTAAAAATAATTTTTTATTAACTTATCTTTAATAGATGGTTATTATAAAGCTTCAAAGAAAATTTAGAATCGACATTGCCATGAGAAATTTAAAAGAAAACAAATTCAAAAAGCCAAAAAAAAGTGAACCAAGTTATTTTAAAATTTAATCACAGTTAAAATTTTTTTCCTCATGATAAATTTCTCAAATGAATTAAAAAAAAATTATATTTAATAAAAAATTTTCATTATTTTTAAAAAAGGTTCAGTTATTTATTCATCAAAAAATTTATTAAGTGATTTTTTTAAATGAAAATTCCCATCTAAAATTTACTCTCTATTTATTTTAATTTTTAATTTTGCACATATTTACTATTTATAAAATAATTAATATTTCTACTGAATAAATAAAAAAAAATTCATTTTTTATTCTATATTGCCGTATCTCAATTTTGTTCTTATTTTTGTGAGAATAGATAAAATGACTCAGGCGCTAGAACACTGTAGAATGGTTTGTTCAGTTAAAAAGTTTATGAGAAACCTAAAAAACAAGTAAAAAAAAATGTATTTTTTTTCAAGACAGGTAGAATATGTGTCTTGATTTAATTTTTTAAAAATAAATGCGAAAAATTTCAAAACAATTTTTAAAAGTTAATTTCTATTAAAATTAAAACTTTAATTAATCTAAAAAAGAAACAAAGAGTTGTGTCACCATTCTAAAGTTTCGATAAAAAATGTACTTAAATTATTCAAATTTGCTGTCAAATGGTATTAATAAATAAAAATATGATATGAAACATTAATTAAATAATAGCAGAAATTTTTATGTTTTATGGAACATTAAACACGTTTTTAATTTTTTTTATTTTAGATATCATTCAGTTTAACTTTTTTAGTTTTTAGATAAATTAAATAAACAGATGGTATCTTGACAGTGACTTGATAAACTCGGAAAAACATAGGGAAATAACTAATTTTAACTTAAATTTTTTCAAAGTAAATAAACAGCGCACTCTTAACAAACCAATTACCATGAATGAATTGATTCTGGTCCAAAAAAAACTGAGGAATGATGCAGCATCAGGACCAGATCAAATTGTTTATGTTCTGAATGATTTTGATGAAAAAATTTAATGTGTTAAAATTTAAAATTTGTTTAAGTGCAAAAATAAAATTAGGCATAAAATGTCAAGTAATGTTTGGTATTTATTTTTTAAAAATTACCAATATCATTAGATAAATTCAGAGTTGTTTAAAATTCCCAAAAAAAAGTCCAAGTTCTGACTTTTTTTAAAAAATTTAAGACTTTGAAAAGAAAAAAAAAGTCCGGACTTGGACTTGACTTGAGACTTGTGACTTTTAAACAACTCTGGATAAATTATGGTAACCAAGTCTAACTGGGTGCCATAATTTTGTTCGAAAACTTCAAAAATAGTCACCCAATTTCCCCGAATATTTTGTCACCCCTTTAACTCTGGCGGTTAATTGTGTGAGGTCCAAAGTAGTTAAATCGGTTAGCTCGATTACACCTAAAATTGTGTATAATTATCCAGAAATTCAACCTTAAATGAAGAATTTTAACCCCTTTTACCTATTAAGCAATAAACTATTTAAATTTTTCAATAAATTTTTTAAGAGATTTAATTGATTATTAAATTATTTTTTTGTACAAAATAAATTAAGTTTTTAAAATTTGAACAATTATAGTAGCTATTTTCTGGTCTAACATCATTGATTGCATCTTTTAGATCTTGATTAGTATATGATGAGTATATTTTTTTTTTATTAAATTTCTTCATTTTGTCACACATCTAGCTTACTTTTAAAAATTTTCTTTATATTTCAAAATAAAATCCTAAAATTCTGAAAATATTCTCATACATAGGACAAGTGCTGAGTCGAATAGTGAAAATAAGTTAGAACTAAGGACCTTTAAAATCGTTTTTGCCGAATTACTAATTCGAGACTTTATCACCTCATTAGACGTAATCAAAATTTAAGAGAAATGAAAAAATGTAAAATTTTTTTTAAAAATACATCACAAATATCATTCAATTCCTCTCTTCGAGTTCTACATGTAAACATATTTTTTTAAAAAATATATTTTAAAATGGAGGAGAAATAGCGGTTTTTCAAATTTGGCCACACTATTAACACATAACTCTCCTAGACATCGTTACCATGGGTTTCAAAATTTAAAATGATCATTTTGATCTTAAAACTGGATCTGAAACCATTATTTTTTAATTTTTTTTTTTTCTTATTTAAATTTTTTTTTCAAAAAAATAATAATTTTCTACTTTTATTTTTGACTACTAGAAATAAAAGTAAATTTACTACTTAGGTGATATTGAAGTTAAAAAAATTCAGATTGACAAAAAAAATTTATAAATTTTTCCAAAGGATCAATTAAATAAAATTAAAAAATTTAAGTTACACTATTGCACTTTTTTAATAGACTTTACTAAAATTAACAATGTAAAAGATTAAAATTTAGTCACAAAATTACAGTCCCATGGACCGGATTAAATGCATCCTTTGCTCCTTAAAAATTGCTACAAAGAAATCTCATGCGCACTTTCATTAATATTTAAAAAATCGTTTAATGAGGGTGAACCACCAAAATTATGGAAGAAAGCAAATGTATCTCCTATACATAAAAGTGGATCAAAAATGGACATCAAGAATTATAGACCGGTTTCACTAACTTCAATAGTCGGCAAGTTAATGGAAAGAATGCTTAGGGATGAGCTAATGAACTATTTACTAGAATTCTATTTAATCTCTAATAAACAGCATGAATTTCTTCCTTACAGATCATGTGCAACAAACCTATTAGAGTTCATTGATAAAGCAACTTTTGAATATAAAAAAGGCAAAAATTTTGATATTGTGTATACTGACTTCTCAAAGGCTTTTGATAAAGTTCCTCATGGAAAATTGATAATAAAACTTGAATCATATGGTATAAATGGTAAACTGGATTGAGTGCGTTCTTGGTCCAATCCTATTTATAATTTATATCAATGATCTCCTTGAGAGCTTCAACAGTTTCTGTCTTCGATATGCTGATGACTTTAAATTAATTGTTCTCTCCGAATTCTCGAACGGAGGATCATTAGAACTTCAGAAAGACCTCGATCTCTTAATAGGATGGACAGAAATTGGTCAACAAATCTAAGCCTGAACAAATGTAAAGCAATGTATCCAGGGAAGAGAAAAGAAAAAGCCAAATACTTATTATCAAACCAAAATATGTCTCATTTCCTAGAGGAATTAACAGAAGAAAAGGATTTGGGTGTTTTTATTACAAATGATTTGAAATGGAATAAACAATTTACTTTAGCAGCTATGAAAGCTAACCGAATACTGGGTCAAATAAGAAATTCTTGTAAAAACCTTAGCCGAGAATCATTAAGACTTCTCTATACATCACTTGTGAGACTCCATCTGGAGTATGCATTAGGAACCTGGAGTCCGTATTTAAAGACAGACATTAAAATTCTTGAAAAAGAACAAAGAAGAGTGACAAAACTTATTGATTCTACTAGAACCAAGTCTTATGAAGACAGATTGAAATACTTAAATCTTATGAGTCTTGAAGATCGTCTTCTAAGGGGAGACTTAATTCAAATATTCAAAATTTAAATGGCTCTGAAATGGCATCAATTTCGCTTGTACTGTTAAAAGCCTAAGAAGACCACATGACAATAGATTGGTCCGAGAAATAAATCGCAGAGGCTCTTTAAGATACAATTTCTTAACAAATCACTGTGTAAAATTATGGAACAGCTTATCAGTTAATGCTGTTAGTGCGTAACAGAGTTGTTTAAAAGTCATAAATCTCAAGTCAAGTCCAAGACCGGACTTTTTTTTTTTTTTTTCAAAAGTCCGACCAAAGACTTTAATTTTTTTTTAAAGTCCAAAACCTGGTTTTAAAATTTTGAATACTGAAGAAGAAATTTATGCTAAAATTGGAACAAAATTCTGATATATGGCAAATTGCATTAGACAACCCAAGAGTATTTAAATTCTTTGATATGAAGCCTGATCTAGTAAATTTAAAAATAAAGTCTGGACTTGGACTTTTTTTTTGGACTTTTAAACAACTCTGGTGCGCAATGAATAAATAGCTGACTACTACTACTACTACTGTCTTGACTTTAAAAAAAATTTAAGTCAATTACTTCAGTTGTGACTTAAACCAACTCTGGATTTTACTCAATTTTATTTTATGGAAAAAAATTTTAAAAATCAAAATTTTAAATAACACCTTTTTCTATTTTATTTTCTATTTATATTGATCACATTTAAATTTTTTTTGAATTTTAACTTAACAAAAAATATTTGTTTCCAATCAACCAAAAGGCTTTTTCCACACTGTTCCAAAAAAAATCAATTTTTTTAATCACTTCACCCCAATTTGAAAATATTTACTCTGCAAAATATAAGATAAATATCGATTGAGGAAACAATCGAGAACAAATCGTTGGCTTTAGAGAGTTACATGTCTCGAAAGCTCCAAATCAACAATTTTATTTATCTTAAATTAAATCTGACATATGAAAAAAATGCATAAACTCTTTGCAAAAAATAATTATCTAATGCTATCATTGGCGTCATCAGCATTCTCTCAAAAATTTCATCTAAAATACCAATTCAATTTTTTTTTGCTAGCAAAAGAGCAAATATCAAAAAGTAGAAATGACTTGAAATTTTTGTTATGCAAATTAGGGACACAAAAACAAAGTGAAAAAGCTGTCAAAAAAATAAAAAAATTTCGAAAAAATTGAAAAAAAACTTACAAATTGGTTGCAATAGATTTGACATTTGAATTTTGATTTGAATTTGAATAGGCATCGTTGGCAGAGCTCGAGTACCTTTTCTGATTTCTGCTGTGGCTGTTCAGGTTGTGGTACAGCTGGTAGTTGTTGGCGTAAAAGCCGTGCAAGACGCTGGTCTTTCGTCTGCACTCGCCTTTGTCCGATTCGGATTCTTCTTTGGACTCGATGCACTCGAGCTGGTCTTTTTCCGGGTTTTGGAGCGAATCAGCCAGATTGGTCACGCTTGCTCCGCATGCTTCGTCGACCAGCTGAGTGCTTGATTTGGAGCGAAATTTTAGCTTGGAATTCATCTTTATCAATGGCTTACTGATGCCAGAGAACATGTGAATCGAAGTGGCTGACTTTTGCTGTAATTGACTTGACTTTTTGTTTAATTTTTTGCCGCCTGGTATTTGCTTTGTTTCATTGTGCCAGACTGGATTTGATTTTTTTGTTGACTCGTTTCCATAATCCAAATTAGATATGAAATTTGTGTCTGATTTAAATTTAACCTTAGCAAAAAAGCAAAATTAATTAATCATAAGGAAAAAGTTTCTCTTGGGAGGCTTTAAAAGCTTTTGGAAAATGGGTATTTTTTAGAAAAATTATTTTCGCAAAACATTGGGCTGTAAAAGTGTGATTTGAATTTTTTTTTAAATTCTAGTAAAATTTTTTATTATTTAAGGGGATCTTTTAATTACAAAAAATTTAATAATTTTTTTTAGAGAATTAAATTTTTTAAAATTCCTCATTTTAACTTATTTTAAATTTAGACTGCAAAATTTGAGCGTGTCACCAAAAAAAAGTTGATTATTTGATTCGATTTTTAAAGTTAAATTTTTTATTATTAATTTCAAAAATTAATTTGAAAAAAACCCTTTTTTAATGCACCCATCCAGGATTTATGTATTTTTTAAAAAAAATTGTAACCATTAAATTTAATTAAAAAAAAAGATTTATAATTTTCAAAAAAAATTTACACTAAAAAAGGGTTCTTTTTCGAATTGAATTTTTTAAATTTATAACTAAAAAATTTAACTTTAAAAACAAATAAAATAATTAGCTTTTCGATATCTTGGAGACACGCTCAAATTTAGCAGTCAATATATATAAAAAATTTTTTTTCTTTTCAAATAATGACGGACCAAAAAGAAACAAAATAAGTAAAAATAGTTGATTTAAATGTCGGGATTTTTACAATATTTGGATAGAAATAGTAATTTTTTTTCCTCATTAATTTTATATCAAATTAGTGTAGGTTTATTATCACAAGAATCAAAGCATTCAGCAAACTCTCCTTAGTCGATTTCAAATAAAACTAATTTAAAAAAGGAAGGAAATATTTTTTTTCTAAATAAAATACTCAAGAAACATTAAAATATTTAAATTTTTCTAATTTTTAATAGTCACCTTTTAGCTATTCAATAATTATTTGATTTAAATAATATTAGTTGTGCATGTTCAAATAAATTCAATTTAAATTAAGCTTTTATTAATTTTTAATTGCTTTGTTTTGGTTGTAATAATTTTTTATTTTATATTCTTAGCTTTTCTTCACCCACGTGGTGTTTACTGAATAAATGATTTAAAATAAAACCACCAAAAATTTTAATGAATTTTTTTTCTAAGCAATTATTAACATCACTGTAGATTTTCACGAAGAAAAGTTAAAATCATTTTTTTTTCAATTAAATCATGTGACTAACACAATTATGGAAGCATACTATTTTATTCTTTAAATTTATTTAGAAATACAAAACTTTATTTCATTATATTATAATTTTTTTACATCACCCTTGTGGTGTTCACTGAATAAATAATAATAATATTTTTTTTTCAAAAATTTAAGTTACACTTGAAAAAAATTTAATAAGTAATTTCTCAGAAAAATTATATTCTTATCAGGCATCTCTTGACGCCTGCCAGGTCGAAAATTAAATAAAAATTAAATGTCCTGTTTTAACTGATTAAATTGGCAACAACAAAAAAATTTAGTCACAAATTAATAATTTAGAATAACGCTTTGATTATTTCTTTAAATCAAATTTCATTGTCCATTTTTAATTTTGAATGTATGATCAAGTTTTCGGTTTGCAAAAAATAGAAAAAAATATGCTTCAATTTTAAAAAATGTTAAAAATTTTTAATAAAAATAAATAGAATTAAATAAATTTTGAAAATTTTGATAGGTAAAAAATGACCGAATAAATCAAAATTTCGGATGTTCTATTAATATCCTTTTGTCTTTGTATTTTTTACCCAAATTTGACTTTATTAAACTAATTGTATGAATAAGATAAATTACAATTACTGATTATTAAATTTTTATGAGTGAGGATTAAAATACCATAAAAAAGGATTAAAAAACATAAATAATGTGAACGACACATAAACTTATATTTATTTATCAAAAAAGATTACAACCACATAAAATTAATTTATAAAAAAAAAATTAAGTCTTTTATTTGATATAAGTGTTAGTAATACATAAGTTATTCTAAATTTCATTCAAATAAAAAGTTATAGATTCTACCACACAACATGCTATTAAATGTGTACATACTGCCTTATCTAAAAAGTTAGAACAACTGCAGTCTGTACAATCGGGACACATACATTCTGTGTTTATTTGAACACTATCTCTATCCTTACATATGTACTTTATATAATTATCTTTGTTTAAATTATGTGTTGGTAACAGAAAAAAAAAATTAAATTTAGTTTTTATGGTTTTTAATCTTTTTCAATTGTTATACAAAAAATTTATGTGTTGGTTAATCTTTTTAGAATTTTGATTAGCATTTTTTATTTTTATGTGTTCTATTTTTTGATTCACTCTTTTTATGGTATTTTAATCCTTACCCAATTTTTATAATATTTTATTTGTCATCAAATTAATTACTTAATTATTAAACTTGGTCACGTAATTACGTGATTGTAACGGATGAAGACAAAGTTTGCGAATTAAGTTTGTGTCGTCAAAACTTCTTCATTTTAAATGCAATTTCAAATTTGAAAACAGATTTGAAATCCCCAGAGTCTGTTTCGTAGTTATAACTTGAAATAATAATTTTATCGACTTGCTGAAACTTAACAAAAATGAAATAAATAAAACCCTTCCAAATCGTGTGTATTTATACCAGAGTTGTTTAAAAGTCATAAGTCTCAAGTCAAGTCCAAGTTCGGACTTTTTTTTTTTTTTTTTTTAATTTTAAGTCTTTGCTCGGACTTTGAAATAAAAAAAATCCGGACATGGACTTGACTAGAGACTTGTGACTTTTAAACAACTCTGATTTTTACTATGAAAAAAATCGTGCATTAGAAAAAATTTGAAAAAATTGCCTTCCATTATCAATAAGTATCATTAAGAAAAAAATTTTATATTCTGGCCCGAATTGAACCTATTGAAGATTTTTGCTCAATATTGAAAGGGAAAGTCTACAAGAATTGCGAAAGGAAAGCGAAAGCACTTCATCAACTGAAGCTAAAATTTCTGTGAAATCAGTCTTACATTTATACAGACTCTAATTGAAAAGAATTGTCATACCCTCGGTATAACTACTTTATACATATAATATCTTGAAAACAAGTAACTTAATATTATTTAAAAGATGTCGTTTTAATATTGAATGGTGAAAACTTTATTTATTTGTTTAATCATAATTATAAATAAATGAACAAGCCAGCTATCATGAGAGAAGCATATTCTACTTTGACTAACTGGCAAGTGAAATATAATAAATCTTATATTTATCCTTGCTTGTGTCACTCAATTATTGGCGTGACATAATTGGTGGCAGCGGTGGTTGCAGCCAAAAAGTAAAAAATCAAAGAGAAAGTTTGAGTTCGCAGTAAACAACCTAACAGGTAATACCTGACTTTTTCCGATTCTCATATTTAAGGTTAGGATAAATCACTTCCAAAAAAGAAGTCGAGACATCATTAAGGCGAAGGTCAATTTTTTTCTCGATCTGCCAATTATAACATAACTGTATATTACTCAAATGGATTTTGATAGGTTCAAAAGTGCAAAGACATTCTTTAAGAGACTAGTCTGGCCCTGCAAAGAAGGAATTATTTTTGATAAACCTGCATTCAAGCGGTTCAGGTCAAGTAAAAAGATTTTGTTGATCTATTGAAATTCAACGATGATATTGATTTCGACTGCGCTAGAATATTTCTCGAATCAATTCGAGTGTAAATTGTCTGACCATGAGATGAAATTTATTAAAAACCATCAGAATCACGAAATTTTTTTGGACTGTGAACGCTAGACGAGCTGAAACAAAACCTGTGTGAAAGAAATTGTGGTGACGTAAAAAAGACTAATTATGGAAAATCATCTGTAAGCAGTGTTGAACCTCTGACAGTAAACGAATACCATGTAGAGGAATGGTTTAATCAATACGATAGAATAGCTTATGCAAATGAGTGGTCATGGTTAAAAGAAAAAGCTCTTAATATATGGTACGATTTGGAGCAAATAAATTAACATAAATCCGAAATAGTGAGAAAAATGATAAAAGACAAGATGGACAGATCAAATAATATAGCGTTTTCGGGAATTTTTTAACAGGACTCAGAAAATGGCGAATCAGAAGATGATTACTCAAGGACGTTAAAAGAGGCATATAATAAAGCATTTAAAGCTAATATGAGCGAAGAAGCCAACAAAGGGATTATTCCAGAAATTCCAAGTAACATGTGTACAATTGAGCCAAAGAGTTATGATGAAGCCGCAGAAATGGCGAACAAAATTAAGAGATCGCTGCAGTTAAATTGAGAATATATTAAATGATAATTTGACTAAACAATTCTTGAAAAATTTATTATTTTTAAAAGAAAAAAAACGATCTTAAATAAATATTAAAATAATTTGTGAAATATTTTCTTGATAAAAGAATACTATTATTTTCTTGTTAAAACCTTACATTTGGTTTTAGATAATTTTAATTTTTTTTTTTTATTTAGTCTTAATGTTTTACATAAGAATGGATATTTCCTTAACTTAACATCTTATATAAGAACATTTACGAGAAATTCTCTCTAATCTTATAAGTTTCTCACTCAAGATCTTAATTCAAATCTTAATCAGATAGAGTCGAGTTTTCTTGATTTTCCAAAAATCAAAAATTATGGACTTCATTTCTTATTTATCCTATTTTTTTATGTTTTTTTTAATAATAAAAATCTTAATGATACTTTTTTCTTGATTTTTTTTGCATACGGTCAAGTCGAAACTTCTTACCACCACCTTTCGACTTCGACTTTACCTGCACTTATCTGAAGTACTAATAATGTTAAAAGTTTATTTCATTTTACAAAACAATGCCATTAATGCATGGAGTTTTTTGGTGCCTTTTTTTAAATATATTAAATTTACTTACTCTATTAAACCACATGAAGATTGCTAATCAATTATTTTTTTAAAGCAATCTCTTAAAGTGAGCCTGAATTTGACATCAGATATTTTTCCATTTTATTAGAGGCATAAAATGACAAGGTTTATTGTTTTATTATTACTAAGAAAATATTTTAATTCGAGCCTGATATCTAGCTTCAAATTCTGATGAAATTGAATATTTTATTACAAATCACACTGTTTGAGAACAAAATTTGAAAATTAATTAAACTGTCTTAAATAATTTTTCTATTCACACATATGCATGCTATTTTTTATAATTTTTTTTTATCCAATTCAATTAAAAGATATGATGTTTGTGAATTATAAGTGGAATTAAAGAGAATTTTTCCTTTTAAAATGTTTAAAAACCTGTTTATTTTCAGAATTATTTTTAAAAATACTGTTGAAACTGAAGAAATCATATTAAAAATAAAATAATTTTTTTTATTTTGATCTCAACCTAATGACAAATACTGCCAGTCAAACAGGTTCTTCATAGCTGCCAAAATACTAATTTTGATTCTAAATCCTTCCGTTTGAAGTCAATAATTTTCTTTTTTAAACCCTAGGCAAAAGGATAATATTTAATTAATTTTAAAATGATAATTGCACAAATTGGATATTTTTTATTCGATTCATACTGAAACGATTAAAGATTGTAATTAAAAAAAATCTTTTTTTTATTAAATGTTGAATTCTTTTTATTTATAAATTCAACTAATTCAATAAAATTAATTTTTTGAGTTAAAAATATTATCTTTTAAAAATGGAAAGTAAAATTAAATAAAAAAAGACAGTGTAGTATAAGAAGGAAGACCAGCTGTTGATAAATTATTCTCTGGACATTTGCTTAAACTAATTTTTTAGTAATCATTTAGATGAGGATGTCAAACACCGGAAAATTCTTACATTTTTGTTTTTGAATGGAAATAGAGAAATAGCTTAAGAAGTGTGAATTTTTGAATTTTTTTTTCTTAAAAAATAATTTGAATTTAAAAAAAAAGCCTTCAAAAAAATTGAGAAAAAAAGTTTAATTCAATCCTTTTATTTTTTGAATGGAGGCAATACGAAATTTAAATCAACCTCTATCAATTTTTCTAATTTAAAAAAAGTTATTTTAAAAATATGAGAGAAAATTAACAAAAAAAATTGATCATAATTTCGAACAAGTGAAGTTACTTAATAATTATTGACGCTATTCTATAAAAAATCTTAAATTCTTAGGACTGGATTAAAAATTCAAAATTAAATTAATTTAAAAAAATATTAGATTTTTTTTTGAAAAAGCCTTGAAAGTAAAAATTGATTAAATTTTAAAATTCAAAAATTCTTGAAGTTCAGAGATTTGTGAGAAAAACAAAATATTTTTGTAATCCTAAATTTGACCCAGCTCCATTAAAAAAACTCAGGTTTAAATTTTTTAAAGAATAAAATTTAAATGTCCTAAATTTGCGAAGTAAAAAAATGATTTTCTCAATAATTTACTCAAATATGGACTTAAATAAATAAATTATTTTAATAAATTTTTTACAGCCAAAAATTTTTATTTTCCTATTTTAAATATCTAATTTTATGACTGAAAAAAGTATCTGCCATTCGGCAAAGAAAAGATTTCAATGTTTCAAAAGCCTCTGAAAAAAATTTTTCTGCCAGTAGCCTTTTCTTAGTCTCTTTTTGAATAATAGAAGTTTTTTGATTTAAGAAAAATAAAATAAATTATAAATTCAAAATTGCCGATATGGGCGTAATTTATGAAATAAGCAATAATAATTAATTGTTACTTTATTGTTTTTTTTTTTAACGAAAACATAATTTAATAAAACAAAAATAAAAATCAAAACATAAATTTTGCTTTTTTAATAAATAGCTCAAAAATTTAAATTACTATTTTTAATTAGATTCAACATGCCAATGAAACAAAAATTTTTTGTGGCACATTGAAGTTGGTGATCATGATTAAATGATCAAAATTTAATTGAAACTAAGTTTTATTATTTGTTTCAGACACTAAGTCTATTAGGTTGAAATTTTTTTCTTATTGATTTTTCTAAAAATTTTTATCTTAAAAGTTTAAAGACAAATGAAAATCGTATTTAAAAATATAAAATTAATGTCGAAGACTTTTATTTTTTAAAATATAAATCTTGAATTGTGATAAAAGAGTAAAGCCAAACAAAAATCTTCCATAGTCAAGCATACAATCACTTAAAGAAATAATACATATTTGTATCCTTGAATCAAAAAATTATAGCAAATGAAAGCTGAAAAAAAATATTCTTAGTGATAAGGAAAATATTTTGAAATTTAATTTCCAAAAATTTTTCTTTTTCCTTAAATCAATTAAGGAGTAGTTTTTAGTCCAAATTACATTTATAATTTTTAGAGATTATTTTTTTGCTAGAAAATTAGGCAGCATTTAAAAATTTACTTTAGCACAATTTTCCAAAAAAAAGACTCTCGGAGTATAAATGTAAATAATTAACTCTAGAGAATTTAAAAGCTTAAAAAGCTTAAAAATGTGTTTCAATCATCAAATATCCAGCCAATTTTAAACATTAATTAATCAATACTTCATCTCTTAGAATAAAGCCTCAACATTGTTCTTAATCTGCTCAATTGTAAGTTATTGAGATAAATGATAAATAAAAATAAATGCTGCAGCATATGTTTTTAAATGTATTTTTAGTTCAGAAAGTAAAGGCATTAGCTTTTTTTCATACGATCAAAAAAATGTAATCTTTTAAGGTTAACAAAAAATTCTCTAAATATTCATAAAAGCTTTTATCTTCCCACAATCAATTCGAATTTAAAAACAATAAAAAAAAATTAAATAATTTCAAATGGCTGTCATCTAAAACCATATCTAAATAAATGAATTTAGTATCTAATTTTAATTATTAAAATATCTAATGTATTTAATATTTAATATAATTTATTCCAATATCTTAAAATATTATTTTGTATCTTATTTAAGTGAATTGATATTTTTTCATTGCTAATTGTATCAATAGAAACTCGGTACTGGGCTAAAGCTGCTTCAGAATAAAAAAAAAAAAAAAAAAAATAAATAAATAAATTGAAATAGAGAATTAAATCTCTGAATTAATTTTGTGTCTTATTATTTTCTATTCTATTTTGTTTTCTTGACACTAAATTAATTAAATAATATATTAATAAAATATAGTTTTTTAATTTTTATATTTTATTTTTTAGATACTAGAATCATTTATTTAGATTCAAAATTAATTTAAAGCCAATTTTAATTTATAAAGTAATTTATGCTCTAAATAAATTTTATTATAAATAATTTGTAAATCTTGAGCTTGAGCTAATGCTTAATTGAATAAAAATTGAAAATATTTTTTTTCAATTGGAACTGAGACTTTAAACACATAATAATACTTCTAAAAAAAATTGAAATTTCAGTGAATGTTACATAAAACAAATTAAATAAATAAAAAAATCATATAAAAATTTATAATGAAAAAGTAAAAAGAGAGAAATAAAATAAGACGGTTTTAGTTAAGCTTGTGAAAAAGAATTCAAGAGGTGAATCCAATTATTTTTGGTATAAAATAACAGTTCTTTAAAGAATACTACTTAAGTTGACAAGATTCTTGACAAAATTTTCATTACATCATAAAAAAGTTAAAAGTCAATTAAATTGATTAAGTCTGTAGCAAAAATTTCGCATCAATAAATTAATTAATTCAGAAATAGATTTAAATTATTTATTAAATTAAATTATTTTTTTAACTAATGCTGTAGTTTAAATTTTTACTTCTTTTAATTTTTAAATAAAGCTACCACCCTGCTTCAATTTAAAGCAAATCTTTTAAAAAGATTGATGCACTCTTCACTGTCGTAAATTATTAAAAATATTAATTGGTAAAGAATCAAACTCATTGAGCTTAAATTTAAAAGTGACTTCAGATTGATTATTTTTCCAATGGTCTTTGGAATCAAACAACAAAATATGAATTTTGAATTTACAGGATCTATTTCTTGATACAGATTAAAAATTTAACAATAACAAGTTCGTTTATTTATTTTATTTGTTTGTTTAAAAATATATTTTGTAAACAATGCCTGAATGATGAAAAGTTAGAAAACGAAAATGTTTAAAAAAATATTTAAAACCTAGAGAATATTTTTCGTTTTTATTTCTTAAATTTAGGATACTTATTTAGTTTTTTTTGGTTTCGATGAACAAAGTGTTATCGTTTTTTTAAGAACCTTAGGGTGTCATGTGTGGGGATCTAATGTTTTCAAAAATTTTTGCATACTTTATGAATTTTTTTTTTGTAATTAATAAAATAAAAAATTCCGAACGAAGAAATACTAAAGATAATGATACAAATAGAAAAATGGAGGAAAAAACATTTACTCTGAGATTATCTTTTTTCATCATCGGAATAAAATTAATGGTAAATTTATACTCAATTTTTTGATTACTCAAAATATTTTGGAAATTAAATTTTTTAATTAGACTTAAACGTCTTTAAAAATAATAATTTATTTTTGAATTTATTATTTAATGAAATCTTTTTTAGCCCAAAGTACATGTGTCAAAATACATCTATTTTGATATAAGAACACTTGATGACAAAAAAAATTGAATTTTTTATTTGAACCTTTTTTAAAGACAATTAAAAAGCTATTTTTTATTAAAAGGACATTTTTAAGAAAATAATTTAAATATTTTTTTATTTTTATTTCTAATCCAAAATTTAGAATTATGGCAATAAAATAAAATAAATTTAACATCATGAATTTAATAGAATAAATAATAAAACAAAAACTCAATTAAATTTTTTTTTAAAAATTGAAATATTTCCTTTTTAAAAACAATATATAAAAGGTGATTAAAGAATTAGAGCCCTTAAAAAATAAATTAAAATTAAATTTTTTTTGTTTCCTTCCTACTTTGCTTTTGCTTCCGTCAAAATTTTCCTGGAAAAATAAATAAGTCTTTTAAAAGACCGCAAAAAATAAAAAGTTAGGAAGACAATTTAAAGCCAATTTAAATTTAAATTTAATCTAAATTTAATTCATTAAAAACCTGCAAAATAATCCTTTCGTTTTTTAAAAATTAAAAATATAAAATTTTTATTTCAATCATAAAATTTATTGATTAAAAATTTTTTTAGTATGAAATGGAAGGGTAACTGCGAACAGCATATCAGTTTTTTGCCCTCTCGTTTTTTTTTGAAAAATCTTAAATAAATTTTTCAAATTGATATTTTTTAATTTAACAATGAAGATTTTTAAATTAATTTTAGCTAATAACTCTGTCAAAATTAGCTTTTAAAAATTGTACTTGATCGAACCCTTAGATGGCTTGAGTGCTAAAAATATTCAAAAATGAGAGAAAAATAATCCTCGAGCACTTAAATCGTGGATGTAAAGCATGAAAATAGTGAAATAATTGTGGAGAAAAACAATTATTAAATAAAAAAATGATGATATGTTTTCTATTAGATTCTCTGGATGAATTTAAGCTGTTAATTAAGGCCTAGAGAGTTTCAAATAAATTGATAGTTTAAAATTTTTAAGCCAATTCTGGTAATAATCGAATTTAAAAAAAAATTCTCAAACTGAATAGAAAAAAATAGAATAAAATAAATGTAAAATAAAGTCCTCAAAAAACTGATAAATTTATTTTCAATTAAAAAAAGCAATATAATTAATTAAATTCAAAGCGAGTCTTTTTTAGAAAAAAGAATCAATTTAAAAAAGCTCCCTGAATGATTAACTACCTAATAATAGAGATCGACAAGAGAGCTAGTGATGAATTATGTCATATTTTTAGAAATTATAAAATCACGTTTTATTTTCTAAAATAGCTAGAGTTACTCTTAAGTATAGATAAAAATTATTGATTGTATCAGATTTCAAATATCAAGCTTAGGAATATAATGTCATTAAGAGGCGGCTTGAGCTTTGTTTTTTGTTGGCATAATATTAAGCTAATATATTTTTAGAAAAAAGTTGATTAATATTTGAGTTAAGATTTTGCAAAAAAATATCAATAGATTATTTATTTTAAAAGGGCTTGAGTACAAATTTTGAAGAATAGGCTGTTTATTGGAAGGTAAACATTTTTCCAGCATTTCCAGACCGTGTTTGAGCACATGATCACAATAATCTAATGGAGCAAAGGAAGCATTTTGATTTAATAGCTTTTATAAATATTATTTTTTTATGATAAATCAGAGTGGTACGCTTCAATCGCATATGAATCTTCACAATTTTAAAAAAGCCACTTTTTATTGCTTTTTCAAAATAAAAATTAATATAAAATAAATGTTTTTTTTAAATAGACCTGTTAAACAATTTCTTTTTTGAAATAATAAAATTAAAATTTAATTAAATTTTATTAACAATAAGTTATTCTGTTGTTTTTGTATTAAGTTTTGCGGTGGTAAGGTTAAGTCAAGTCAAGTCTAGAATTCAAAATTTTTCTTTTTTTAAAAAAAGTCATTAGACTTTAATTGAAACACAAAAAAAGATCTTGTTAATTCAGAGTTTTCTTTTTTCTAAAATCTGATGCATCAATCGGCAATCAATGTTTAGCTAACATTTCCCCATAGAGATTCGAATCTTAATTTGATTTAAAAATGCTTTGGTGAAATTCAGTATAAAATAACAGAAAAAAATGATAAAATTTACTTTCAAAACATATGGAAAAAAATAAATTACTAAAATAATGAATTAAAAAAAGACAGTGGTTTTATTTTTTTAACAATTTTTAGCCATTAGATCTGCTGAAAAATTGAATTTTGATTAAATTTTTTTTTTACAAAATAAAAAATTAATCTTTTAAGAAAAAATTTTTGCTTAAAATCAGAGTTGTTTTAAAGTCCCGGACTTGAGACTTGTCACTTTTAAACAACTCTTTTTAAAATGTTGATAATAGATTAAAAAAATAAAATAATTAACAAAAAATAGTTTTTAACACCATCTTTTTTATAAAAAAATTAATTCTTGAACTAATTTAAAATATTTAAATGTAATACATCTATAAAATACGTTTTTGTACTGGACTAAAATTAAAAAATTAAAAGATTCCTATATGAGGTTTCTTTTGACCCCTCAAATTGTGCAATGCTTACCCAAAATATTTTCAAAACTAATCCGGAAAGATGCCCAAAACTTGCCTACTCCGAATGGTACTCTTTAAAGTTCTCCAAACAAAAAATCGTCCATATTCTATCAACCATTAAATTAAAGCTTAATTACTCCATTCTCTCGTGACCTTAAATTTATCCGTATTTTGATTTAATTAAATTTTGTTTTTTTTAAAGTTGAAAAAATAAGAAAAAAGAATAGAAATAAAACTTTGATAAGAAACAAATAAAAGGAAAAAAAAGATAATTAAAGACCTTGCTTCGGAACAACCTTGGAAGTTCATCTCTTATAAATGTCATTAGTGCTGTAAACTTAATAAAAAATAAAAAATAAGAAAGTTGAAAAAATATTCTAATGTTAAAGACAATGAGTTAAAAAATCTAAGCAGTTGACATCTGAGTTGAAAAATTTTTTAAAAAATTTTTAATTCAAAATCAGCTGAACTTTGTCAATAAGAAAGGAAAAAAATCCACTCTCAAGCAGACATTTTTGGAAAAAAACGTTAGCTTACATTAAAATATGTAAGTTTTAGTAAAAAAAAAAAATCGTTCTAGAATGCTTACGGGCAAAAAATGAGAATTTTGGTAAGAAAAATGTAAAATTGGCTTCTATTGAAAAATATTTAATTGATTTTATTATGAAAAATTTTAAAAAAAATTTCAGCATTCATTACCATTTCTTACTTGATTTAACTTAAAATTACACAATTTTTGGTAAAATTTTGTAATAAAAATAAAATTCATCGAATAATTTAAAAATAAAAAAATTTTGAGCGAAAAATTTTGTTAATTTATAATTATTAAATATTTAAAAATGGTATGACTTTTTTATATACCGATGAGTCTCTGATTGTCTCTGATCAGTTTTGTATTATTACGTAAAATTACTTAATTTAGCCTTTTCTGCACATTTTATAAAAGCACTGTATAAAAATGTGTGTATAAAAACCCTTCTAGCAATTTTTGAAGAATTTAAAATAGGCAAGTTAAACAAATTAAATATTGAATAAGATTTTCTGAAAGTGTACTTCAAAAGCTGGGGATATTTAAAAAATAAAATAATTTTTCAAAAGTCGATTATTTTATTTCAAAATTATTTGCATCCAGTATTCAAAATTAAATTTAAAAAATGAAATTCAAATTAGTAACTAAAATGAAAAGATCGATTTTTACCAGAGTTGTTTAAGTCTCAAGTCAATTCCAACAAAATTCTGATATATGGCAAATCTATTGCATTAGACAACCCAAGAGTGTATACATTTTTTGATATGAAGCCTGATCTAGCAAATTTAAAAAAAAAAATTTAAAGTCCGGACTTTAAATTTTTTTTTTGGGACTTTGAAACAACTCTGATTTTTACTACCAATATTTATGAAATAAAAAATTTTAAAATGTCCCTTACAAAAAATGAGTTTGGTTGTATTTAAATTTAAAAATCGATTAATCAATGGGTTGAGAGAATTTTTTTGATAATTATTTTTCTTTTTTAAATCTACATAGCATGCAAAGCATGTTACATTTAAATTATTTAAATTAATTCAAGAATTAATTTTAATACCAAAAAGATGAACTGTTTGAATTGAACATCAACTTTAAGATATCGGCTAGATTCCCTATTTTTTTTGTTTCTTAAAGATTAAGTAAAATTTTAACCCACATTACTTGAAAAGTCAAAAAATTAAAGCTTTCCAAGAGCTCAACTTGGTTACGTTCAAAAAGCAATTATTGTAAATATTTTTTAAATGATACTAAAAGAGTGATAAGTATAATTTTAATTGAACCTAGATTTATTTAGCTGTATTTTTTAAGTGAATATTAAATGTCACATTAAATATCAAGAAAATATTACACGGAAGTAGTCACAGAGTTATTGGCACTTTTGAGTCTGCCACTTTTTAATTTTTATGGGCTTCATTTTCGTTTTTATTGAAATAAATAATAATAATTAAATAGTTATTTTGAGGTGAGAAATTCATTAATTATTAAATATTTCTAAAAATATTTAGCTGTTTTTTAACTATTTTTTCTGTTCCTTTAAAATTAATTCTAACCCTAACGAATTATAAATTTAAAAAAAAAAGAAAACTTTTTTTCTCCATTTTTTTTCTCCCGGGCATTTCATTTGTATGTTAGTTCATAATTCCTCAGACAAAAAGAGTCCTAAGTGAAATTTTTTTTTCTATTTTAATCTTTTCATTTAACATTTTGATAGATTAGTTTATCAAGGAATTGATTAGCACCCAATGTTCAGGTAAGTATGCTTTTACAAGTGACGCAAGTACTATTTTTTTTCTTTAATCAAAATAATAAATTTTATATTAATTTATTAAAAATAGTTTAAAGTCAATTAAATTGTATCAAAACATCAAGTATCAAATAAATTTCATTACAAAATAGAATGATGAAAAAAAATTTTTTAACAAACTTGTAGATTTAGTAGTGTTGTAAATAAATAGCATTTGAATTTACTTTTAAATACTTAGATTAATTTTTAAATTTGAGTTTAAATCTAAACTAATTTTTTATTTGAGTTTAAATTTAAACCCAGAATAATAATTAAATTTAAATTCAAATTTGAATCATAATTCAATTCAATTTAGAATTTAAAAAAGTCAAATTATTAAGCTTTTATTTGAACATCAAAACGAAAATTTAAATTTATTTTGGTGGTTTTTATAGTAAGTGTATTAATTATAAAACGTAATTAACAAATAAATTCTAAAAATAAAGTTTTTTCCATTTTTTTCTTTTTCCAATTATTATTTTTTTTTGTTCAAGGTCTTAGGTCAACAATATATAAATATTATTTTTTATTTTATTAAAAACAAATTTAAATTCTTAAAAATGAGTCAAACTCAAGATTTTTTACAAGCACCTTTTACTTCTCGATCGATAAACAAAAAGCAATACATTAAAAGATCTCTTACCACAATAATTCAATTAAAGTTAGAAAATTTTAGTAAATAAAAATGCTGATATTTCACTGTTGAATATAGTAATACAAATTACTCAAGCAATATGCTTGGTCATTTGAAAAAAGAGCATGTTATGGAATTGGGATATCAGCATAAAATTTTAGTAGGTTTTAGTTATTTTAAAAATCTGAAAATTTAAATTAGTCAAATTGTTTAAGTAATTTTAATTAGAACATAATTTAAATAGAATTTAGAATTATTTAAGTTAATCTTGGAATTTAAATATTTTTTGAGTTTAAGTTTTAATCCAAATTTTATTTTAGTTTAAATTTGAATTCAGATTTTATTTATGTTTAAATTTGAATCCAAATTTAATTTATGTTTAAATTTGAATCCAAATTTAATTTTAAATTTAAATCGAAATAAATCGAATAATTTGTTCAAATCGCCAATTTGATTTACAACACTAAGATTTAGGCTTAATATTTGCTGTACAAAAATGTACGAAAGAAAAGGAATCAAATACATTCTGCACTATAAATAATCACAACGTGCACTATAATATTTAAATTGCACTTTAATATTTACATGCACTTTATTAATCAAGGCTGCACTATAAATAACATTCTTACACTTTTATATTTTTTAACAAGCACTAATATAATTTTTATTTTGCACTAAAACAATCTTTACTAAGCACTAAATTAATTTTAGACCTGAACTATTTCAATTCATTTTTAGATAAATTAATACAACAAGCACTATTTTTTTCGAAAACCTCATTTTTTTTAAAACATAAGAAAATACAAATTACAATTACAAATATGTGATTTATTTTTGTAGAGAAAAAAAATATAGTAATACATACATAAGAATAAAATAAAAAAAAATAAAATTGTATTTATTAAGTAGAGATTTTTAAATAAGCGTTTAAGCTTTATTTAATCCAGTAGGATCTACCATTAGTACTAGCTAAAGTGGGTCTACCTCGACTACGTTTTTTTCCTAACCTATTTCCCTTATATCACAATTAGTTTGATTTTTATTACTAAAAGAGATGTTAAACAGTCTTTTAATTTTTTAGTCTATTTCGAATTTTAAAATAACTAAATAAAAATATTCTACCTTAAGACACTTTAAATCAAGACACTTATTCAACGTTTGTAGGTTGAGATGATTTAAAAAATTACTAATGCGAGAACGGATAAATTTAGACTTTGGTGGCATAATAATAATATTTAATGGGATTGGTTTCAATATTTAGTTAAAATATTCAAAAATTTGTCAATATAGTTAAAATACTCAAAATTTAAATCAAATCACATGATTTTAATACTTTATTTAAATAAAATAAAACACAAATTCAAAAAAGTAAAACCATAGATTTGTTCAGAATTTTGTCTAGTTTTGTTTAAAAAAAAATTGGTTTATTAAGTAATCCCTGGGACTACATAAAATTAAACTGAAAAAAAGTTTTCTTTTTGGCTTTTTTTCAATAATAAAAATTGCCTTTTTTTCAAACAAAACTATTTACCAGAGTGTGGAAAATTTTATGCTCTTTCAGAATATATATAATTTAAAAAAGATTTTAATTTTATCTTTGAGTAATTGAGTCTGAAAGATCTACAACTTTTTAAAGGGTTAGTTCTTTTTAGACACTTGGATATAAATTTTTTTTTTTGTCCCCCAAAAAAAGTGAAATCTAGGGTTTCAAAGGACGCAGTTTACGAATTTTAAGTCAAAAATTAGAAATTCAGATAGCACTTAAGTTTTGAATTTCTGGAACCTTGCCATGCCATGATAATCTATCGTTGAGTAACTAGCTGTTAATTGTTTTAATTTCTAAATAAGTAGCCGCAAGGAATTTATAAAAGGGACGGAAAATAAAATAAAATAAGCTTTGTTGAAAATAAAAATAAAAATAAAGTTTAAATTAATATTTAAAATTATTTTAGTTCATGTCAAAAATTATTTAATTCAACTCAGAAATTATTTTAGTAAAAATCAAAAATTATTTAAGTGCCAGGTGATTTATATAGTAAAGTTTTGAAATATAAAAGTTCTGATTTGAATTATTTTGGTAAAAAACCGAATAATTCAGTGCACATAAAATAATGTAGTACTTTTTGGAAATAATATAGTGCAGTTTGGTATTAAAAAAAGTGCAACTTCTGATTAATTTATAGTGCAACATTAAATACAAGCCGAAAGAAAATTGTAGAAAAAAAGCTCAAAATATGAACTTAAATTAGAAAAGTTTTCAAAAATTGCATCAGAAGCTCTAATTGCTTCTGAAGCGACACAGTCTGCTGTAAAAAAAGTTCTTAGCAAACATAAAAACCCAATAGCTTGCCCGGAGTGCGGGAAATTAATGAAAAATGAGCGTGGTGTAAAGCAACACATCGCAAAAATGCATAAATAATTTTTTTTACTGAATTTTTATAATTTTAAATTAACATATAAATTGGTCACGTAAAAAAAAAAACTGGTCACATAAATAATAAAATTTAAAAAAAAAATTCTTTATTTTAATAATAATATTGCCTGGTCACATATTAAGTGACCAGTGAATATGTTACATTTATAAAATGCAATATTTTGGTAGACAATATTTTAATCTAAAACTTAGAATGACGAATCTATATTTCTTAGATTCTTCTAGAATTATTATTTTGTTGTTTTGCTTCTAATTAAAATTCCATTTATTATTTTTTAAAAGATGCTGATGATAGTTTAGAATCTTCTAGATGATATGGTTTTAATAAAATAACATTATTTAAATTATGGACACGTATTAGGTGTGCCATCAAATACTGTAGAATTCTATCTATATAAATAGGGAATCAAATTCTTATTAAAATATGATTTCACTTCCACTAACACAATTCAGTGGCGTATTCAAGGGGTGGCGAGCTATGGCGGTGCCATACTAGCCAAAAAAATGATATGGCGGCGCCATACCAATTCAAAGAAAAATTTTAAATAAAAAAAAATTTGTTTGTTTGTTTGTTTGAGTTTTTTCTTTGTATGAAAGTGATCATCTTTTTAAAATAAAAATAATTCTCTTTCATTTGATGCGAAAAATTAGTTTAATTCAATTCATGTATTGTGATCCAAAAAATCACATGTTTATATGATCGCTTGCTTTGAACTAATACGAACTCTTTTGAAATCTTTTTATTTTAATTTTGTGAAAAATTGCTTAAGAATTTTCTTGTAAAAAAACCGACTTCTAATAACCCGCCTAATCATTCAATTAACTCAATTGAAAAGTTAATTGAACAAAATCAAATTTCAAATGAGCAAAAAACTACAGAGATAGGTTTAGAACCTAATCAGCCTTTAATCGACTTTCCAATCTATAAAGACAACCACACACACACGCACACACTCGGGACCCATATTTCGCCATACCAGTCAAGAAATCCTGGATCCGCCACTGACACAATTTATATTTTATTATTTTAATAAACAATTAAAACAATTAAAATATTTTTATATTATTATTCTAATACCTTGTTATAAGTCCCATCTGAGTGCGCAGCAGAACGAGACCTGTAACAAATATGTGACCAGTCAGAAAAAATACCTGGTCACTGATCATATAACAGGCAAGACCCAAAAAAACAACACCAACTTACCAATTTGTTAAAATTGTGACCGATGGCCAAAGAGTCGCCTTTGAAGTTGACATTTGCCAGCAGAATGTCAGCGGCCGACTTGGTCAAATTGATGCCGGCCGAGGTATGGCTATTGAGAATGTGGCTCTTGAGGCTGCAGGCCGACTCGGCCTCCCTCTCATTAGCCAGCGACTCCGAGCTGAGAAACTCAAAGCAAATGTTGCTGCTTGACGCATTGTTGGACTGGTTGTTGGAGTTTGCCGAGTTGGTCGACTGGTTGTCGCTCAGAAAAAACCTGCACTCGGACTCCGCGTAGCAATTGGCGCAGAACTTGGCCTGCAGCATGTCCAGCTCGTACCGGTTCGCCTTGTCCAGAATGCTCGACGCACTTGTCTTCCGATTTTTGGCCAAACTCACGCCCTGCTCGGGCACACTCAAATAATTGTTCACTATTGTGGGCGACATGGCCAGGGCGCCGCCCGAGCAACTGTTCGATCTGTACTGCCTGCTGTCGCACCTCAGAGAGGACGCGTTCGCTCTCAGCTTGGACTCGAGCTGGCTGCTGTTCAAACTGGTGGCTTTGTGTGCCTCCTCTTCCTCGCAGTTCATCACAATCTTGATGTTGGGTTCGGCGGAGCACTGGGCGCCGGGCGCCCCATGCCACTCGAGTTGTGTGGAGCTGGCGTGTTTGCGCAGCAGTTGGTTCTTTATTCTAGCGTCTTGGTCGGCGCGGTCCAGCAGTCCGACCACGCCGGCCCGGCCCAGCAGGGCGGTCAGGTCGATTGAGCCGCAGGACCGGCGGTGTGCGCAGGACAAGTTGGCCGTCTCGGGGTCCTCGCTGATTTTGGCGTGGATAAAAGAGACCTTGGACATTTTGGCTGAATAGGACGAGTCCGACGAGTTGGAGGAGACTGTGGACGTGGTCAGAATGGACGCATTGGACACCTTGCGGTCTGGCGCGCACACAACTGCCGATGGTTGGCCCAGGCTGGCTTTGGTGCTCTCAGTCAGTTCGGATGACGAGGATGATGAGCTTGAAGAAGTCTTGGAAAATAGTGTCGACAAGTTTTTTACCATGTTAGCTAAACGCTCTGTGGCGCACTTGAGGCATTCATCTAAAACTTGGAGAGGGCTTTTTTAATTAGATTGAAATGAAGATGTGTGACGCTAGGCAAAATCACGACTTAATTAAAGAGTGGATTTTTTTTTTTTTAATTAAAATAAATTTTTTTTGGTTCCAACTTTTAATTAATTTGATTAGATTTTTTGTTGTTCTGAATGTCGGAGCTCTATTAAGTTAAGTTTTATTAATGTCATAGATAAAAGAAATTTTTTTTTTTTTAATTTGTTTTTTTATCTTTAAAAATATAAATTTTTTTTGACTTTTTTTTTACCTGAATTTACTTAAAAATAAATAAAAAAGGTAAAATAGAGTTGTTATTCTTAAATAAATATTTTTTTTTTTAATTTCAGACAAAATTTAAAAAATATACATTTTATGCGGAAGTTCATTTATTTTTTTGCTAATTTTGAAAATTATATTTTACAATATTTACCGCTTATTTACGAATATTACGCTGCAAAAATTAAAAATTTTTTCTGAACATCACAGCTTTATTGAGTGATATTGTATTCACGTCATAAGTAAAAAAAAAATTCCAAAATTTTCTCCAAAAAAGTTAATTATTTTGAATTATTTTTTATCCTCAAAAATATAAAATTTGATTGATTTTTTTTCTGTCTCGAGTTTTTATTCTTAAATTATTTTTTTTTAATTTCTGACAAAATTTAAATAAAATATATTTTATGTGAATGTTCATTTATTTTTTGAAAATTTTTAAAACTCAACAATTTTAAATATTTACCGCTAATTTACGAATGTTGCAATGTAAAAAATAAATATTTTTATTCTGAGCCTCACAGCTTTATTGAGCTATGTTTTATTCATGCCATAGATAAAAGAAAAATTCAAAAATTTTCTCCAAAAAAGTCTTTTTGAATTATTTTTTATCCTCAAAAAAATAAAATTTGTTTATTTTTTTTTGACTCGAGTTTTTATTCTTAAATTTTTTATTTACCTCTAATTTATGAATATTGGGATGTAGAAATTAAATAATTTTTGTTTTTCTGAATGTCAGAGGTCTATTGAGTTAAGTTTTATTAATGCCATAGATAAAAAAAAATTTTTTTTTAAATTTGTTTTTTAATCCTTAAAAATATAAATTTTTTTAAACTTTTTTTTTTGAGCTGAATTTACGTAAAAATAAATAAAAAAGCTAAAAAAGAGTTGATATTCATAAATAAATTTTTTTTTTAATTTCAGACAAAATTTAAAAAATATATATAAGTTCATTTATTTTTTTTTTGATTTTGAAAATTAAATTTTACAATATTTACCGCTAATTTACAAATATTACGCTGTAAAAATTAAACATTTTTTTTTCTGAAATTCACAGATTTATTTAGCGATAATGTATTCATGCCGTAGATTTTTTTGGAATCTTCAAAAAAATAAAATTTGATTGATATTTTTTCCCTGAATTTACGTAAAAAATCAATTAAAAGGGTAAATTATTGAATCAAAATTTATATTTTTTTAATTAAATAGTTTTAGCACAAACTCAATAAAAATTTACATTTTAACCCCCCCACTTTTTATTTACATTTACCACAAATTAAATTATCATTTTTCCTCAACATTTATTAATTTACCATAAATTTAATAAAAGTAGCAACAAATTTTATTGTTTACCGCTTCTTCTACAATAGCTATACTTTTTTTTTTTTCAACTTCATTTCAACTTTTATATTCATTTTTGTTGTTAAAATGATCCTAATTGTCACTGATCCTCCGAAAATTTTTAATGGAAACATTATGACATGTTTTATTGCAGGCGCATAATAATTTGCGTCCTCAAAATTTTTTTTGTAACAAAACCAAAAAAATAATTACAAAGAGAAAAAATTATCAAAAATTTAGAAAAAAAGAAATTTGAAGTATCTTACTTGGAACATTACGTTTCACAAGATATTTTAAGATTAGATTATGTTCTTTAGATAAAATCTTATCAGGAAATAAAAATTAAATTAAATTAAACGATTTTATTAATTAATTTGGTTATGATAATCAAATGGATAAAATTAATATTTTATTAAAATAATTTTATTTTTTGCGTTATGGTCGACTGCCACTAAAAGTTAAAAATCATTATTTTAAAAATAAAGGAATTCACATTTATAAAAAAAAATAAAAACCAATTTAAAAAAATTCCTTAATTTAATTGTTTTAAATTGGATATAATTTTTTTTAACTTAATTTTCTTTCCTGTTTAGGGGTTAAATTTGAGTTTTGGTGTCAATGGCACTTTTTAGACAAAAAAAAATGGCAAAAAAAAATCTTTCAATATAACTCCACAATAAAGGACAAATTTTTAAAGCCGGTCTCGAAAGGTAATAATAAATATAGAAGATAAACTCGATTGAGTAACCTCTGTGTTAGATCGGAGCTGTTGTTCAAAAAGATAATAGAAAGGAGATAACATTGATTTCCTAAAAAAACATTAATTCAATTGAAGGGGTGATTCATTTCATTGTAAAAAATTTACTTAAAAATTTTAAAAAAATTTAAAAATTTAAATTAATTTTAAATTTATACAAGAATTGAATTAAAAATTTGGATATCGAAATTATGAGCTTAATAATGTGTCAATATATAAATCTAAATCAAAGAGCTTATTGATGAAGCTAAGAATGGCAAAGGAAGTGAAGAATTTTTAATTTTAAATAAGCTGACAATGATACTTTTATTTTTAAAATCTCATTTTTTATTTTTGTAAAATTTGAGAAATCAAATACTGATAGCCCACAACAAAAAATAAATAATTTTGATAGTACCCTGGGTCGACGAAAAATTTTAAAAACAAAAAAAAATCTTAAAATTTTTCAAATCAAAACAAATTCAAAAATAAAGTCAAATTTTGGACTTGATCATAAATTATCTTCAAAATTTCAACTGATATCAACAGTAATAAAATTTTTTTTTTTAGATCGCTATTTAATATGGCTCTGCTTATTTATTTCAAATTTTTGAGACGAAATTTTTCTCTTCGCTCGTCATAAATAAAATTAAAAATTATAAATAAAATTTAAAACGAGTCCTTTATCTAGAGTTTTTGTGCATAAAAACTTTGATCAAAATTAATAAAAATTCTGCTCTAAATAATCAGCATTTAAAAAAAAAAGACAAGATAATTTTTTTATGATTAATTTTTTCTTAAATTAAAATTTTCGAAACCAAAAAATATTTATCGAAAACAATCATTTTTATACAAGAATAAGGACGGTCTTTTCACATTGAACAATTTGACCAAAATCTAATATTTCCTGGAATTCCAATTATTTTCTAATCTTTATGAATTAATCATTAAAAAAAGCTTTTCAAATACTGACTAATCAAGACAATCTTCTTATCGCTTGGTTTAAAATATTAATAAAAATATTAAATTCTTCTTTGATTTAATTAAGCACTTCATAATAAAAAATGAAAAAATTAATCTCACAATTATGGCATTTTTATTAAAACAAATTTTTGATAAAACTCCCGTTTGATTATCATTCTCAAGACCTGTATCTAAATATGATGCTAATTTTAATATCAACTCCTCGTATCCCAAAAATTATCTTTATCTCGTTTGATTATTTACCAGAATCTTAATCCGGTTCGCATAATTTTATTAACTTTGAATCTTTTTTATTAGATTACAGAAAAAGCTCTTAAAAGTGAATAAAAATATTGTCTGATTGCACAATATTTTTTGGTATCTATAATTGGAAAATTTTTTTTTAGATATTAATAAAAAATTTGAACTATTTATATAATATTTATTTTAGAAAGACCATGTAAACCTATGTTTGACCACCAATGCTTGAAATTTGTGACCCTAAATATTTGGGCCCTTTACAATTAAAAATAATTAAAAAATCATTTAATAAATAAATTAAAGTATTATTAAATGTTGAATTATTAAATGGCTTTAAATAAAAATATCAGTCTTTAATCTGAGGAAACTTTAGCTCGGAATAATTGATCTGAGAAGTCCTAGGAAAATTTTTTTTTACTCCAATCATCTTATTTTCTAAATTTCACTGTGAAAAAAGTAACCTAACTTTCTGGGTCTATAGTAATAGGTGACCAGTCTTGGTAACATAACATTTGACCATGACTGGTCACCTAATTTTCAAAGATAGAATAAATGATCAGAAATTGATCACCTGTTATAATTTTTGGTTTGGTCACTAATTTTTTTTTAATTTTTGGAATAATAAATTTATAATTAATTTTAAAATAATTTTTATTTAGATAAATTTACGTTAATTATCGTAAATTTTTGTCAAATTAACAAAATTAATTTATGAAAAAATTCTTTTACTGATTTAAATTTTTTCTTTTTTAACTAAATGAAAAAATTTTTTATCTTTTTTCGTAGAATTTGGTAAATTTTCGCAAAAAAATTTATATTTTGGTAAAAAATTTAATTTTTTTATTTCAAGCAAATGGTATTGTGAAATTTTATACATAGCTTTCAATACTACAAGAAAAAAATTTTATAACTTTTGTTCAAATGGTCAAAAACTTGTTCAGCAGATAAAAAAAAAATGAAACAACTTTTGTCTCACCTCCTACGAAAGTATAACAGTTTGTTTCATGAAAAGCACCTGAAAATCCAAAATGCATACATGGATCTACAGAAAAAGTAAAAAATTTTTTAGAGAAGTCCTGTCAAGTCTCCTGAATGCAATTATTGTTTTGAGCGAAAAAAGCTAAAAATTCATATGGCTAAAAAACATTGAAACATAAAAACTGATGATTACGGATTTCTTTGGTCAGGTATTAAATTTTTTGGTCACTTAATTTTTTATTATTTAACTTCTGGTCACATGTGTCCACATATTCCATTTTTGTAAATTATTTAATTGGTCACATATTTTAAGTGAGGGGTACTGGTCACCTTTTACTATAAACCCAACTTTATAAAACCTTAAACTATTTTTTAAAGTAAAAAATTAATTTTGGAGAATTCTTTAATTAATTATCTCTACATAGACTGATTAACACTTTATTTATTAAATTCATTCTAAAATATAGATAATATATAAAAATTTAAAATATTAAAAATATTTAAAAAAAAAGAATATGATTTAAGTTTTTATATTTTAATTACATAGTTACTTGAAAAAAAAAACAGCAAGGTATTCAAGTTAAATAATTCAAATTTTGAAACAAATTTAAAAAAAATTAATTTTATGCTATTGAAAATTTCAACATTGATCTCTTAATCACAAAGCAATTTATAGAGTTAAAAAAAGCTAAATGGAAATTTAGCACCTTAATGTAAAAATTATTTATGTAAACACATTGTAGCAGTCTCAGCTAAGACTCAACTGACTCAAATCGATTTTGGATTTAAAAAATCCGGTTTCCAAAAGAAGCGTGGTAGGAAACCCATGGCAAAAGACTGGTTCGTAAAGAATTTAAAAAAAATTAAAAAGCAACATTTTGTACATTAACTAATATATTTAACTGATAAATTGAACTTATTTAATAAATGATTTCTTGTAAAGCATAAATATTTTTTGTTTAATAATTTATTTTTTGGAAAAAATTGAAGCATTTATATTTATTTCCTTTGTTTAAAACTTAAAGAATAGATTTTCTTTTATTTTTTACTTATTTCGTTTATTTACTAGAACAAGCAATGTTTTTATATGTTCTGCTATAAACAAAGTTAAAAATTCTATTTAATTCTATTCTTTTGAATACCCGACTTAATTGTGTAATTGAAACATTGCAATTTATTCTTTCTTTCCTGAAACATGCAGCACCTGTGATTACTCTTTTCAATTTAATTTATATTTTTTATACAAAAAAGAAATAAATTTATTTAATAAATTTAATAAATTTTTCTTGAAAAAATAAACAAAAAAGTGTTGTGAGTCGATTCAACTTGTTTATCTGAAAAATGTATCGTTTTAATAAAATTTATATTCAGTTGTATTTATATTTGGCATACAAACAATTCATAATGGTCACATTTTTAACTTGTATGTAATCATTAAAAATTTTTTTTTAAATTTATTCTTTCGTTTCATATATTCTGAAAGAACATAAAATTTTCTACACTCTCGTATATAGTTTTATTTAAAAAAGGGCGCGCAAATTTTTATTATTGAAAAAAAAAACACTTATTTTCACTTGAATCGTATGTAGTCATAGGGATTACTTAATAAAAGACTTTTTTTTCTTTTAAAATAAGGCAGACAAAATTCTGAACTAATCTATGGATTTTCTTTTTTAAATTTTAACTCTATTTTATATAAATAAAGTCTCAAAAACATATAATTTCAATATAATATTATATAATAGCTTTTTTTTGGGGTGTATTTAACCGATCTCCTATAAATAATGACATGTACCCTAACGAACGATGTACTTGATAAATCTTTTAAGTGTATAACCTAAAAAAATAAATTTCTCTTCTTAAATAAATAATTTTGTCTTAGTTAATGAATAGTGTTGGGCGGCGGCCAAGCCTGGCCGGTCCGAACGCGACCAAAATAAGGCGGCCACTTTGGCGGTCAGACAAAATCAGCGGTAAAAAATTTCTGGGAAAAAGTTTTTGATGTTCTTTTAAGTTTTTTTAAAGATTTAAGGAAACGAAAAATTTTCAAATATCACATACAAATCTCAAAACTCTAATTTAGAAAAAAAAATTCAAAAATTTAGCTTTTTCAAGAAAAATTATTTTTTTTAAAAAATATTTGGCATTTTCTAACAAAATTATTAAAAAAAATTATTGTCAATTTTCTTACTCTTAAGGAAATTTATTTCGCTGATATGGTTTGATCGCAAATTTTGTCATCCGTCTTTGATTTGGCCGGCCAACTCAGCGGTCCAAATTTTTGGCCGCCGGCCTGGCCATATGTCTATATGTCTACATACGATTTAAGTGAAAATAAGTGTTTTTTTTGTTTTTTTTTTAATAATAAAATAATAATCTTGATATTTTAATTAAATTAAATTAATATAAAGTGTCATCGTTTTCGTAATGACCATTGTCTGTCATCTTTCTTGCTTTTAATATTTTATTTGATATTATTTTGATTTGTGATTGATGTTTTTTAATTATTTCTTTTACTATAAAAATGTAATACTTTATTTCATTTATTCGTTTTATTTGAATATTTCCACGAACAATATAAAACGTTTTCCTAGGCCTATTGTTGTATTTGTTGTAAGTGTAGTTTTATTATTTAATAAAATAAAATTTAAAAAAAAAATAAATTGAGTTTTATTATCCGAGGGTTAACATATATAATTTTGAAAAATGTTTTAATTTTATCATTGAAAATCTGGATGTGAAAGAACTACACTTTTTTTAGAAGGCTAGTTATTTTTGGACCCCTTGGTAAAAAAATATTTTTTAAGCCTTCAAAAAAAAATGAAAATTAGGGTTTAAAAGGACGTAGTTTACGAATTTAAAGTCAAAATTGTGAAATTCAGATAGCGCTTAAGTTTTGAATTGCTTGAACTTTATGGTATTGTCAATTTTTAATGCAAATTGAACAAAAATTCTTCATTTTTTAGAAAATTAAAATTAAAGTTAACAAAAAATATTTGAAATGATAGTCCAACATGATGCAACATACTTTGTTGCACCTTTATAACATAAAATAAAATTTTTATTTTCTTTTTTTTTTCAAATCAAATCAATAGTCTATTTAAATCTTGTTGATTCTTATTTTTTGTCTTTTATTACACTAAAAAAATTATTTTAGGTAAAAAAGGTATTTTTAAAATATTTTTTATTAACTTTAATTTTAATTTACCAAAAAATGAAGATCAATAAATGAATTTGTATTTATACAATTTGTTTCTGTCGGAAAAGTTCTTGCTTTAAGTCAACTTCTATTTTGCCTAAGTGGATTTTTAGTCGACTGGGAAAAGATTTGTAGGTGACTCACAACATCAAAAAATGAGCAATGGGTGATTAAAATTTCTACACAAATAATTATTCATCTTTGCTCAAATCATAGTTTTTTCTACTGCTAGACTATTTAATTGTTTAAAAGAAAATATGAAAATACATTTTCTGCCTATTTACTCTGAGAGTATGTGAAAAAAAATTACTAATAAAATTATCAAGTTAAATTTTCGGCAATTTAGAAAATAATCGCTCAAGTATTGATTTTTTTCTAAATGTGAGATTAGAAAAAAAGCTTCTTGAATAGATTATTTATTAAAACAAAATTCTGGTGTTAAGCTCAGAACAAGAGAGATTTTTTTTTACTTTTCAAATGTTAATAAATTTAATTAAATCTCTAAGAAAATAAATCTGTTCTCGCAAAGCTCCCAAGTCAGACATGAGAATCTTGGTTTATTTTGTTAGCTATTAGAAACAGATACATTTTTGTTGCTGGCTTAATCTGACTGGCAAATGGCTTCAGTTGCAAAACAATTCCAATTTAAGCCGTAAAAGAAAATACACTAAAAATCAATTAACTAAGCGTTATTTAACATTTTGATATTCTAGTTGTGAGAAAATTGAAAAGGAATTGTCAAGAGATAAGTTTCTTTTGTTTTTTTGACTAAGTCTATCTAGAACTTGTTTGAAATGATGCTATTAATTGTGATTTATTTCGTGAGTCAATGCCTAAAGCGGAATTAACGCTTTTAAAATTTAATTACCACTCTTGGCACATTGACTCATTATACACTAATGGAGAAGTAATGAGTTAAATATGAAAATTTAAATTTTCATAGCCCACTCAAACAATTCGATGGCAATAAAGTCAATACTAAAATAAGGAGTATTAATAAGGAGCTGATAGAAGTTGAGCGATTGCTTTTCAAATGGAAAATGAAAGTGTCTGTTGAAAAGTCATGCTAGGTGATCTAACAAAGTTTAAGGAAACATTTTGATCATAAAAATTTTTAAAGTCAAAAATTTTCCCAAAAAATTTAATTCTTTTCAGGGTTGTTTAAAAGTCACAAGTCTCAATTCAAGTCAAAGTCCGGACCTTTTTTTTTTCAAAGTACCAGCATAGACTTTATTTTTTTTTTTAATTTTGAAAACTGAAGAAGAATTGTGAAGACATTAATTCTAAAATTTAAAGAAAATTTTGATATATGGCAAATCTATTGCATTAGACATAAATTTTTTTGATATGAAGCCTGATCTAGCAAATTTAAATAAAAAGTCTTGCTTAGGACTTTTTTTAATGACTTGGACTTTTAAACAACTCTGATTCTTTTATTCAAAAACTATCTATTCAATTGTATTTTAATTTTGTATAAATTTGAGAAAAAAAATTTTTTTTTTAATTTTTGATAGTTTACAAAAAGTTCAAATTTAATCAAGTAGCAAAAATAATTTACACTCAAATTACCAAGGTGTCATTTTTGACATTTTGAAGGTCATTTTGAAACATATCTCTGCCAAATTTTTTTTATTAAAATTTTTTTTGTCGGCAAATTAATTAATTTGATAAATGAATACAAAAAAAATTAAAATTAAAAAAAAATCTAAATTTTTCTGCAAAAAATAAAAGTTTACTTAGTTTACCGGTGGTGTCATTTTTGACACATCATTCATTTTATCTACTAGATATAAAATAAAACAAAATGATCTAACAGGGTGTCCTTTTTTTCTTTGATTTATTCTTCTTTAATAAAATAATTTAAATTAAAAAAAAAATTTAAATGCTGAGACGGCAATCAACCCTTAATGCTCGCCAGGAGTTGGAAAAGTACAAGAACTGATGGTATAGAGTCAGGAATTTCAGATGAAGAAACAAACAATGAAAATAAGAGTGAAAACGACTATTTTGATCAAGATGTAAATTTTAACTCTTCTGAAGATGAAGAGGATGACATTGATGAAATATATCAACACATCGATGAAGCAATAGATAGTGTTATTCAAAACATAAATGATCCTGATAAAGTAGATCCTAATTTAGACAGAACAAGTAAAATAAATGTTATTTGGACAGGATTAAAAGATGGTAAAGAAACTAGTATGCTGAAGAAGATTAATTTTGAACAGAAAGCTGGACAAACTAGCTACGCTACTAGACACATCGATAATTCAAAATTGTCCGCTTTTTTTATGATTTTTGACTTGACAATTATAAATTTGATTATAAATAATACAAATAAAAATGCTCAACAACATGAACCCTATCCACAGAGTTGTTTAAAAGTCACAAGTCTCATGGCAAGTCCAAGTCCGGACTTTTTTTTTTCAAAAGTCAGAGCAAAGACTTAAATTTTTTTTTCAAAATAAAGTCCAAGTCCGGATTTGGACAAGATTGCATACTACTTTTAATACATAGAACACAAATAAAATGTTTTATTATCAAATTTAAATGAAATAGATCAAATATTAAAAAAAAAATATACCAAAAAAATTGAAAATTACCCAAATAAATTTGGTTACTTATTTTTTGTTTACATATATTAATTTGACAATAATAGAAAATTTTTTTTTAATAATGGCTTACCGCAAGTTTCTCATAATTTACTCACACTGTCAGTTGTTTTTTGTCGCTTTTTACTTTTTGAAGTTAAAAAATTTAAAATTGTATAGATTATTTCGAAATTCAAATTTAAAATTTGAATTAAAAATTATTAAAGCTTTATATTAATCAAGTAATAAAATTAACTTAAAAATGATTGTTGTTTTTTTATCTTTTCATATCTATTAGAAAATTGAAATATTCTCCAGATTTAATTTATTATTTAATAAAAAATTAGTGTTGAAAATCAAATTGGCGATTTGAACAAATTATTCGATTTATTTCGATTTAAATTTAACATTAAATTTGGATTCAAATTTAAACATAAATAAAATTTGGATTAAAATTTAAACTAAAAAAATATTTAAATTCTAAGATTATCTTAAATAATTCTAAATTCTATTTAAATTATGTTTTAATTAAAATTACTTAAACAATTTGACTAATTTAAATTTTCAGATATAACTAAAACCTACTAAAATTTTATGCTGATATCCCAATTCCATAACATGCTCTTTTTTCAAATGACCAAGCATGTTGCTTGAGTAATTTGTATTACTATATTCAACAGTGAAATATCAGCATTTTTATTTACTAAAATTTTCTAACTTTAATTGAATTATTGTGGTAAGAGATCTATAAAAGTATTGCTTTTTGTGTATCGATCGAGAAGAGATTGAGTTTGACATATTTTTAAGACTATAAATTTGTTTTTAATAAAATAAAAATTAATATTTATATATTGTTGACCTAAGAACTTGAACAAAAAAATAATAATTGGAAAAAGAAAAAAAATGGAAAAAACTTTATTTTTAGAATTTATTTGTAAATAACGTTTTAGAATTAATACACTTAATATAAAAACCACCAAAATAAATTTAAATTTTCGTTTTGATTTTCAAATAAAAGCTTAATAATTTGACTTTTTTAATTCTAAATTGAATTGAATTATGATTAAAATTTGAATTTAAATTAAATTATTATTCTGGGTTTAAATTTAAACTCAATTAAAAAAATTAGTTTAAATTTAAACTCAAATAAAAAATAAGCTTAAATTCAAACTCAAATTTAAAAATTAATTTAAGTATTTAAAAGTAAATTCAAATGCTATTTATTTACAACACTATAAAAAATAATTAGATTATCTTTATTTGAACAGACTAAAATGATAAAAATTCTCAACCTTATATTAGTAAAATGATTTTAAAATTTGATCTTAATATTAAAAAAGGAAAATATATTTTTATAATAATTAAAATATAATAAAAAAAAACTCCATTTGATCTTCCCTATCTAAATTCTCATTAGGGGATTGTATGGAAGAGTTGCTGTTCCTAGTGGCATTAGGTATCTACCCAGGAATTCTTAATTTCACCTCACATCATACTCTAGGCCAGTTTGAACCCTCGAAGGTCAAACATTTCATAAATCAAAAATTTGATAAACCTGATACATCTTTTTGTAGACAATTGCAAACATTGTAACAAACAATTAACATTGATATTATTAAATATGCTACAAGGACTTCAATTGAGTTGATATAATTTGTGTTTAAATGTACAAACCATGGCTTGGTAGACTCAGCAAAATATGAGCAAATACATTCAGGTTTGAAATATTGCACAGTTCAAAATATTTAGAATTGATTGAAAATTGAATGTATCTTTACCTGATTATAAATTTTTTGTTTTAGTCGAGCTATATTAAAAACCTATTTTGAATTGTAGCTAAATCGTAATTTTTACTCTATTTAGAAAAAAAAATATTCTTTATTTTATCTAAATTATACTCTTTTGCTTATAAGGCTTAAATTAATAAATAATAATAATAAAAATTTATCAGTAAGGTATCTCGGTACATAAAAAAAGATTTCGGAAAATTTTATTTTTACGATAAACAATTGAATTATTGACCAAAATACCTATCATTGTTTCATATGGAATCTTGGTGTCAAACAAGGAAGCATTTTGTGATCATTCCTGACAGTCCAATACCTTGGATACTTTAAGCTGAGCTTGAAAATTTTTTAAAATATATTGTTTAAGTTTTAATACTTTATAAAAACTTTCTTGTTTTTATTTTCATTTAATTTTACTTTACCTGACTGCGTCTAATTTGAATTAAATAAAAGAACTCATTATTGCTGAAAAAAGTTGGGAAAACATTTTTTTTTTGGACACATTTATGATATAAAGAATCAAAAAAAAATTCAATAATGCTCAAATATTGATTTTTTATATTTAACATCTTGAATATTTTTATTTTTTATCGCTTTCTTGTAATCGCTCAATTCGTTTGCTTAATGAGTGTGTTAAATTTGAAAATGGAATTTAATTCCAAAAATCATCATGTAAGAAAAATAGCAAACCAAAAATTGATCATCATGTATTAAGAAAACAAAATCAGACGCAAACTAAAGATCATTATTTTCAAACTAAAATGTTAATTAAACAACTAATTATTTGAAAAAATATTCTACTTTATTAATTTTTTTAAATTCAAAAATATCAATTTTATCATGGGACTTGAGCTAAATTAAAAAAAATACCTAATTTGATTTATTAGTATCTAATCTAGTTTATAAATTGCAATTTTTAAATACTAAATTTAAATTAAAAGAGACATTTGTTAATTTAGAAAGTATTTTTAGTTTTTTACAAAATTTCAAGATGAAATTGACATTTTGAAATAAAAATGAAATAGATTAGCTTTTAGATATTAAATTTTATAGATCACTTTTTTGTATATTTTTTATTAATTTTTAAATTTTTAAATTTTAGCGACTCTTAGCCTTGATCTACAGGCTAATGCCTGTCGTTGCTCATATTATTATTAAATTGCTACTAAAGCGTTAATTGAAATAAATAAAAAAAATTACCAAATTAAAAAAAAATAATGAAAAATTGAAAAAAAAAATTAATATTATTTCATTCGAAATATAAAAAAATGAAGGCTTTATGAGATATTTGATAATAGATTTTGATAAATTTGAATTGCTGAATTTCAAAATTTTAATTAAAACTAATATCTGGATTATTTTGACTCTTCTTCATTATGTAACGAATATTTTCCTAATTAAATTCCACCAAAATAGTTGGTCTGACTTTTAAGTATATTAACAAAGAAAAAATATAGAGATAATTTGGAAAATATTTTTTTGAAATCTTTCTGATTCAATTTTAAAGAATGATTTTGCCAAGTCTCTCAATAAAATATACAAAATAATTTCTAAAATTAAGTAAAAGTTTCTCAATTCTTTAATGATTTAAATTTTAGTGTGGTAAATAAAATGGTTTGATAGATGAACTACGAAATGGTCAGAAAAAAAAATTATAAATCTCATTCAAGGAATTGGCAAAATCATTCCAAAGTCTTAAAATTTACCAGAATGACTCATTAAACAACTTCCGGTTTAATAGACAAATATTTTGAAACTTTCTTTTAGATAACACTAATTGATTTATTAACCATTTTAACTAACTTAAGATTAATCTAAAAATTTATTCATTTTTTTGATAATAAAAAAAAAAACTTTAAAAAAAATTACATTTTTATATAAAAAAAAACCCAAATAGTTAATAGCTTAAGAATCCGATAAATTTGAAGAAGAGGATATTTTTAGGAAAATGCCATTTAAAAATTAAAATTTAATCACATTTTGTTAAAATAAATTAGAAAAATTTCTTTTTTTACTTTAAAAATGCATTTCTTGATCAATTTGGCACTTTGAAAATAGATGATAGATTTGGAAGAATATAATTTTTCACTCTGAAATTTTAGATTTATATAAATCTTAGATTGTGTCGCGGAATCCCTCGCTCAACAGGGTTAAGATTGATTTTCTCTATTAATTTTGCAATGAGAAGATTGAGCCTACATGAAAAAAAAGAATTTTATAATCGAATCAATTAAATTAATTAAGTGATGAAATTTTTTATTATTTTTCCATAGTATACTTAACTAAAATCGATAGTCGACAACGAAATAAATAATCATGATATGTGAATTATTTGCGAATGATAGATTAATTAAATTGACATTCAAATAAATAAGACCCTTGAGGAATTGATTTGGAATCTAGTGGCTTTCACCTTCCAGATTTTTCTTGAACAAAATTAATTTTATCAAATTTAAATTGAATAGAAGAACATCTTGAAAAAAAATTTAAATTAAGAAAAAGCATTTACGGAAATTATTCTAAATGAATTGAAGCTTCTTTGCCAAGAAGAAGACATTTGCTCTACTTTCACAATTGTCATCCAAATATTTATTAGGGAAGACTGATTTGCCACATGTTTCTATTTTGAGTACATATTTTTTAATCAAGGGTTTCAAAAATCCCCTGTAGTAAAATAAGCTTTTAAGAGAAAATTGTCTTCATTTTTTTTTTAAATATATTAAAAAGCGTTAAAAGAATGCAAAAGTTATTGTCTCATTATAAATTAAAAATTTTTTTTTTGTTAATTATATTTTTTCTCCAATTTTCCCGAGACTTAATTTGACAAAAATAGTTTTTAATTTAATTGAGAAAATTTATTTAATTTAAATTTTAAAATAATGGATAAAAAAAAATTTTAATTCAATAAAAGTTTTGTTTTTAAAGTGTTAAGAAGGATGGATTTTGTGGAAAAAAACTAAACGAAAATTAAAGATTGAAAAAAAAATGCAAAAAATTTTTTTTTCTAAAATTTTATTAAACCATCATTTATTTTTTAATTAATGATTAAAAATGGTTTGGTTAAGCTAAGTGATTTCAAGTTTCATTTTCATTTAATTATTTCTAAAAATAAACATGTAAAAATTAATCTCAATTTAAGATGCCTCAATTTATATCAAGAATTAGAAGGGGTCGTATCATTATCTGAAAAAAAGCCTTAATCATGTCACAAAAACAAAGTTTTCTAGAATGCTTTAATTGACTCTGTACGTGATATAAACAAAAAAATTTGATCAATGCACAAAAAGGCATTGGAAACGCTAGAAAAATTTAAATCGAAAATATAAAATAATCAATTGAACAAAATCTTTTCGTTGAAAATTCATCAAAAAAATTAATGTAATTAATTTATATACTCGAAAAATTCATGAGATTAATTTACAAAACAAATTTTTTTTTTCTTAAACAATTGAAGAATTTAACAAATCAATAACTTTTCCAAGCTTCCAGGGCTCCTCTCCAAACCATTAATTAAAAAAAGAAATATTAAATTATTGTTTTAAAAAAAATTAAAAAAAAAAAAACAAAATTTTTATTTATCAAATTTTCTTTATTAAAGCATTTTCAATTAAAAATATTTTTTAAATACAAAATACCTTTTATTTTTTTTTAAAAAAAATACCTTCTAGAACAATCGTAAAAGGATTGAAACTTGGAGCAAAAAAATGACAAAAGAAACCTCGAAATAACCAGTCGTTCTGAGTCTAAATAAGAATCAAACAGGTGTTCAAAAAATAATTATCAAATCTTTAATTTGTATATTTGTTAGAGTTTAAATTTTTTCATCATCAAATAAATAAGAATTTGGCCTAAAATTTATCATCAAAATAAAAATTTTCTCCACTAAAATTAAACGGGTCATAACGATTATGTGAACAATTGATCACCAAAAAATGTGATCAGGAGTATCATGACGACTATGTGATCCTAACTGATCACAAAAAAAATGATCACATAATCTTTACATTTTTTTGAAATAAAAAAAAATTTCATCAATTTCATTAATTTTTTATTATTTTGATATTTGAATCCAAAATTGCATTCTTTAATTCTTCTTTTATTTAATATCAAAATAATTTGAATATGGCTAAGGATATTAACAAGATTCATATTAGTAATGTAAGAGATAAAGTAGACAATAATAAGAAACAAGCCATGGCTGGGCTACCGATCTCAAACGAGACCGAGATGATCAAAAAAGCCTTAAGTAAATATACCAACCCAGTAGCATGGAATATATGTGGAGAATTGATGAAGAATGAAAGAGGTGCTAAATTGCACATTGCAAAAATGCACCAAAAATGAGAATTTTTTTTTAAAATAACATTATTTAGACTTTCGTTTCGATGTATTTTATTAATTGATCACATTTTAATATTGATCACAAATAAAAAATTTAGATCACAAAAATTTTCTACACATTTTTTCCTTTAAAAAATGATTACAATTTTTGGCATCACTGATTTTGTGATCAGTAGAGATCACATAGTCGTCATGATACTCCTGATCACATTTTTTGGTGATCAATTGTTCACATAATCGTTATGACACAATTAAACTTTTATCATTAATTTTTTTGGTCGCGATTAGTAAAAAATAGCTTAACAAAATAATTTTTACATCAATTTTTCTCTCTGCATCAAATTAAAAAAATACAAAGTAACCTTAACTATAAAACCTAACAGATATCAGCTGATGTAAGTGGTAGACCTAAACTAGTCAATAGAGCTTTATTGAGATAGTTTTTGTTCTTTATTACATATTTTAATTGATTTTGATTAAAAAAAAATTTTTATTTAATGATAAAAAAAAATTTGATGAATATTTTCTACTTAATCTAAATTTTCGTGTATTTTGAAGATGATTATTTTTAAATTGATATACATATATTTTTTTTGATGAAACTCTAATAAATTTGATGATAAAAATAAAATTGTTTTGGTGATAAATTTTATTTTTTTTGATGTTAAAATTTTGATAGTATTTTTTAAATTTTTTGATGATATAAAAATCTTTTTTTGGAAAATAAGTACAATTAATTTTAAGCTTTAGCCATGGATTAATATCAGTCTATCAGTCTAATTAAAAATTTTGAGAATCTAGAACGAACACAACATTTAAAATCTAAATTTTTAATTAAAAAAAATTTTTCATCATTCTATAATTAAGTTTTCAATTTTTCAATTTATTTTTTTTTTCAAATTAAATATTTCGATTTTTCCGTTGGACTTAAACTTTTAATAATAAATAAAAAAGACAAAATAAGCTAAAAGAAACAAATAAATTCTTTAAATCAAATTAAATTTTTTTCCTTTATACTTTTTTATTAGAATAAATTTATTTAAGCAACTTAGAGTTTAATAAAAATGAATCATTTATTTCGCTCATGATGGTTCGAGTGAGCATTGTTTCGTAATTTTTAGTAATTTCATTTATAAGGGAAAAAAAGATTTAAAATTAAAAAATAAATGAAACATATAAAAAATAATTCCATAAATTTTATTAGAATCACTAGAGCCAATTTATTATTCTTGGATTGGAAAGCTTAGCCATAAATTTTTCAATTACTTTTAATAACCTAGGGCTAGAATAATATTGCCCAATTAGCATCATAATTTAGATTTTTTCTATTAAAAAAGGAGCCTTAAATAATTTTTAAATTCGATGATATTAACTAAATTAAGTGTTTTAAGAGTTTTTTTTATAAAGCAATTAAATAAATGTTAATTTATTTATTACTTAAAAGTTCAAATACAATTTTGAATTTTTTTCGTAAAAAATTTTCTAAAAAAAAAATAATTATTTTTTCATTTAATAAAAATAATAAAATTTAAAAAATAAAAAAAAATTTTTTTATTGAAATAGGCTTTTGATTTTTGACCATAAATGGCATGTTGAAGTTTATGATCAAAACTGTATATCAAATTGCTCATTTTATATTTAATAATAAATTTCCTGAAGATTTAGGCAGAATTTTATAAAATTCTTGATGTAACATTGATTAACATAGTTTGTTACATTAAAATTTCAAAAAATAAAAAATTTTAAATTAATAGTATGTTCAAAATTAACTAAAATGATCGATTATTTTTGATTTTTTAGTTAAGTTAATAATGCAAATAAATAAAAAAAATTCTTAACATAAATTATTATTTGGTTTTTTAATCTTATTATCTTTGCGAAGTTAAATTTTTTGTCTTTCGGAATTTGTACTCTTTTTAATTCTAAAATTCGATTATTGATCCATTTATTTTATGATCAACTTAAAATAGTTTTTTGAGACTGTAGCATAATATGTTACATCATTACCAATAAAAAAAAAATCATTTCGTTAATTTAAGAAATTATTATGCTTACTTTTTAATTGAGCATTTGATCATTTGATCATAAACTTCAACATGCCCCATAAATTTAACTTTTAAAAAAAAATTTACATAATAAAAAATGTTTATTTTAAGTTATTATTAAATCCCAAGTCTTGACATGTCTTTAATTATTTTTTTAGTATTAAGTTTTAATTTCGGATTCGGTTTAATAAAATTTTATTTTTTTATTTATTTTATTTAGATGAGTCCAAAGACTGATACTTTGCATTACATATGAAATGATCATGCTCAATTAAGTTTTTGAAATAAATTAAAATAAATCGATTTTTAAAATAATTGAATAATTGAACTAGAACTATAAGTTTTAAAATTAAAAAAACACCAGTTAATTAATAAATAATTAAAAAAGAAAAGAAAATTTAATATGCTGTGCGTGTCTGGTTTTCACTTCTTCATTAAAAAATATCTTCTTATTTATCTTTATTCTATAATTTTAGTTCTTTTAGAAGAGATCTAACAGATTTTAATTTTAGATAAAAATATTCAGACAGAACTTTTATTTGAAGAGTATTAAGTTCAGTATTGGGTTAACTGTTGTTCGAAATTTAAGACCATTTTTTTTCTGCTTATTTTCAGTGTTCAAAAAGCAGAATGAAATCTTTGCTAAAATTACGAAAATAAAACATTTTACAATTAAAATAGTTCCACTGTTTTTTTTCACAATTTTATAAAAAAAATTTCTTACCAAAACATCACTTGAAAAGCTTAACAGTTAATTTGATGGGTTTCCCATAATTATCTGAATATTTATTTTTCATTTAGAATTTTAAAACCATGTTTTATTCAAACAATTTTGACCAATATTTACACTGGACCCCTACTTTGATTTTACATAAAAATTGGTGGTCCAATTTGAGCAGTGTTAGGAAAAAATAAAGAAACTTTGGAACAAAGAACCATTAAGAAACTTTGGCTACTTTTAAAAATTTGAATTCGAAGAAATTATCCTAATTAAAAAAAATAAATTTTTAAAGAGTTAAATAATCAATTTAAATTTATTTTTGTAAATTTTAATAATCAATTTTATCACTTATTTTAATGTTTAAATAACTCCCTATATTTTTCAAGTTAATTTTAAAAAAAAAAAATTTGATTTTATTTTATACAAAAATTAATTAAAGAATTTAAAATATTTCTAAATTTTAGACGAGTAAAAAGAGTTTGAAAAATTTATTTTATGGTTCTCTAGATTTTATTTTTGCTGTAAAAAAATTAATTAGATTTAAACTTAAAAAAGGAATATATCTTTTAAAAGACAACATTTAAGAAAAACGAAAAAAATATTATTTAATTGTTTGATGTCAGAAAAAAATTAACAAAAATAACTTGGGTGCAAATTTTACAAAAATGAATAAATGAAAGCTATTTTTTAATTGTAATTTCAATTTGAAATTTATTTGAAATAATCCTGTTTCCAATCAATGTTTTAATGCTTTAATTTTTAATAGTCCAACAAACAAGTTTAAATGTTTAAATAAAAAAATATTTATCCATTTGAATTTATTAACTATTTTTTTTTAATTTAAATGATATTCTTAGAGAGTAGTCTAAAATATTTAATAATAATAATATATACAGGCTACAGCAAGACTAGCTTGCGGAGGTGACTTACTAGGATGTCACCTATGGTAGCTCTTTGCACATAGTTAAATGATTAAAAATTAAAAAAAAATTAAAAAAATTTTGAATAACAAAGATATTTATTATATTTTCTAAAAATTTAATCCAATTATTAATAAAAAAATCTTTCCCTTGATTTTGAGATATTTACTGTCAAAATCAATTTATGTTAAATAATTTTCCATTTTTAAATTAATCATTGACTGTTGGATTAATTATTTTTTAAAAGTAAACGAAAATTCAGATTTTTTTTTATGCGAATAAGAAATATATAAAAAAATTTAAATTTCATCTTTTATCCAGAGTCATTTTCTAAGGTAGGAAACGAGGCTTGGCTGCTTTAAGCTTCTTATAAAAAAAATCTTTTAAAATTTTTAATTAACGGCTTTAAATAAGATTTTTACAAGAGTAACTTGATCTTTTAAAAGTCCTCCTCTCTAAATTTTGTCTCAATTTTAATTTAGAGTACTAAAAATGCTAAGATATAAACTGAAACATTATTACTAAATGAACTGAGAAATAATTAAAATTTTCTGTATTTATTTTGACAAATTTTTTATTTCAAATATATCTAATCTCAAACTTATCTCTGACCAGACAATTAAACAAAAGAAATAAAGAAATTAAACATTTAAATAAAAATAAAATTATAAAATTTAAAAAATTTTCTTGTTCCTTAAATTTCAGAATAAATTTCTTAAATAAAAGGGCTCAGAAAAATTCATAAAAAAATGCTGATTTAAAAAAAAAGAATCTCAGAAAAAAGCTATTTTAGAAAATTTTTTTAGATCACTATTAGATTTCAACATTCGAGGAAAAAATGTAAAATAATGTAAAATTTTATCTGATTATTTATTTTCCAAAATATATGAAAATATATTGTATAAATACGAAACTGATTTTTTGAGATATAATAAAAATGAAAATAAAAGAGAGTACAAAATAAATAATAATTATTGAAATTAAAAAAGGAGTAAAAAAAAACAAAATTAACATTTAAATTAAATACTTTATTCAATTTTTATTTAAATTTTTTAGAAAACACTTAAACTTTGTCTTATTTATTACATTTTATTTTTTTAATTTTTATTAACATCGCCTTTAATGCGTTCATTGAAATAAAAAAATAAATTAATTAAAAATAATCTATCAAAAAATATATTAAAGATTAGAACGCAATTTTTTTGGATGAGAACTATTTAGTTTTAAGTGAAGATCAGTTTTTCAGACCGAAAATAATTATTCCCATATTTTACTTTAAATAAACTAGGATTAACTAAAACTCAAACAAAATCATTTTTTTTAAACAAAAATTAAAAATTAAATTTTTTTGACAAATTCTTTTCAAAATTAAAATAAAAGAGATAAATAACTTTTTTCCTTAATTAATTACTCGACGGGTTTTTTTGATATATCAGATATTAAAAGATTTTAAAAGGAAATATCTGATTTTTTTTTAATTGATATTCTTAATGATATCATTTAGTTTGGTAATTCAAATGGTATCGTTTGAAAACAACACTTATCTAAGAGGTAAAAAACAAAACCTGGTTTTAAGGACCAAATTTATCGTAAAAGACATAGTTAGTTTTTTGATACATTATGCCACTTAATTTTTATTTAAACATCATTTTTCGTTTAAAAAAACTCACATCTTTTTATTTAAATTTTTTAGTAGAAAATTTTACGCTCTTTCTGGTGACATGTGATTTTAACATATTATTTATTTTTGGTTAAGATATATGCATCTATTCATAGTATACTTTGGCAAATTAATGAAGCCTTTGAGCCCATCCAGGTGAAAAAAACTGTTTTTCGACTTCCCCTAAAAAATTGGCTTTTTGAGGTTTTCACATATGCAGATTAAGAATTTGAGGTCGAACATCGAATCCTAAGATACCATGGACGTTTTGCTTTTCCTGAACCTTATTAGCTTAAATTTTTTTTTTTTTTTAAATTGAAATAATTATTTGAAACCTTGCATTTTTTCAATGTTATTACAACATTGGATACATTTTGTAATTCAAGTACAAAAAATAATACCAAATGGATTTAAATTTTTTTTCTTTTTTTTGTAAAAAAGCACTTATTAAACTTTATGTAATTTTAAATGAATTTATAAAATATCATTTATTAGTTTATTTGAAAGTTAAATTTAAAAAAAAATTCAAAACCGCATTTAAAATAAATAAAATTTTACCAACTGAAAACTCGTATTTCTTACTAAAAAATGGTAATCTCTCGACTTGAAGTTCTTACAGTCCTTGGCGACTACTTTTCTTAATAAGTCGTCCGCCATTACCCCGTAGATAAGAGGCCCTGAAGGTAAAATAATTAAACTAGTTTCATTAATTTAACACTAGAACGCCCGGGGGTTTTTTAAACCCCTTTTTGATTTTAAAATGTCAAAAAAAATTTTTCTAAGAGGAGTTTTGTCAAAATTATTTTTTTTCCCTAATTAAAAATGTAAATTTAATTATTATTTTATTTTTGAAAATTAAAAATTATAATAATTTAATGTCAAAAAAAAAAAAATATACATAAACGCCCGAAGGGGGTTTTTTAAACCCCTTTAAAATTTTACTTTTTCTATCGCTTAAAATTAATAAATTCTTAGCATAAAATAATAATAACATAAATATTTAATGCATAAATAAATCATAATTAACTTAAATAAAACTTATTTTCCGCGAATATGCTTAATTTTTTGCTTGTAATTTAATTTAAAAGGGGTTTTTTAGACCCCTGCCGGGCGTTAACGGTATAAAAAAAATCGGGCGTTCTAGTGTTAAAATGTAAATCCATTAAAACTTAAAAATCGAATTTCTTAAATCAAGTTTCATTAGACTATTTGTAAAAGCCGCATCCACAAGATCTTGCCATTAAAAAAATTAATAAAGACCTAAATGACTACGTACCTGATGCACTTCAAAAAAATTTGATACACTTTTCGACATCTATATTAAAAAAATTAATAGAAGACAGAATAAAAAATAAATTTTTTCAGGTATTACTCAATCACTAACTTTTGTCTCATAAAAGATAACTCTATTCTAACCTTAATCTATAGCATTTATTTTTATCTCATATTTTATTTTTTTAAATAGCTAAGAATTAAGAACTAAATATTTAAGGCAGGGAGAGAAACCGTCAATTAATTTAGAGAAATGTCAACTAGTTTTTTTTGTCAACTTTATTTTCGTCAATACTTACTTATCAATTATATTAAAAATATTTGTAACTTAAAATAAATAATTGTGAATTAAATTTAATTATTGTCAATTAAATTAATTTTTTAAATATTTGCCTCAAAATAGTGCCGGATCCGTCTTCAATGAAAGTTTCATTATATATTTTAGAGGACGATCACAGCGACCCAGAATTTCCTCTGAAACAAAAGCATTGCATAAAAATAAGAAGCTAAAACATTTATGAAAAACTGTTATTTTTTTTTGGAAAACTTTTTTTATATTTTCTTTCAATTTTTTTTACTTGAAAAATCTTTTTACATTACATTGACAAATATTTTTTTAAATTGACAAAAATAAAAAATAATTGACAAAACATTTATTTAAATGATGCTTATTTTTTAAAAATGACTCTTGCGTAACTGATTAATTATCTAGTTTTAATTGACATCTATATATATTAATCGATAAAATATCATTTAGTCTATTTTTAATAATTATATAAAAAGTTAAATTGCATGGAAAATAAAATACTAGATGCTTTTAATACTGAATTGATAAATAATTTTCTATCAATTTAATATTTTTATTTTTGTTTCTAATCAGTAAAAAATTGACTATTAACTTTAATTCTGAAAAATCAGGTTTTGTGTTTAAAAGTTTTGTAAATGAAATTTTGACTCATGAGCAACAAAATAGACCAAAAATTTTTTCTAAGTTAGATTTTCAGCACATCAAATTAAAAAAATTCGAGTCGTGAAAGCCTAATTTAAATTTATATTGAAAGTATTTAAATTGAAAAAAAATTAAACTTCTCAGAAAAAATTTAGTTTTGCTAAAAAAACAAGAGAGCTCGCTCACTTGTTAAAAATGCTCTTTTAAATTAATGATCCTTTGTATACTGCCTATTAAAAAATCTGTCTTTTTCAACCATACTTTTTGGAATTGAAAAATTGAGACAATATTTTAGAAAACAACACTACTGTTGATAAAAAATAATTTTAAATTAAATTCAAATTTTTTTGAAAAACTGACCAGAGATTTACCGAATTTAAATAAATCTAAATTTAAATTTCTTTCAATTAGTATTAAAATGGAAATTAAATGAAAAAATAAATATAATTGTCATCTTAAATTTTAAGATAACCGTGATGAAAACAACAAAATAAAATCAAGCTTAAGTTTTAATTAAAAAAAGATATTGAAATATTTTTTTAATATTTTTATTAAATCTGGTGAAGTTAGTTTCCAAATTTTTTGATTCTTAATGTAAAAATTCTTTGCTGTTTTTCCAATTTGACCACACTTTGCTGAATTACACAATTGACTAAAGATTTACCGAGAATGGCCTAAAACTATGGTATAAAAAAATAATTTTTTTGTTGCCTTAAATCTTAATAAAAAAATAAATAAGATTAATATTAAAAAAAATTTGATTTTTTTATCTTTAATAATTGTCCAAATAAAATAACCCTGGCGAACACAAAAATATTGATTCCATTTTACAAAATTAAAATTAATGGCTTTTAATTTTCTAAATCGAAATGTATTCCGGAAATTTATCAATAAAGAAAATTGAAAAAAAATAATTAATCATCCGACTTGATGAGAATAGCTGCGTAGAAACAGGCTCCCATAGAAGATAAAGCTAATTGGAATATTCTTTATCATTATATAAATAGATAAAATATATCTCTCCTAATAAAGATAAATCTAAAATCTTACAGTTTATGGCGGTAAGCGTCAGGGCTCTTTGGCAAATGAATGCTTCAATTTACAGAACTCAAATTAAATTATTGATCGGAAATTTATTCAATTAAAAACAAAAAAACAATTACGTATTTTTTTGTTTAAAAATTTAAAATCATGCATAATTTTTTCTCTTAGATGAAATAAAAACATCCTCAAAATATCGAGACTTTCCTGAATTCACGCCTTGAACACAGCTCTCTAAAGCAAACAAAAAATCCATTCTCAAATCAACAAACGAACACCCATGGCTTTGTTGATCGATGAAGAAATCAACGACAACAAAATTCAATTATTATTCATTAAATAAATAAAAGAGAAACAAAAAAAGTTACTCAATCCTACCTTTTTTATTAATTACTTGCCAATGATCCAGCATATTCTAAATAGTAGATTCAAATTTTACCAAGCTGATTACGCAAAAAGATTAAGTAAATCTGTACTTTGTTTATACTTGAGTTTATTTTATTATTTTAGAGCATGCTGATTAGATTGATTTTTTTGGCATTCTATTTATATCATAAAACAAAAAGTTTGATTAATTTTTAAGTCAATTTTTATTTAATTATAGAATTAATAATTTTTTGGATTTTTAAAAGTAAATCCAAAAATTCATTATTCAACTTGAATAATTCAAGATTAAACCGAATTTTTTTGTTACCAAATAAAATTTTAATTTTACTCTTAACAATTAAGCATTTAAAGTTTTCAAATGAATTTTTAATTTTTTAATCCCAGAGCTAACTCAAATTTTGGGTTGTTGGGATACCGTATCCCCTTGTTTAGCGACGCATGCTTTAATACCATGAGGAGGATATTTAGTGCGTTATTGACCCGGCATTTAAATTTAAAAATTTAAAACAAAAAAAAGAATAAAAAAATTTTTTAAAAAATTATTTTTTCGATTTATTCGTAGAACCTTTCTTTCTTCCCAATGGCTTTCTAACTGAATCATTCTTGTTGTAAACAACTGACGTACTAACACTTGTTGAAGTATTTTAAATATTTCCCAGTGTATATCATCAGCACAAATCCCATTAGATATAATGATGGTTCGAAACGATCCACCAATATATAGTCAGAATAATAATATTCCCATTGTTGTCGGTACACAGCAGGGTCACACCGTTCAACGTTTGCCAATGCAAGATATACCAATACAACACAAATAACAAGAATGGTAAACACATTACAACAAGAATGGTTCAGTTAGAAAGCCATTGGGAAGAAAGAAAGGTTCTACGAATAAATCGAAAAAATAGTTTTTTTTTAAATTTTTTTATTCTTTTTTTTGTCTTAAATTTTAAAATTTAAATGCCGGGTCAATAATTAAAATTAAACTTTTTTATTATATTTAATATTTTTTTTACCATAACTCTAACGTCACATCTATAAAATAAACTCAATCAATATTTTTTATATTAAATTTTTTTAAGTTTAAAACCCCGAGTCTCTAATAAAGACTTTTTTTGAAGCTCTGCTTTTTTATTTGAATTTCTATTATAAACGCTACGTTTTTAATATGTATCGACTATGTGACCCATAGGACTTTTAAAATAAAAAATTTAACATTGCGAGGTCTATGTTAGACCATGCACCAAATATCCTACTCATGGTATTAAAGCATGCGTCGCTAAACAAGGGGATACGGTAGCATTGTGAAAAAGTTAAGAAACACTTGATTTTTTTCCGGGCATAATATTTTCTCTTCCGCTTCCGCAAATTTAGTAAAAAAATAACTAATCTAGTAATTTTGACCGCTAATAAATTTTAAAAAAAATTTAATTTAATAAAAAATTCCCTAAAAGAAAAAAAAAACATTTGTTCCATAAAAATTGAAGTTGTTTTTTTGAAATACTAATCAAAATGATTAAAAATTAATCTAATCAAAAAAATTATAATTTTTTTTTTTAATTAAAATCTGTTAAAAAAAAATTATTAACTGTAAAATTTTTAAATTACCGCGTGTACCTTTATTAATTTTTTAGTTTTTAATCATATTTTTATTTTTTTTATGTTTTCCTATATTTAAAATTTAATTTAACAAAACTTTTATTTTTTTTTATTCTGAAGGAGCTAATGCTCTATATAGATATTCAAACAAACAAAATTAATAATATTAAATATTAATTTAGAAGTGAAGCTTTTTAATCGTCCCTCAAGGCTCAGTAATTAGTCCATTACTTTTTGTTATTTTATCAATGATATACCTAAAAGAAATGAAACAATTAGTGAATACTCTTTTCTTTTTGCTGACAACTTGGTTACATCCTACAAATAATTAGATTTTTTTTATAAAAATAGTTTTTTTTTATTTTATTAGATGGTATTTTTTGTGTTCGTTTTACTTTGTCAATAAATAGATTATAAAAATTAAAATTAGACATTTTTTTTTAATTTAGCTGAATTTTTATTAAATTAGCAGTAATATTTCTATAAATAGAGGTGAGGCATCTTTGACGTCCTTCTTTTAGCCTCTATTTTATTTGAAACCTCATACAATGGCTTAGGATTAAAATTTTGAGACAATTTTTCCGGCTAAATTCTTTAATTGTTTCTAACCTCGATCATCAAAATTCAAGATCTCCAAATTAAATTTATTAAAGCAATTTTTGTCATGGATTTAAATGTAAAAAAATTTTGAAAGAATAAACTGATATGCTTAAATTATTTTCAATTTTTTCATCCTATTAAACTATAGATATATAAAAAAAGACCCACTGAGGTAATAGTTAAAATTGTTTTTAATAAATTTTAGGTTTGTTTTCAAATTTTCTTTATCAGCCAAAGGTTTAAAGTGAAAATGAAAAGTTGGTCCTGTAACCGAGTCTTAGGCTTATGGAAATTTATACATCAGAATCGCCGACTATTTTGCAAGGATTTAAAAAGTTAAACTCACATCATTACAAAGAAATGGAATCTCTAGTTAGAATTATATATTTTAATGGCATAAATTTTTTTTGGTGACAAAAAAAATTTTCTCTCTAACATTTAAAATTTTTTTGAATAAATTTTTTTAAATTTTTTTGCTAAATTTATTTGATAATTTGTATAGAACAAAAAAAAATTTGTATTAAAAGATGAAAGTTTTGATAAAAGTTCATGCACATGCCTAAATTATATTTACAAACATATTGTTGATAAAGGCCAGGAATGGCATCCAAATGCATTTAGGAGAAAACAGAACAAGAAGGCAGACCTGCTTACAATAACATATAAGCTTATATAAAACTTAATATAAAACAATATAAGCTATTTTAAAATATTCGGAAGAATGTGAAGAAGCCAAGGCCCAATACCGAGAATAGCCAACAGAAAGCTTAATTGACAACCAGGAAATTGTCGAACATCCTTTAAAAAAGTATATAGAAAATATGTTTATACGGAAAATATGTTTATTTTTAATTATATATAATTATTTCAAAAACTAAATTTTTTTTTTGAAAATAAAAAAAACTGAATTTGTATATTTAGAGATGGACAATACTGCTAACCTATTATATTGAATATATCTATTAAGGTTTTTTTTTGTGGAGAAATAGTGTTTGTTTCCGCGAAAACAATTACCGGTTTATTTCTTTGAAACGCTATGCTACAGGTTCGACAAAATGAATCCTTCTTTGTTTAGGTGAAAACACTAATGAGATTTGAGCATTTGATCCATATTTTTCGTTTATTGTCTTTAATTTCATGCCAAGTTAAATTGTTTGCGTTAATTACTTTTAAACAGCAATTACATATAAAAGGAATACATAAGTTATTTATTCAAGTTTGGAGCATTTTTACCTTATTTTTAATTTTTTAAAAATTAAAAATACTATAATTTGCTTCAAAACAATCATAAAAAAACAGAAAAGTATTTTTTATATAAAGTTGAGAACCCTTCTAAATTTGTGACCAAAGATGAAATTAATCTCAAATTTGTGTTAGTAAATTATTTATTTTTATTCCAAAAAAAATCCTGCTTGAGAGTGGATTTTTTTCCATCTTATTAAAAAAGTTTAGAAAATTTTAATTCCAATTTTTTTTTATTTAATTTCTTAAATTTTATTAATTTATCAGTTCAAATAATAAGTTTTCTAAAGTTCTTGAGAAATTAATAGTGATTTCTTGCTAATATTTTATAATGTTAGAATATTTTTTCAACTTTCTTGTTTTGCTATTTCTTTCTTTAGTTAAGCTTACCACACAAATGACTTTTTTAAGAGATGTACTTCCAAAGTTGTTCCGATATTAACTTTTGATTACTTAGTTTTTTTGTTCTTTTTTAATTTTTTTTCTTTTTTTTAAGAAAAAAATTAAAATAAGTTAATTAAGTTAAAATACGAATAAATTTGAGGTCACAAGAGAATGGAATGATTAAGCTTTAAATTAATGGTTCATAGAATATGGACAATTATTTGATAAGAGAACCTTAAAAGGTACCATTTGGAGTAGGCAAGTTTTTTGCATTTTTCATGAATAGTATCTAGAATAAATTTGGTAAGCAATTGACTATTTGAGAGGTGGAAAGAAATTATTGAGTTTGATCATAGAGCGTTTCTTTTAGTTTACTAAATAACTATAACACCAATCTAATTTACCCTTAAAATTGTGCGCTTTTTAATAAAAAATTTTCAAAAAATTAATCAAATTAAATTCTCACTTTTTTTAATTAATTAACTACTAAGCAATAGATTTATTTTAAATAATGCAACTAATAAACACAGAAACTCCTCCCAACCTCGTATACAAATCTTATGACATGGCGAAGATTTTTACTCCAATACAACCATTAAAAAACTGAAAAGTATTTTTTAAATAAAGTCGTGAAAAAATAAACTGAGCCTGAAAACAATAAAAAAATTTATTAAATAAAAACGATATCTCAAAAATAAAAGGTTCATTTCAATAAAAGCATTTTTAAAAATATTTTATTTTTTTTCAAAGTCGATCACAACATTCGAGATTTAAAAATAAATAAAGGAGAAATTAACAACTAAAAAAGGTTGTAGATTGGAGTCTTTAAAACCAGTTTTGAATTAGGAGCCCGCTTAAAATCCATTTTATTTAGAAAATTTTGTTTTAAAATTTATTATTATTTATTTATTTTTATTATCTAGAAAATTTTTTTTCACAAATTCCTGTTAACATTTACTGGGGTGAAGTTTTGACATGAGTTAATTAATTAAATGAATTAGTTATTTTGTTAACTCATTTTTTTCTGCTTCAATATTTTAATGAAAAGAAAGAATATAACCATAAAATTAAAAAGTGGTAATTAATTAATTAAAAAATGACTTATTCTCTTTAAAAATTCTATAATTCCATACAAAAGATCCGAAATGAAACCCAAACTTAACTAAAAAACAAAAATTCAAAAAAATTAATTAAATAGCTTAAAAATATATTTAAATCTTAAACTTAAACCTTTTTTTTTAATCCAAAAATTGGATTAAAATATTAAGTTAGAAAAAATGAGTTAAAAAAAAAAACTAATTCAAAATCATGTCAAAACTTCACCCCAGTTTAACTTTTGATAAATTAAATTTAAAAAAAACTCGTTAAAGTTTCTCTTAAAAGTTTTTACAAATTTCACGATAAAATAAATCGAAATTTTAGAATATTTTAACTTTCATTCAAAAAAGATGAAAACTTGTTGATTTTTCATTTACACAAATCGTTTTCATGACTAAAAATTTGAATAACCGAACCAAATTCATTTTATTCGTCTTTTGTTGTCTTTACCAAAAATCTTTATTTTCTTTCAGGAAATTATAAAAAAAAATAAAATTCTTAATTAAAAATCTTAATTAAATATCAAAATTTAGGGACTATCTTTATTTAGATTTGAAAAATGAATGTATCAAGTTTTTATATAAATTTTGGTTTAATCTAAATTCTGTCGAAAGATTTAAGTCAATAAATGTTTAGAGAAGAACAGTACACTAAAATGTAACTAATTAATGATAATAATTTTATTTTGAAAAGAAATAATTGTAATTTTTGACAAAAAGACATATTTACTCAGAATAAAATTTATATTTACAAAATACTTATCCTTCTTGGTAGTTAATAAATAAATTTAAATTGCTTACCTTTTTCTGAAATTTTATTTTAATTTTGCATAGTTTAACATTAGACTTGAATAAATTTTTAGTTTCATTAATTGTATTAAATTAGATTAATTTTTGCTTTAAAATAAAAATTGTAATATTTTTTATATTAAGATAAAAAATATATTACCTTAAAGTTACACAAATAACGCTGATGTTGACATTTGCATCTAAAATAACTTTTTTTCAGAAAAATAGAATTATTTATTATTTATTTTTGAATAATGAATAGACTGACATGAATTAATGTCCTTTGTCGTAAAAACCAAACATTTAGTCGCAAAGCAGCAAATGTGTCAAGATGCATTTATTTTTTTTAATGATTTTTTAAGTCTTTTAAAATTTTTCATAATTAAGAATTGGCTTCAAAATTTATTCTGTCTTGTCTTATGAAATTAAATTGTAATCAGCAATTCTCGAAAGGAATTAAAAATTCAGTTCAAGGGATTAATTAGCTTATGTGACATCAAAAGTTTTATTCAAAATTAGACTTGTATTATTTTAAAATAAAATTAATATTGGATAAAAATGTCATGATTGTGCAAAATTTTTAATTAATGACTAAAAATTCAAGAAAATATATAATAAATTATTTTTTACTTAATTAGTGAATTTTATGGTCTCTAAAAAAACAAATTTGCAATGGTTTGATCATCACCCACTAACAAGCTGACATTCTAATTTATTTTATTTAAGACATATTTAAATTTCAACATTATTAATCTTTTGTTGATTTAAAAATACTCAAATGTACTGTTTTAACCAAAATATATAAAATAAAACTTTTCCAATGATGACAGAGATGCTTCTTTAAGAACCTTGACCACTCAATCGGTACCTTCGTTCTTGCAGCATCTTGATGACGCACAAAATTTGATATTTTGACATTATTTAAGTAAAATAATATTAGCAAAAAAATTAAGAAAATAAGATTTGAAAGTAATTTGAATTAATTTGTTAAATTAAAATTTTTTTCTCAGAATAAAATTGAAATTTTCTCAATTCAACCTTTTCAGGCCAAAAAAAACGTTATTAAAAACGATGATGTAAAAATTCCTTTTGTTGAACTAAAATTTACCTTCTTCAAAAATCTTGTAAAAAAATAAAAAATAATTACCGTAAACCCTTGCGCATAGGCGCAGCAGTTAATACCAGGCCCTACAACTACCGCAATGCGGCTAATCCCAGTCATTTCATGTAAAAAAAAATTAAAATTGAATTAAAAAGATTTTTCGCGCCTAAGATAGGATCCGGGATTTACCATGTGGTAAACCCAGGAATTTGTCGTTTTACCGCACCAAAAACTGATTCATAACCGCGAAAAAAAAATTAAAATAAGCATTTAAATGTCGTTATAGGTCGATTTTAATTTAAAAGTTTCGAAACAACCGCATGCGGTAAAATTAAGTTTTTAAGGAAAAAAAAACATTTTTTAAAAAAAGAAAAAAATTGATTAAAAATTGGTTCAAAAAAAAAGCGTAGAAAAAAAGAAAAAAGAAAAAAGAAAAATTGCAAAACCAACTTTTTTAAATTTTTTTCTTTTTTTAAAAAATGTTTTTTTTTCCTTAAAAACTTAATTTATAATTTAAGATAATTTTTATTTTCTTTATCGTCAATTAAATTCAGAGTTGTTTAAAAGTCCCAAAAAAAAGTCTAAGTCCAGACTTTATTTTTAAATTTGCTAGATCAGGCTTCATATCAAAAAATTTATATACTCTTGGGTTGTCTAATGCAATAGATTTGCCATATATCAGAATTTTGTTGCAATTTTAGGGAAGAAGATTAAAAAAACATATAAAATGTTAATCTTAAAAAACAAAACATAAAGAAAAAATTGAGATTTTAACTTTGTAAAGTAAAAGTGAAGTAAAACATAAATTCGAACATAATTAACTTAAAATGTGACTAAAACATATACACTTTTTGCTAAATGTGAATAAAACATAAATGACTAAATAAATTATTCAAAAAGTGAATAAAACATATCGAAATAAAAAAAAACTAACTTGAAATTATTTTGAAGAAAAGTGATTAAAACATAAACCTTTAATTTAGATATTTAATTTTTTTTTCAACCATGAAAAGAAAAATCGAATGGATTTTTATGGCTAAATTCAACTCCGATATCGAACTCAATAAAACAATAAAATAAAATATTTAAGTGTAATGGCAAGCATACAGTTTATATTAACCCAGAAGTCGGGCCATGGTACGAAATGGAATAATAAATGTTTTTTTCACCTTTTTATTGATCAAATTGACTTAAATTTTTTTATACTTTGTATAAATTTATATGTTTTGGATCACTTTTTAATAAATTTAATTTATGTTTTATTCACAGAATTTAAAAATAAGTTTATGTTTTGATTCACATTTTTATAAAATAAAAATAGTTTTATGCTTAATTCACTTTTTATATGTTTTAGTAACATTTTTTATGTTTTTTTAATCTTCATCCCAATTTTAGCATAAATTTCTTCTTCAGTATTCAAAATTTTAAAGTCTGGACTTTTGAATGAAAATTTAAAAAAAAATGTCCGGGATTGGACTTTTTTTAAATGACTTAGACTTTTTTTCGGACTTACAGAATTTTTGCAAAGCCTCGTCTAATATATATAACATTTTTGTTGCATTATTTAGCATTTTGCATAGAGATTTAATCAAATACCATTCAAAAGATATAAACATAGAACAAGATAAAATTTGATCTTAAACTTGTTTTATCTTAAACTTCAAGATGGCAAAAAATTTTTTTATTATTTAAATTGGAAATCTAGCTTACAATAAATACAAAAAAATTCGCTTTCTTAGTAACAAGAAATCTAATCTATTAAAGTTAAGTCTAATTTATTCTAATAAAAAATATCTGTTTTAATGAAGCTACATCTATTTTATTAAAAAATATAGTGTTTAAAGTTAGATTACGTATAACTGTACTTTTCTGTCATATTTTTCAAGTAATCTAAATATTAGGAAAGTACCCTTACTTTTTTATAAAATTCATATTTTTATTAATTTTTCACTTTTTCCTCTAAAATTCAGTTTTTTTTTAGCCGTAAGCGTTTTTGACGATACTTATTTAAACTAGCGTAATTTTACGTAAAATTACGTAAGATTATGTTATCTTACCCAGTATACAGTTTAACTTTAAACACTGTACCTTAAAAAAATTTAAAAAAAAATTATTATTTTTGTGAGTTGCATCTAGAACCAAAAAAAAATCTTCTTTTAGCCATTGGCATGTTGCAAGTTGAGCACAATTTATTTTCTACATTTTGATTACCATAGTCCAGTTTTCTTTTTTTGATTTTTTGGAAATTTTTTGCTAAGCTAATTTACTTTTTTTAAATTTTTAACAGAATGCTAATATCTAAAACCATACTTTTTTTACTTTTTATACTTTATATCGATAATTATAATTTTTTTAATCTAGACGTGCTTTTGTTTTTTTTTATTAGTAGTGGTAAGCTTATTAAATTGGCGGTATTTTAATTAAAATTTGGGTATTAAAAAATTATTCGTCCTTATTTTTTGATAGCCACAACCTTTTTTATTTTAATATAAAAAGAGCATAAATCCAAAAATATTATAAAAAATTTTATATCAAATGAGGCGTTTCTGAAAGTCTAAATGAAAGTTATTTTATTATAAAGAATTTTTTTTGTAATTTCTTAAACTAATTAAAATCTTGGCAAGATTCCTGCCTCTTTTAAGTGGGCAATGAATCTTTTTGAATAATATTTAATGTTTTGTTTAGATTTTGGCGATCATAAAGATTTAATAAATGTTTTTCGAAGATTAGTTTAGAAGATTAGTGATTTGTTTTTATTTGTAAATGCCCTTAAACCCTTTGAAAGCATGAAATTTGAAATCTTTTAATATCTTTTAAAAAAAATGAAAAAGAAACATCTAACATAAAATTTAATAAAAATCAAATTTTTGTTCGAAAAATTTGATCGTCAAAAATTTACTTGAAATAACGTTATATTACATAATTTTACATCATAACTAATATATTTGCTCTTTCATAAATGTTAATTAAACATTAACTTTTTGGTCCAAATTTAAAAATAAATATTAAGCCAGTAAGAAAAATTTAATTAAAACTGGGGCTGTTTGACAGGTTCCTAATACATAACTGGTTTTAAATTTCGAACCAGTTCTCAAACCGGTATACTGAGGCGTAAAACATAAGAAAAATATTATTATGATTTAAAAATATTCAATCTTATTCAATTCAATTAAATTCAAATTCAATTCAATCATTACTAAAGTATAGTAGTAGTAGTATAAACGCTGTGGGAGACTTGACTCTCCAAGTAGTGGCGCACGTAGACGCCCCACTTTAACAGCCAATTGCCAAATTTTTTAAATAAGCTATTTTTAGATAACTTATTTTTACATATTTTTAAATAACTTACTTTTAAATATTTTTAAAAAACTTTCATTTTACATTGTTTCAAATAAACTTTTTTTAGATGCAAGAAAAATATCTAAATTTTACTCGCATCAAAGTATTTTTAAAAAATTTTTCATCTAAGTAGCTTGTCGATTCTTTTTTTAAAAATGTTCGTATTGCTGACACTCTTTGTCACCGCGTCCAGCGTGTTCCAGTTTCCTGCTGTTCGTTGACTTGCTACCATCGTTACTCTTGCCGCTGCTCGCTTAGCCTGTTAGCTTGACTTAAGATCGCTGGTGATGATGATTCCGAGATCGCGTTCTTTAGTTGTCTTCGCTAGAGTGTGACCTCCAAATTTATAGTCACAACGCCTGTTGTTTGCTCCAAAATGCATTCCGACACACTTCTCTAAGTTGAATTTAGTTTGCCATGTTTCAGAGCATACCAACTGTGATAAAGCAACATCTTTGTCAATATCACCGGAGTTAATTAACTTAACCATGAGCGTTTGAGTTAAGAAGGAGCATAAATACATGCTCCAATACGTCTAACGAGAGAAATCGGATAGATGGGCCAAAGGTACTAATGTAAACATTACATCTGGCAACGAGGATAAAAGCTCCAGAAGACTAATAAAAGTGCTTCTTGGAGGCAGTAATGTTTAAAGTGCGTGCAACGGTTACCTAACGAGTGTCAGTTAGTACCTGGGAAAAATAATAGTCTATGGCTGGTCCCGGTCATTGGTGATCCGGCAGTGGTCACAATGGTTGTCAGTTCCCTAGCTTACGCTTTATAAAAGCGGGGGAGCATGTGATATAGCGACATCTTTGTCGATATCACTGGAGTTAATTAACTTAACCATGAGCGTTTGAGTTAAGAAGGAGCATAAATACATGTTCCAATACGTCTAACGAGAGAAATCGGATAGATGGGCCAAAGGTACTAATGTAAACATTACATCAATCATTACACCAACATTCTCTCCAGATCATATAATCTTCGGTTTGCTGTTTTTTTTATCAAATTTTTGGTAAAATAATTCCTTGCTTTAAGAAATAATTTACATAAAAGAGTTGCTTGAGAAGTCTCAAAAAAATATTTTTGTGTGTAAAAGAGTAAAAAAACTACAATTTTCATGAGTGGAAACATGTTGACACCTGAAATATCTGTTGTAATCAATTTAATTAGAATGTAATAAGTTGGCAAAATTATATTTTTAATAAATAAATTTTAATCATCGCTCTTTAACCAGCTTTTCCAGAATTATATAAAATTGTTTTTAACATTAGAAAGCCCGTCGGGTCTTTCTGACCCTTTTTGTCCATTCTAAAGACTTTAGCTTTTTTTAAATTTTTTTATTTGACTTAATTCTTTCTAGACCCAACAACTACATAAAAATGTATAAATTTATTATTTTTTGAAAAAAAAAAAAATTTAATTTCTCGCATTAAATAAAAATATTACTTAAAAGACCGACGGGTTTTTCTGACCCGACTTATAGATTGACTTGTAAAAAATTAAAAAAAATTTTTTTTCACTTATTCATATTCTTGCAGAAAATGTTTCGCCAATTCAGCCATTACGACAACGCCACAATCGTCAAAAAAATCAATAAACACTGATAGAAAAAAATGCTAGGTTAGATTGTGCAATGAGATCAAGTGCAAATTTACTTGTAATGATTGCGGAAAAACTACTTGTGGGACATGTTTACATGAGATTGTTGTAAGACCAATGTGTAAAAGATGTCATGATTCAATATCTCAATAGTTTTTTTATGTTTTTGAATAAAATAACAAGAATTTAAACATTTAATCTTTGACTTCTAAAAAACGGGTCAGAAAGACCCGACGGGCTTTTCAATAATAAAAAAAACGGGCTTTCTATTTTAAAGAACGAAAAAAAAGCAAAAAGAATTAATTTTTATTTGAAATTTCTTGTAAAATTTTTAAAAGTCCTAAATATTTAAATAAAATTTTCAATTGTGTATTACTTCAAATAAAAGCAAAGTATATTCTTCATACTTAGTCAGTATTTTTTCAACTCCTCTTTTAAGTAAAAATAAATATATTGCAATAGAAAATGGAATCGAAACTAAACTTAAGACAACTAGGGATTTCGTCGTAAAAGTCAATGTATATCCAGGAATTTTAGCTAAAAAATCATCTGACAAACTTGCTGCAGTTATTCCTATTGACGGTAGGATGTTATTAATAAAAAGTTTAATTCTTTCTCTCAAGCCATTTAAATCTTTTGTATTAGAATTATCAAGAAGTGAATCTAGATTTTTGATTATTTTATCATGTTCTATTTCTTCAAAAATTTTGTTGATTTTTTGTATTTTTACAGGATTATTAGAAATCAAACTAGGATCTTCATTAATAGTATCCTTTAATTCTTTCATTCCAAATTTTTCGAAAAATTCCTCTTTAAAAGACTTGTTGATCTTTGTTGTTTGTAAAATTTCTAAAAATGGGACAATGCTTGCCAAAGCTGCACCCGCTATCTTCAATTTTTTTGAATTGAACAAATTCTCAAGAATGCTTTTTTTCTTTAAATAGATGGTTCTTTTTGAAAATGATTCTAGGAGATTAATGTTCATATTGTTGAATTTAGTTCGAACCAAATGTTCCTCAATTTCTTTCTTCAATCGTAATCCATCTCTTGAATATAATTCATCTTTAAAATATTTTGACGACGAAATAAAATAAACTGATAATTCGATTAGTTTATTTTTATAGTCCTCGTTTTTCAAATTATCTGAGCTAAAATTTTGAATTTCTGACAAAAGACTACTAAAAACTTTACGATCTTTAATCAAGTCACAAATTTCTTTTTGAATTTTTTTTATTTTATTCTCCAACATTTCTCTATGGTTATTTACTTGTACCCTTAGAGGTAAATCATCATCGTATAAATCTTCGAGTGTGAGTTGGTTCTTATAATAATTATCAACTTGATTGTAGACAAAAAAAAGCATCACTTTTTTTTTCTCATTTAATTTCGCTATTGCTAATTCTTCAGCAGAAAGTTTTTCTTTGGTAACAAAAATTATTGCGTCGAATTCTTCTACATTGTGGTATTTTTTTAACTCAATTAGAAATTCTTCTATGTTTGAATTATTGTTGTCCTGAAATCCGATTGTATCATAAAAATTAATTATAAACTCCATATTTTCTTTATGAATTTTGTGCTGGAATTTGGCCTTTTTTACTTCAACCAAAGTTCCTTTTGGATCAGCACCAACTTTTGCTGAATTATTCTCATTATTCGTCATTCCTCGAAAAGCATTCAAGAATGAACTTTTTCCACTACCAGTTTTTCCAATGATTGCAACATCCAAACAGTCAGATATATTGGTTACCGTTTCATAATCATTTAAAATCGTTTCCAACACTTGCTTGTCAGGCGAGTTTGCTTCACATTTTTTATCCATTTTATTCTCTTATTTATTAATTAAAATATAAAGTTATTTGTTGATGAAAAAATTAAAAAGCTCATTTTTATTAGTCTCGAACATTTTAAATCAAAACGCATTGATAAAGTCTAATCAGAATGTTTTCTTTCAAATCACATGCTATAATTTCTATCAAAACTAAAAAGAATATTTTTTGATTATGGTATCAAATTTGGAGAGGTTTTTTTTTAAACTAATTTTTGTCCTATCAACAGAAATATCTTTTATCATTAATTTATTTGTGTATTATCTGGTACGAGCTAAAACTCAGAAATTATGAAAAGGGTCTATGTTTTTTTCACATTTTTTTTATGCTTTTTCGCATATTTTTCTCTCTTTTTCACACACATTATTTATTTCGCATAGCACACTTAAAATCACACAAAAAATCCTCGAAAACACATGAAAAGCACTCTTTTTTTCAAACAACATCTCTGATTTAAATCTCTCTTTTTCGCATAAAAGAAATATGAATTAAGCATACATTAAAATCGTGATCAAAAGAGTTTTAAAAGAAATAAGCTAATTTTCCAAGTTTTACATTTAGTTTGGATACTTACTTATGAAGAATTATTACTTAATTATGAAGAAAGATTGGAAAAGCTCGAATTAACGTCCCTAAAGCAGAGACGTGAAAGAGGGGACTTAATTGAATTTTTTAAATTTATTAAAGAGCTTAGCTTAGTAAAATGGGAAAATCCTATACTCAAATGTCACTCACTGATATCTGATGGTCCAGCTAGTGGTATACGAGGACACAAACAAAGACTTAGTAAACAACTAACAAAAATAAGGCAACGTGAAAATTTCTTGACTAATAGAGTTGTCAAGAATTGGAATGAGTTACCCCCTGAAATTATTAACGCGGAGTCCTTAAACAGCTTTAAATCCCAATTAGACAGACACCTGGAGAGAAAAAGAAATAAAGAAATACTAAAATAACTGGGTTACCTTAGAGTCCTGATTGTCTTGAAGATGTTGAAATTTTGAAGTGTTGGATGGAGGTTCGTCCGACGAGAAATAAAAAAAATGAAAAGAACAAACAAAAAACAAATAAATAAGTCGCAAATCAAAAATGAATGAATTATAAATAATCTAGTTTAGTATATGAACGAACTTGACTGGATTGCATATTTAATGAAAAATTTTAATTTTTTTTTTTTTTTTTTTTTCACAGAAAGATAGCTACCATAGCGAAACTAGATCTAGTCTCGCTCCACAGGTCTCCTGCTGTAGCTTATTATTTTTATTACTTCGATGCATGTATATAGTTTTATTTCTTAAAAGTTTTTTTTTTTACAAATTGAACCATGAATTAATGAATTAAATAAAAATATAAACTTAATATAAACTTAATTTTATTTTAATTACAGATTTTATAAGATTCCTTTTTGTATGCTAAATAACCTAAATTTTGTTTTAAATAAAGATTTGTCAAAAAGTTAATCTTATTTTTAATTCAGCTTTTTTCATGCTAAAAAGAGAGAAAAATTGTGCTAAAAAAAGATGTTATGTGAAATAAATAATGTTTGTGAAAAAGAGTGAAAAATATGCGAAAAAGCATAAAAATTGTATGATAAAGTAATTTACCCATTATGAAAATACATAAAAAAATTGTAATTATTAATTACAAAAAAGGAAAAAAAACGGTATCAAATAATTTATTATTGTTCTGAACAACAGTGCTTTATTTTTGTTTTAAACAAATTTCATTATATCCGTGTTAGTTATAATCGTAGTTTTCTGTATTTTAAATCATTTTTTTGTACAAATTTATTATTCCTTACCTCATAGAGCTTTAAATTTAATGGTCTTGGAAATTCTATGTTATTCCAATTAAGATACATAGAGTACTGTTTAAAATTGAATATAAAACAAAATAGAACTTTAAAAATCGGTATTTTGATAATTATTTGTTGGAAAAGCATGGTAGAAAATTTTTCTTATTTGGGAAAACTAGAGTACTATAGGGTTTATAGCAAAAAAACATAAAGTGAATTAGAAGCAAAAATGTCTTTTAAAAAAGCAATTAATTTTATTAAATGCCCAAATATTATGCGATTCTATCAAGAATATAAGAGTTAGATGTTAGATATTGACTCAATGCTTGGTACACTTTTAACTACCTCCCATTTGGATGAATTATTACTTAAAACAAATCTTTGTACCCTTCCAATCAATAACGAATCGTTCCAACTTAGAAGATGACCATTTATCAAAACTTTATCAAAAGCAACCTATATTATCCTATATAATTTGATGGTTTATTTGGTAAATAATAATTTATTTCAAAAATGGAACTTATTTTTCCGCAATATAAAAGCCATTTACCTAGTTGAAAAATTTAGAGCTCAATGTTCTTAAATTTATTTTGAAAATTATTTAAAAGACTGTTTAATATTTTAAAGTAAAAAATTCAAATTTTCTATATTCTTAGATATATTTTATTATTTCTTTAAAGAAAGTTATTTTCTTAGTTTTAAAAAAAAATTTTGTTTTTGTTTAAAAAAAAAATAAAAATTATTTATCCAATGTTTTCTTTAATTCTATTAAATTTAAATGAAATAAAATTGCAATATTAAATCCCATTAATTTTTTTAAAAATTAATTTGAAACATCGCACATTTTTTATGTTTTTTTTCAAAATTGTGTGGAAATTTTCATCAAAAGACACCATTTAAAAAATAAAATTAATCAATTGTAGTGATGATTTGATAACAGCATTTTACGAAAAATTACATAAAATACCGTAAATTAACCAAATTTTACAACATTTTGCGTAAATTAACGTAAAATACGAAAAGTGAAAAAGAGGTATTTTACGAAAAATTACGTAAAGTATCAGTATTTTTCAGGTAAAATTCAAAACGGCCAAAAATTTCTGAAAAATTTCTTTTTTTCCAAAAATCAAAAATTTAAAAAAATTTTTTCAAAGGAAACAAAACAAAGAATCAATTTAATTTGAACAACTTAATTTGACTTCAAAAACTTTATTTAAAAAACATTATTTAAAAAAAATTATTTTTTCTATCCCAGTCACAGAAAAAAACATGATTAATCGATGAAAATTGATAGTTAGGAACAATTCAACGATGAAAATTAGAATATTTCATCGAAAATAATAGATGAAAAAATATTTTAATACATCACAATTTATTTAATTTTAAAATTTTTCATTTTTCAAATTATTTTTAGGGAGATAATAATTAGCAAAAAGTTTAAAAAAATAAGAAATGATTATTTAAACCATAATTTATTTTCTGATATGAGTTAATTGCTTTTAGAAAAACTAAGTTTTCTCATGATCAAATCTAAATGACAAGAGAAGAAGAGATGGTCTGTTGTTGACATAAGCCAATTTAAAGAAAAACGAAAACCAAAATCGATACATCCATTTATCACAAAAAATTTACCAAGAACCAATAATATATCACAATAAATTCAATTAGTTAATAAATTATTTAATAAACTTATGTCCTACGCTCAAAGATTTATCCAATCTTAATTTTAAATTAATTGAGGAATCCTTGACATAATCAAAACTATTTCTTGCAAACAGCACATTCAAAACACCTAACTCACAAGATATTTCAGTTAATTTCTCAAATGTAAATAAATTTTTACAAATTACTGCTCTGTACGTAAATGTAGAAAATTACTGGGAAAAAATTCAAAAAATAATTTTTGTTCAATTATTTTAGAAATTTACTGATCAACCAGGAAATTTACAAAATACCATGTTTTACAATTTTACTTTTAAATACAGTTTTATTTTACATTTGTGTTTTATGTAAATTTACGTTAAAACAAAAAGGACAAAAAATTGATCAATTTTTCATAATTTTTTAAAAAATTTGAAAAATTTAAAAAACCTTTGAATTTTTATGAAAAAAAAATTTACTAAATTTTGCTTTTTTTTACGTAAATTTACGTTAAAAACTTTTTCTTTTTTGTTAAAATGGTAAAAAATAGTAAAAAACAGTAAAATTGCAAAAATACCCCACTAATTTATTATAAATATTATAATTTGAAATATTATAATTTTCTTCTATTATTTTTATTTTTAATTTTGTTTTCAAATTTTCCTTTTTTTTTCTTATTATTTCCTTTTTGATAAATTAGCAGCTTAGTAATGGTAACTTCTTTTTTTAGTCTTTCCTAATTAAAAGTTTTTCATTTTTTATTTATTTGATTTATTTTAACCGTGTATAATTTTGAAAATAGGAAAAATTTTTAATTTTATAAAATTTAAATTTAAAAAACTAATGATTTGATCATTCTCTGTTTTTTACTATCAATATAGGTAATACCTTTATCAAATAATTAACCTTTATAAAATTATTTTTATCAATTAGGTATCTTTATTTCACATTTTTAAGGTGCTTAATGTAACTCATGCATTTCTCGTCATCTAAGATTTTATAAATTTTGAAAATGGCATTAATTTAGCCTTTTTCATCTTTTAGATCTTAGGAGAAAATAAATTTCTTTAAATTATTCCAAACCATTTCAATCGGATTCAAATTGGGAGAATTCGAAAGGGACTTTAGCTAAAAATAAATACTTGAGTATTAGCTTTTTTTTGAAATCTTTCCTTACAAATTTTTTTCCCATTTCTTTCTAATTAATTATTGTAGATCGCTGACGTATACTTTGGACCATTATCTTGGTGCAATTTAAAATTGAAATCAACTTTTTCTATATCTCTTATTTTAGCAAATGGGATCAAATCTTCAGCCAAAATCTCTTGGTACAATTCGGCTACCATATTTTTTTCAAAAAACTTAAAAAATTTTTACTATTTTGTACCATAAAAGAAAAAGGATTTTACGTAAATTTACGTTAAAAAAAGGAAGATTTGGTAAATTTTTTTTTATTAGAAATTCAATGTTTTTTTTAAAATTTTTCAAATTTTTTATAAAATAATGAAAAATTA
>QEOQ01000455.1:367616-409069 GCA_010279815.1 Brachionus plicatilis
GGAGTAAATTGTGTGTTTAATGAGTCCAGTAAGACAAGGTCATTATCATGTATAAAATTGTATAGTAGAGTATCTAACTTATTTATATTTGAGGATTTTTGACAAGTGAGCCTGAAAGGATCTGCATTGAAGTCACCTATTATAAATATTGGAATATTTTTTTCTTTAAAAAATTTCATGTGAGCTATTAAGATTGATAGAGTAGTCTCATATAAAGATATAGAATCAGCCTTATGCTTATTATTATAAAAGGGCATATAAACCCCAAAAATTACAAATTCTTGACCCTTGTTTTTTAAATGGACATAGCTCGAATGTCTATTAAAAAAGTCACTATCAATCAAATCACATGAGTCATCAAGAAACCAACATTGGCCACCATAAGGTCGCCCTGAAGATTTACCTAAATAATCAGGCATATCCGACTGATAGAGTGGAGTATTTTTATGAAACTTAGATGATGCTAAATCTTTTATAATATGAAATTCATTTTTTCTGGTCCATAATTCATTCAAATAGCAAATATTTGAAATATTAACTAAATGACTACAATAAGATAAATTTGATTTTAAATTGAAACAATTAAGAAAAGAGATAGAAAAAGAATTTAAAGGCATTTTAATTACGTTTTTATTGATTTGTGTTGGATTGTTTTGGAGTATTGTTCGTTTTTGCTTCAGATGAAGATTGTGTATTTTGATTGCGTTCAGCGTATGGCTTACGATAGCGACAGACAACAGCACCTCTTGGCCATATAGTTTTATCTTTTATTCTATCAAGATCGAACACACTTATTGAAAATTTGAAGGACTTGAAATTTTGATGAACGGTTGAAATTTGTTCAAAAGTATAAGTTTGGACTATTTTATTTACTACGGATTTTACGTTCTCGAGATTTTCATCAGTTGATATTCTACCCAAGTAAATATCGACCTTTCTCTCACTTGATTTAAGACCAGTGTTATCACCTTTACCAGAAGTTTTGATATAATTTTGAATTGAAGATTTTTTAGTCCTCTTCCTTGGGCCTGCCAATTTAAATTCATTGTTTTCAATTGATTTTGTTGGATAAGAGGGGTTTGAGGAATCAAAAGCCATGATTTTTGATTGTCCATTCGGACGTGATGTTTGACGAGTCACTGGTTTCGAGGCCGGTGTAGCATTTGTGTTTTGATTAGTACCATCATCAGTTTTTTGTGATTTGTTTCCTTTTGAGCTACCCATTTGTGTGTTCAATTTTGTTGGTGAGTCTGTCAGGGGCCTTTTATTTGTCTGTTTGCTAGGAATAGCGGTAGCTTGTGAGTATGATGTAGAATTCTGCTTTGGAGTATTCAGTATCGTATTATGAGGTGTCAAAGTTTCATTTTGTGGTAATCTTGGGAATTCGTTAGCATTCATTTTTGATTGTATTTGCCTTAAAATCAAATTATTATTTTCAATTATCGCTTTGAGCGAGTTATTTTCATTTTGTAATGAATCGATTCGAGCCGATTGAAGTTTAACTAGATCGATTAGAGAGACAATCTGATTGAATGTTTGTTTAGCATCTATTTGCACTTCTTGAATAGAAGTAAAAATTTCTTCCAAATCATCTTCATCTACATAACGAGGTGACTGGGTGGTTTTTTTAAAGATCAAGAGCAGATCTGTTTCGGAAAATGTAGGTTGTACACTTATTTGTGTTAACGAATAGATGTCTTTAGAAAGAGTTTTAGCACTCGAGTTAGGTTTGATAGTGTACAAATCTTGAATGTTGTGATGAGTCAAGAATTGAACTGCCAATTCTTTTCTGAGGTGCTTTATTATGTCAATTGGGAAAGATCGAATACGTTTTAGCAGATCATTACATGGAATTCTTGCTAGTTGAACCAAGTTTGACAGATAGTACGTCGCAATCTCCGTTTGAGACTTCTCATTTGAGGTTCGTGTTGACAAATTGGCAAGACCAGTTAGACACTCAGGTTGAGAGAGCAGTGGAGTAGATGATTCCGCACTACCAGGTTGAGAGGTATCCATTGTTTCCACACTCTCGTGCATGGAAGCAACAAGACAATTAGAATAATAAGTTAATTTATTATAATTTATTGATTTCAAAATTTCAAAAATTCAAAATTTCAAAATTCAAAATTTTTATGAGAGAACCTGACTTAAAACCAAATAATGCATTTTAATGACATGTTCTTTTATATAGAACACTGGTTAGGTAAAATTTTTGATTTAGGACATGTGTTTAATCTCGAAAATCCAGCTTTTTGAGTACTCAAATGCGTTTCTTATGACATGTCATAAGAGAGAACATTTTCTTAACATTTTTTTTTTACTGTCTATATATTTTTGAAACAAATTTGAATTAAAACTTAACTTACGTTTGTTATTTGTCTTAGCTTAACCAGGGGCATGCTTAGTTTTTGAGAAATAAGTAGACACTCTTAGGTAATAAAAAAAGCAAATAGACGCGTTTACCATGTAAAAATAAAGGAAATTAAATTAAAATAAAAAATACAAATCTCTTATTTTTAATTTGTTTTTATACAAGTTTCGAATACAGATCAATTTTAGCTAGAGGTTTTAATTTGGAGCTATTTTTTCAGTTATTATTTTTTTGACAAAATATTATATGGTCAATAAAATAATCTTTATTTAATCAGTAAATATACTTCATTAAATTAATTTAAATTAAATAGCAAAAATATTTATTTATTCAGTAAATTTACTGAATTTTCTTAGCAAAAGTATTTTAATCTTCAGGAAAATTTATTTAGTAAAATAATGAGTGGCTCTATTGACACATACGATTCACAATTGATGTTTGTTTCACTGAACCTGTCGAGAAAATATCTTGAAGCTTCTACAAGTAGCTTTGGGCGAGAGCATTTTGATTTAAATTCCAAGATTTTTTGCCATTCCATTTATAAAATCTAATCATAAAATTCAAATTGATAGTTAAAAAATCTTTGTTTGTTCCTTTAAGTTTAAAAGTGATAAAACAGAATCACGACACCGGTTACGATTTTCATTTCAAAAAAATTTTATTTCTAAATAATTTTTTCTAAAATGTAAAAGATAAATTATTTAAGAAAAAATTTATGATGATACTTGTTTCGAAAATAGGAAAAAGGTCTTCAAAGTCTTTAATAGGAAACATTCGAAAATATTCCTCGATCAAAGAAATAATTTTTTTTTGATCTTATTTGAAACTTTTCGAACTTCTTTATTTCCGAATATAGAAAACTTATAACAAGGATTATGTTTTTGTGGAGTGGTATTGTAGAGTTACCGACAGTAATCAAAACTAGAATGGAAAAAATGAACGATGAATAAGAAAATTTTTATTTATAAATTCAAAACTTAAAACTAAAAGGAAAAATATCATGAACTCCGAAGTTATTTTGGGCTGACTATTTCTTGAGGACTCATTTGAAAATTTTACAGGGGATCAAGCAGCTCCAATTTTTGTTATAAGTACTAATGGGTATGCTCCAAAGGAAGTTCAAGTCGAGGCTGGCGTCGTCGAACAGGAAGCGGCTCGCGTCGCTGATTGTCACCTGGACCTTGCCCTCCGACTGGCTGTGTTACAGAAAGTGCAGTTTGTAGCACTCGTGGGCCTTTTAGGGACAAGGTAGCTGGCTCCAGCCTGAGCACGTGCACTTGATCTCGGGCACAACTATCTCGCTCAGTGCATCCTTCAGCGATTTGAAGCTCGTCCACGACTTGTTCTTGTAGCTGAGCAACATGTAGATGAAGTCAAACGATCTGCGGAAAAGTTTAACGCCGCAAACCATCTGCCCGCAAATAGCCAGAGCACAACTTGGCGAGGCCTTTGCGGGTTCGAGTTGGAAATTTCAAGTCCATGCTCGAGAAAAATATCATTGATTGAGCACCTGATTGAGCCCGTGATTGAGCATACATTGCAAGGCTTAGATGGAGTAAAGAACATAATGGATGATATTTTAGTGTTTGGCAAAAGAGCTCTACAACATGATGAAAGAGTGGAAAAGTTGCTTGAGAGATTAAGTGAAAAGGGTCTAACAGTTAACCATAAATGCAAGATTGGAGTAGGCAAAGTTGAATTTTTCGGATTTGAATTTTCTAAAGATGGGATTCGGTTAACAGGAGACAAGGTAAAAGCACTAGTTGAGGCTTCGACTCCAACAAACTCAGGCGAAGTGCATAGTTTACTCGGATTGAGTACATATGCTTCAAGGTTTATCAACAAGCATGCTGATATTGTTGAGCCACTTCGCAAGTTAGTGAAGAAAAATGCAAAGTTTAAATGGGAAAAAGAAGAAGAGGAAGCTTTAAGAAAGCTGAAAGACTCAGTTGTGAACTATGCACTTTCTTATTTCAACCCTAACATGGAGTTGATTGTAGACGCGAGTCCAATCGACCTGGGCGCTATCTTAGCTCAAGTTCACAATAATGAAAGGAAGATCGTTAGTATGTCAAGTCGAAGTTTGAGTGAAGTGGAACGCCGATACTCTCAAATTGAGAAAGAGTGCCTGGCAATTGTGTGGGGCTGTGAGAAATTTCATCTCTATGTGTATGGTCGGAAATTCGTAATTGTGACTGATAATAAAGCGCTGGAGTATTTGTTTAAACGCTCAAGTAAAGTACCCATACGGATCGAACGCTGGTCTATTAGAATTCTTGAATATGATTTTGAAGTTAGACACAGACCAGGAACTAGGAATCCAGCTGATTATCTTTCAAGACATCCATTGCCGGATGTTAAAGAAAAGAAAAGTAGCGAATTTTACATTAACTACTTATTCTCAGTCAATTTTACTACGTCAATTTCCAGAGGTGATCTAATCAAAGCAACGAATGAGGATATAATTTTACAAGAACTCAAAAATCGAATCAGGGGTGCAAAAATGAACTTGATAAAGCGGAAATCGCAGATGTATGATTCTTGTTTTCATGAGCTTTCAATAGCAAAAGATGGTGTTATTATGAGAAATAGGTTGTTGATTATTCCAGGGTCTTTGCAGGACAAGATAATTGACATTGCTCATGAGGGTCATCAAGGTCTTACCAAGACAAAAGAACTGCTTAGGACAATGGCTTGGTTTCCAAAAATGAATTCTAGAGTTGAACTTAGGTAGAGTCAATGCAAAGTTTGTGTAATAAATTTTCCAAAAGATACAATTGAACCGTTGAAAATGTCCGTCATACCCGACGGTCCATGGGAGTATCTTTTTATTGACTTCTTTGGTCCAACGCCATCTGGTATCGATCTTCTTGTAAAATACGATGGATACTCAAGATTTCCACTGATTGATGAGGTGAATTCAAAAGCTTGTACCACCGTAATTCCGGTTTGTCATAGAAATTGGTCGTTGATAGGCATTCCGAAGGAGAATTGCACTGATAATGGACCTTCATTCAACAGCGCTGAGTTTGAAAGCATGTTTAAGTTTTTCGGCATCAAGCACCGGCTTATTACCACGTATTGGCCAAGGGCAAACGGTGAAGTTGAATGTTTTAATCGAAATTTGAAAAAAGTTATGAAAAATTCAACTGCTTCCGGAGACTCTTGTCGAAAGGAATTGAATTTTTTTCTTGGTGCTTATCGTGCCTCGCCTCACAGAACTACTGGTATTCCTCCTGCAAAATTACTTTTTAAAATTAATTACACTTCTAGGCTTGTATCCCTTTGCAATGATAGATTTTTTACAAAAAATAACTTAGACTGTTTGGCAAAGATCAACGATCAAATGGCAAAAGGGAAGATGAAAGAATATGGAGACAAGAAATTTTGTGTCGATTACAGGAAGTGAAGCCTGAAGTTAGTAACAGAAAATTGGCTTCTTCCAAGAATTGAAGACATTCCCAACTCAATTCAGTAGAATGATGCATATGCTTTGTGGCAATAACATGTTTGTAGAGGTTTACCTTGACGCTATCATTATTCATTCGAAAGCAAAAGAAGAACAACCAAAGTATCTGATAGAAGTATGGAACATACTGAGAAAAATTATTAAAATTAAGCAGAGCTAAAAATTAAAGAGTACAAATCTATTAAGTTTGCCAAAAAAGTCATAGATATAGGTCATTTAGTGTCAGGATCGACACAAAAAAAGATAGAGATTATCAATAAAAGAAAACCCTCTAAAACTTTAAACAACTGAAGTAATGTTAACTTTTAAATTCTAAATAAGTTATTTTTCATTTATGAATGAAAGGATGAGATACAAAAATAATAATTAAAGAGCTGGGAGAAAAAAGAAAAAAAAACAAAAAAAAAACAAAAAATATAGATAAGATCATAAGAGTCAGAAAATTTTTTTATAATTAGGTAGCAGCTACATAGAGGAGTGGGATTCGTAATAAATCTAGAATCGAAGCCTCTCTGATACTCCGAAACAAGTCATTTAGTCAATGAAACTGAATAATCAAGAGCATTACCAAGGTAATTTTCTAAGAGATTGCTTAATCTGTGGTCAATTTTACTGATATTCAATTTATTTTCTGCTTCATAGAATAATGATTCAGAGGAGGTTTTGAGAGGAAGTTTTAGAATGCATCTGACAGCAGTATTTTGAATAACTTGTAACTTTTGTAAACCTGATTCGGTGAATGAGTTAAGACATGGAAAATTAAAATCCAGAATTGAGCCAATAAGTGCCTTGTACAGACTAGCTAGTGTATTGTGGTTGAGCTTCCAATTTTTTGAATACAAAATTTTATTATATTGAGTCTTTTCATACATTTAGTCTTTACATCTTTAATTTGTTTATCAAAGCAAAGACTTTAATCAAAGTACAGACCAAAAAATTTATTAGTTTTAGAATATGGAATAGTTTTGTTGAATAACTTAAGTCAAAAGGTGTTATTGAATTTCTTATTTTTTGTGAAAATTGTGTAGCTACATTTATTTTGGCACATTTTCATCTTCCATTTGCATAACCATGGCTCTATTTCTTTTAAATAGTTATTTATTTCTCTTTCAATTCTTCCTGTCTTTTTAAATATGAAGAAAGTAATCAGATCATCAGCAAACAGGAGTGAGTATTTTTTGTTCGAAATATCAGCTTTGGGAACATCTTTAATAAATATGCTAAAGAGTAAGGGGCTTATTACTGAGCCTTGTGGAACGCCTGCCCAAATTGGAATTGAATTTGATGTAAAGTCATTAATTTTTACCTTGAAAGATCTGTGATAAAAGAATGATCGTATCCAGAGGATAAGATAGTCAGGTATTTGAGCTTTAATTAGTTTATAGAAGAGACCTTCATGCCAAACCTTATCAAATGCCTTAGAAATATCAAAAAAGAGACCGCACACGGAAGGAAACTCTTTTTTTTTAAAATCATAGAAATTTTGGCGATCTTCCAAGCTTCAGGGAAAAAATCATTTTTTAAGCAAAGGTTAAAGAACTCTAGGACTCTTATTAGGAAAGGATTCGGAAGATTTTTAAGGATTTTATTATGGATTCCATCAAAACCCATTGCCGATTGATCTTTAGCTTTGTTGATAGCTTCTTTTAGCTCGGATAGTGTAATTTCAACAAATTTAATACTCTGTTTCTTGTTAAAATAATCATTGACAAATTTATGAACTTCTCTATCAGAACTAACATTGATAAATTAACATTGATATTGAAAAGAAAAATCATTTTATAGAAACTCATTTTATAGAAAAATATCATCGAAATTTTCCTGTATTAATTATTATTATTATTATTTATTCATAAAATTACGCCAGACTTGGCGATGTTAAAAATAAATTAAATACAAGGATTTTTGTACTGTTAGTTTTCCTATTTTTAATTTACAATTATGTTTAAGAAATTAAAATATTAAAATAAATTATTACATAAATACCACAAAAGTTTAATTTTAGATTAAATATTCAAATATTGAGATAGACTTTAGAATTTGATTTTAATTTTTTGACCAAAAATTAACGTTAATTTTAAATTTTTTTTATTATTAGCTCAATTTATTTAGAATTCAAGTCGCTTTCCAAATTTTCGAATTTAATTTCAAAAATAAAATAAAATCAAATTTATCTTTTGTGCAGGATTTTAATTCGAAAAGAAAATATTTTTTTAAAATTTTGCATTTTTAAAGTTTTCCAAAAAACTGTTTCGTTTTCATCACCAAAATTTTGTTTAAACATTGAATTGTATGTCTCAAAAAAATTTAATGTTCAATATAATTTATTTGAGGTTCAAACAATAAGAATATACAAGAAAAACAATTTATTTAAAAATGAGTAAAACTCTATTTCGGAAAAATGATGTTAAAAACTTCGTCATAATTTTTGACAAAATGAGCTTGAATTCCGTCCTTGATAAAGTCCTGAAGTTCATTAAAATCTTTTAGATTTTCATGCGGAAGAATAACAGTTTTAACACCAGCTCTTTTGGCCTTTAAAGTATGAATAAAATAAATATTAATTTTTTTATTTCAAAAATAAAACCCTACCGCTATCACTTTTTCTTTAATTCCTCCGACTGGCAAAACTTTACCGGTCAGTGATACCTCACCAGTCATTGCCACATTTTGAATTAATGGCTTATTCATTGCTAGAGATAATAAAGCCGAAACAATAGTGCAACCAGCCGATGGTCCATCTTTTGGAGTAGCTCCCTAAATCAAAGATTTTTTTTATCTATTTAAATTAAAAAATAGCAAAAAGTCAATACTTCTGGTACGTGGACATGAATAAATCCTCGTTGAAGTAGCTTGTTGTCTGTATCATGTTGTACCAAGAATGATTTGGCATAAGTGTAGGCTATTTGGACACTTTCTTTCATTACATCTCCCAGATGACCAGTCACTGTCAATGATCCTTGTTCTTTGCTATCTGGTGACAAGTCCAAGGGTCTCGAAAGCGTTGTCTCAATGAATAAAGTAGATCCGCCCATACTAGTCCATGCCAATCCCATCACAACACCTGATGGTGTTTCGTCATACATACGGTCACTTGTAAAAACTGGCTTACCTACAAATTCATGAAGATTTTCATTGATCACATTAATGTGCTCAATTTTGTCTTTGACAAGCTTGAAGGCTGCTTTTCGGAAAATTTTTTCAATTTGCTTTTGAAGATTTCGAACTCCACTTTCTCGGCAGTATGATCTTATTAAGGTGTTTAGAGCATCATCAGTTATGTCAATCTGTTCATGTTTAACACCGCTGTTTTTAATTGCAGTCGGAATCAAATATTGCTAAAAAATAGATTTAAATAATTTTTCAAAATTTTAGTTTAAACAATTTTTATTTTTTAGATAAGCTTAATTTTTCTTTAAAATTTTTTATTTTTAAAATTTTAATATAAAGATTCCAGAAAATAAAAAATAATACTAACAGGTATAATTTTTCATTCAAAAAGTAATGGGCGTTTTTTTAAAATTAGATAAAATATGTCCCCTTAATCAGAATAATTTTTTATTTTCAGACTTGCGCAAAAGTCAGAAAAAAAGTCATTTTAAAGTCTTTTCTAAGTGAAGTCACTGGCTTGACTTTGACTTTATTACTTTTAAACAACTCTAGTTATTTTATATATAGGCTATTTTACTCTAAAGTAAAAAATAACTAAATTGTTGATTTTTTAAATAAAGTCTATTACATTGCTTTTCACCTTTATATGTCCCCGACACATTACCTTTTTGAAAATTATCTTCGTATACAGAAAATAACAGGGATAAAAAATATATATTGAAAACAAAAGTTATGCTAAAAAACACAACTTTTTTTTAAGTATTCTAAAAATCATTGATCATAAATTTCAAAAAAAAAAAGCCAGGGTTTATTTTTTGATCCTGAATACTCAATTTCCTAAGCTTTAAAAAAATTAATCTCTAATTTTTTTCAAATAACTATTAGATCGATAACTCAATTCAAATTTTTTTTTAAAATTTTATGTATTTTAATTTTAACATTTTAAAATTTTTATAAATAATGAATTCAAATAAATGAAGTGTTAATCAGTCTCATGAGGCATGGACACTAGCCTTTGATTGACCTTAAAATTGATTGATTTCCTTAGCATTTAAATAATTAATCAAATCATTTTTTAATATTAACCTGATTAATTTATAAAAAAATCGCATGATGTAAATACAGAAACTTAAGAAAAAAATTAAAGCTAAAAAATACAAAAATTTAAGAAAAATTTTTTTCTTGATCTCTAATCTTTAATTATAAATTCACAATAGATATAAGTTTAAACATTTATAATTTTAGGGTTAATCAACAGGCTAGTGCACATGCCTCAAGAGACTGATTAACATTTTATTTATTTAAACTCATTAAAAATTAAATTATATTTAAAAAAAAATTCGACATAAAAATTATTCAATTTATAAAAAAAAAAAATATTGATTACATTGTTTTTGAAAAAATTTAACAACAAAGTTAAATAATTCAAATTTTGCAACTAAATCTTTATAAATCAATGTAATGTTATTGAAAATTGAAAGCTTGAAAATCAGAGTGAAATAAAAAAATTTTTATCATCATTTGACTATTATTAAAATGATTTTTAAAAAAAAACTTTAAGCTATTGAAATATGCTGAAATTTAAATAAAAAATTTAATTAATATTTTTTTATCATTCATTAAAATTGATAGTGTTCTACTTTTGTTATAATTTTTGAATAAAAAAAGCATCTTTAAAGGCTGAAATTCAAAATCTTGACCTTTAATGGAAGTATCAAAACGGTCTTTAAAAAACAAAAAAAAAGACATATATTGCCTTTTTTATGTAAATATCAAGATTTCGCATTTTACTTTTGTTCCATTAATTAAAAAATTGATTTCAGATTTTTTAATATTAAAAAATCAAAATAAAAATTTTAGTGTATTCCATGTAGATAAAATTTTTTTTCAAAAATCTTCATGAACTTAAACCTGACTTGATAAATGGCTTGAAGTAGCTTAACATTTTAAAAGCTCTTACATGAACGGCTAAAATAAAATGATAAAATTACCTTGGCAATGGCAAGCTTTTCCTCTGCCACATAACCAGACACTTCAATTATTTCCATACGATCCTTTAGTGGATCAGGTATAGTATCAATAACATTGGCAGTTCCAACAAACAACACTTTGGACAAATCAACCGGCACATCTAAATAATGGTCTAAGAAGTTGAAATTTTGCTCTGGATCTAGGAGCTCTAGTAGAGCAGACGACGGGTCACCCTGATAGCCCCCGCGTCCTATTTTATCCACTTCGTCAATCAATACCAGAGGATTTTCAGTCTTTGTTTTTTTCAAGCATTGAATAACTTTGCCTGGCATTGCACCAATATACGTGCGTCTATGACCTTTGATCTCAGCCACATCTGTCATTCCACCAACACTGAATCTAAAATACTCCCGGTGCAGAGCACGAGCAATTGATCTGGCAATTGAGGTCTTGCCAACACCAGGCGGTCCCACAAAGCACAAAATTTTTCCCTGAGTAGTTCCTTTTAAATTACTGACCGCAATAAATTCCAGTATTCTTTTTTTTACATCTTCCATTCCGTAATGATCCTCGTCCAGTATTTGGCTAGCTCTGGCTATGTCCAAGGTCTCTGGCGTGGTTAAACCCCAAGGTAGACTAGTGAGCCAGTCTAAATAATTTCGGGAAACACTTGAAAAAAATTTATTGTAAAAAAAATTTTTTTTTTTAAATTTCATTCTACTTGAATTCAGCCGAGTGGTGATCCAAAAAACTTAATTTATTGAGCTCTTCATTTATCACATCCATCACTTGTTTGGGAACAGTTAAAGATTTGAGGCGTTCGCGGAATTTTTCTTCAATAGCATCTTTGTCCTCTTTCTCGATTCCGAGCTCTTTCTTGATCACTTTGAGCTGCTCTTGAAGCATATATTTTCTATGCTGCTGTTTAACCTTGTCTTCCACTTCTTTGCCAATTTTCACTTGAAGTTTGCTCATTTCAAGCTCTTTTTTTAACAGACGTAGCGATAACATCAAGCGGTTTGGTATCTTTTTAAAAATAAAAAAATAATTTTTTAAAATACAAGAAAATCACTTACATCCAGCTCTTCGAGGACATCTTGCTGTTCTTTTGGATCAGCGTTGGTTATAGCGGCGCCCAGATCGCTCAAATAGACCGGATTTTCGGCCACTCGAGGTCCATTTTGCAGCAATAGAGAAATAGTTTCTCTCATTATTGGATTTAAAGTGATCAAATCTCTAATTGTTTTGACTATTTCATTACTTAATGCCTTGAAATAAACAAGTTTAAAAATTTAACACAATATTGAACAAATTGTTTTAAATAATTGAGTGTAAAAAATTTAAAATTAAATAAGGTTTCAATTAACAAAATTGATCATTATCAAAGGCTAATATCCATGTAGTATCATTTTTTTTGTTGTTCTAGCTTATTTATTGTCATTAATTAATATTAATATTATCATTAAAAAATTGAAAATAGAAAATAATTTTAAAGATTAAAAGTTATGTGAAATTAATTAAAATATTAAAAAATTTATAAAAATTTTAATAGAAATTTAGATCAAAAATCCTAATTTTACATTTTTTCCAATCATTAAGATTATACATTAAAAATAAATTAAAACAAGATTTTAAAAAAATCTAGTTTTTTAAATTAATTGGCACTTTTCCTTTAAAATTAAAATTTTACAAAAACCAAAGTCAATTTAATACAAAATATCTTAATTTTTAATCTTTTAATAATTTTTTTATTTAAAAAAAAGAAAATTTTGATTCAAAAAGAATGATTTAATTTTGATAGAATAAAAAAATTTAGTTTTTTACCCAAACAATTTATGACATAAACATAAACAAGTCTTCATTTGCAATTGCTTTGTGAACCGAGCGTCTAATTTCATTATATAGTATCTATCCTATGTTATAGCATCATTAATATTATTTTGAAAATAAAATTAAGTGAAAAGAGAAAAGAAAATAATTAAGATAATTAAGATGATTCTTAAAATAATTAAGAAGTATCAAAAAATTAATTCATTTTTTTGAATGCCTTTAAATCAAAAATAAATTAAATTATATTAAAATAAACTTGAAAATTTTCTTAGACTTTCATAAACAATTACTTAAATTGTACTGAAACCCTTCAAAAAATTTAGTTGAAAATTAATTTTAAAAGGTGTTAAATTGGTATATATTTAATTTAATTACTTTTTCCTTAATATGATTGCATATTAATTATCTTAATTTTAAAACTTAAAGCTAAAAAAATTATTTTTTGATGCTTTTAAATTGAAAAAAAATCAACAGATGGTACCAGTAGCATGGAAAATTTTTTGTTTCCTTTTGTATTTTCCATTTAAAAATCCAATGATAATTTTAAAGGAAGATGTCTTGTGAAAGATAATTATCTGAAAATTAAATTAACTTCAGATAAAATATTTTTTAAATAATAATTAAGCTAAAAAAGATAAATATATGTGAAAAAATGAAAATGATACAGTGCCGATTTGACAAGTGGATTTCTGGTAATTCTACGTAAAATTACTTTGTAATAAAAAGTACGTAATTTTACGTAAGAATTGGTAAAAATTAAAATGCCAAAAAAAAGCTCAATTTTTTGAATTTTTTGTTATTTTCTAATAAATTTTGAAAAAAGTAGTTTCCATTAATTTGATTATTTTTTAACAAAAGTTACTTTTTTTAACTTTTTTTACTAATTTTTACGTAAAATTTAGTAAAAAAAGTAACTTTTGAAAGAAAATTAAGAATTTTTTAATTTTTCTAATAAACTAGCAGTCCGACCATCCGCCATTTTTGTCTAACACTATATTAATTACCTATAAAACAAAAAAAAATTCATTCTAAACCATTTCTATCGGGATTAGACCTGGTGAGTCAGCAGGTGCTTTTACCTTGATATTAAATTTAAATTTTGTAGAATTCGCAGTATATTTTATTACTTAAAATAATTTTTTCTTTTGATATCATTTCTAAATTAAAAAGGTATTTAAAGAAAATGTGGATCAATTTTTGTATAGAGATATTTTGGAAGAATTTTTATTTTTGTATGTTGCTTCTAATTTAAATGTAAAATCTAAACTTCATCAAGACAATGTAGCTAGATGATGCTCCTTCAGAATATAAATACTTAAAAAAAAATAAAAATAAAGTTAAAAACGATATGTTGAAATAGAAAGACAAAAAAGTTACTATGAAGAAAAAAAGTCTAATTAAAAATTGTTGATTTTTTTAAATTTAATTTATAGTATCAAATTATCAAAGAATAATCATAATAAAAAGAATAAAAAATATTTGTTTGTTCTAAGACTTAGCTACATGAAGATGAAATTTCTTTCCGTAGTCATTCTCAATTTTAAAACCATTCTGTTTTTTAAAAAATTGGATAAAAAATTTTTAAATCATGCAATAGTTAACCTTTTTGAAATTTAAATTTAAATTGTTTTACAATTGATAATTTTTTCCCTAAATCATCAAAAATATCGTAGAAAATATAAGTTTAAAAAATACAATACTTTAATTTCCTGGGTTTGTTTGAAGTCATGATGAACAAGATTGGCTGTATCGATCATGAGAACTTGGTCAATTTGTTTGCTCTCAACGCCAATACTGCCAATTATTGTTCCTTCGGGAGTGCTTTCCGGAGTAATATTTTCCGGTTTGGTCTCCCCTTCTTCTATTTTGGTGACATTTCTTTTCAAACGACGTCTAAGACCATTTTTTAGTATTTTCTCTTCTATCTGAGATCCATCCTCTGGTTGAATAGGACTCAAATCGTCAAAAGCTACTCCATTTAGTTTAATTCTACGGACGCCCATCACTACCATTCTCAGTTTTTCGCCTAAATCTTGAATCTCTCTTATTTGTGTAAAAGTTCCTACCGAATAAACTTCATCTAAAGATTTGACAATGTCATCATCTCTAGTCGAAAAAAAAGTAAACAAAAAATACTCAAAAATTTTTTTATTAAAATATACTTGTCTTCTTTTCTCATAAAAAGTCCAATGTATGGTTGATTTAAGTGAACTTTTCTGCGGATCAAATCCATTAAGCTTTTGTCACTTATTTCCAGCATTTTAATAAAGTTGGGAAATAGCGGATTTCTGGCCACAGCCACAAGTGGAACTTTGGGTAAAAATTCAGGAACTTGAAGCGGCGCAAGGGCGACTAGAGAAGGAATCGGAAGAAGATTCGGTGGGTCTTGGTTTTGATTTTCAACAGGTTGTTCATTGTCCTTTGGCTCATCATCCTTTTTTTCTCTCAGTATTGAAGTTGAATGAAAATTCGATCTTTGATTAGACCACAAATTAAGAGTGTGTGTTTTCAAATTTTTTTGGCTGACCAAAAGAGCACCTAATTGAAAAGGAACTTTGGTCGGTAGGGTGTTTAAAAAGTGAACCTGATTTGAGGTTGAATTGTTGGCGCTTATTGCTTGAATAGGGTAAAAAGAGGCAGGTGAAAATATTCGCGAATGTTTGCACAGTTTTAGAATATTGAGCGAATTTTTTTTAACCAAAACTTGTGACATGGTTCAGTTAGTCAGAAAAAAAGTTAATTTTTTGACAGACTGTACGCCTGATTTTAAGTCTATTTTAAAAAGAAATTTAATGATTTTAAAGTAAAAAAAATTACATCATAGAAAGATTTTCGAAAATTCAAGAATTTAAATTCTAAAAATTATTCTCTTAATAATAAAATTGAAATATTGCAAATTTTTATTTCAAAATTTTGTTTACAATGTTTTAATTTTTGGAATCGAATATTTTTTTAAATGATTTTTCATTTAAAATGAAATATTTTATTTGAAATTAGGCAATATATTTTAAATTTTGAATTAAGTTCAATTAAAGTTAAGTTTGAATTAAATTTAAAATATGAGAGATTTTTTTTTATAAGGGTTTAATTTTGTGAGCTATTACAGTTGTACTCTTCATTTTCTGCTCATAGAGAATTTATTAAATCCAGAGAAATAAAACTATTTTAATTATTAAATTATTTTTGTAAAATTGAAAAAAATTTGAGAAATTTGAAACTTTTAAAATTAAACAAATCACAATTTAATTTTATAACTAACAATTAAAAAAAAATAAATTATTTTATCATTATAAAAATAGCTAAAATTATCGTAAATTTTGGTCAAAAAAGTCAATAAAATTAAATTTAAATTGTTGCATTTAAATTTTAATTTATTAACAAAAGTTTCAATAAATAAATAAATAATTAATTGATTTATTTATTTAAATATTTATAAATTAAAAAAAAAAGAAAAGTTAAGTGAAATAATTTAAGATAAAAAGAAATTAAAAGTGTTATTTATTTATTTAAATTTAATTAACCTCCTATTAGGAGAAGTAAATGTAAAAATTTTAAATTTGAAAAATTAAAGAAAAAGAATAGATAAAGACTTAAATATACAAAAATTAAGGTTAAATACAGATAAAAATACATGTAAAAAAACATAAATTTTAAACATTTAAAATCAAAATGATTTAGTTAATTCTTGAAGAAGAAGAAAATATTTTCTATTATTTATATTGTTTAAACATAAATTAATAGAGTCAGTTAGTCTATCTTTTAGTTTAAATTGTCATTTAAGATTCCTTTTTAGGACTCCAGAATTATTATATATGTTAATTATGTCCAATTTAAAAAAATTTCTAAAGTTACTATATCATGATCATGTTTTTAATCTAGATCCGATGTCTCTAGATGTAAAAGTGATATATTGACATGTTGTAAGTTTTTTGTTTTCTTTTTTCTTTTTGTAACAAATTAACAGCTAAATCAAGTAGGTTAGAATAGAATGATATTAAGAAGGGATATATTGAAGAATAAAGTTGAATGTGATACATGTTAACAAAGTTGAAGCATAAAGCATATTTTAAAGTATTATTTAACTTTGCAGTTTGTTAAGTAAAAACAAATAAATTAAATTGAAGAAGACCAGAAATTACGCCATGGTATTTATATAATATGGGATCATTAATTGTGTTTTTTTTTTAACTTAAACCAGACTTGGGCAAAAGTCATCAAGTCAAAGTTATGTGAACAAAAATAATTTGTTAAAATTAGGTGAACATTTTGTTCACCTAAGCCGTGAACAATTTTTGTTCACATATTATGTGACCAAATGTTCACATAACCGGGTAGACCCCAAAAATTAACTGCATACAAAATTACTATTCACAATACTTTTTTAAATCTTATACTATAAATGGAAATATGTATCTGCATTGTATTAATTTTTCAATTAAAAATGTTTTATTTTTTTTCATGATCAATAATCATTAAAATTTGAGTCGATTTGAATTTAGGTATGTCAAATAAAAAGGTATCGCTAAATAACATATTCTCTTGATTTTGAAAGGCGAATTCCAATAACCAATAGCCGGAATTGCTTTATTTTAAATTAAAAAATTAAAAGATAAAAAATATATAAATGATTTTAAAACGAATTGAAAAAAAAACAGGATGAAAAATGTATATTCAATTAATTGCATTTTTAAAAATAATTGATTTAATGTGTAATGGTATCTTGATTTTCAATGTTTACAAAGGAAGTAAATGTCTTAAAAAATTGAAAAAAAAGGGTTCAAATAAAATTGTTTCTGTCTTTCAAAGTGGTAAGACTAGGATGTTATAAAGACATGCATTAAATAGCTACAAAAAGTGTAAACAATAAACAAATTAATCACAAAATTCAGTACCCTAAAAAATGTTAAATACAACTGAAAAATAATTTGAAAAAAAATCTTGAATATAGAAAAGAAAATATTGATAAAATTTTCAAGGTAAAAAGATGATCTAAAATTACTAAAATAACAAAAAAAAATTATGAGTGATCGACAAAAGTTATCAATTTAAAAAAATGTTGATGAAAATGTTTAAAGAGATATAAAATAGTTCTTTTTCTAAAGACTCAAATATTTGATCAATATTAAATAATACTTTAAGCCATCTGAATCAAACAGAATATAAAAGGATGTGCTAAAAAGATAAAAATCAAACCAAAGAAAGAAAAAATTAAAATGATTACCAAACTAGCAATCTCTGTATTATTAATTGCATTGTCAGTATCTGGACAATACAATAACTGTCCAAATGGATACTCTCCATATACAATTAAAACTGGTGACACTTTTTCTCTAATTGCTTCTCGCTATGGAACAAGTGTCGAGGCGATTACCGCTGCCAATCCAGGTGTTGATTCAAGATACTTACAAATTGGTCAAACTATTTGTGTTCCATACAATGGATACAACACAGGCTACTATCCAACTACTGGTTATTATCCAGTCTATACTACTCCTGGTTATTATCCAGTCTATACCACTCCTGGATATTATCCAAGTTACACCACTGCTGGATATCCATCCACCTACCAGACAAACTATCCAACCTATCCATCTGGATACAACACAAACTACAATACAAACAGTGCATATCCAAGCAATACTTATTACGGTGTTAATCAAAATGGTCAATACAATTCCAACTACCCAAAAGATTGTAACAACTATCAAGTCAGAGCTGGAGATACTTGCAGCAGTATGGCTGGTGCCTCATCAAATTATTTCTATCAATTGAACACTGGCATCAATTGCAATAACTTACAAGTTGGTCAAACAGTTTGCTTGCCTTATGGAAGCAATTATGCAACCATGAATGGATATTATTCTGGTTGTCAAAATTATGTGACCAAAGCTGGTGATAGCTGTGCTAATCTTGCTTCACAATCCGGAGTCTCAATCAACCAGTTCTATAACTTGAATGGATACTTGAACTGCAATAACCTCCAAGCTGGTCAAAGTGTTTGTCTACCAACTGGCACAGCTGGAACTAGTATGTCTGGTTACAACAGCGGAAACAGATGCTATGGAAGACAATATACCATTCAAAATGGTGACACTTGTTGGTCTGTTGCTCAAAGGTTTGGCACCAGTGTTGAACAATTACAAACTTGTTCTGCCTTGAACTGTAGCAACTTACAACCCGGTAAAGTTATTAGTTACTAGAGAATATACCACCATTTTTCCAAATTCAAAAATTATTTTGATAAGAAAAATTTAAAAAAAAATTAAAATTTATTAATAAAATATTGATTTAACTGATATATAGTTAACATTGTCATTAAAAATATTTTTATTTAGTCTTTATTCTTTTTATCTGCCAAAGAACACAAGTTAGGTATCATTGATGATCTTATTCATAAAATTTGGCTATCTCAAAATATTAATTAATAATTTTTTTTTAATATTGTGATCGGATATTATATAAATGCAAATTCACGTGGAATTTTTTTATTTGTGTTAAAGAATGGAATTGTTTACCTCCAAAAGTAATTGGATTCTTAAGATTCAATAAATTCAAGAAAAGACACCATAATTTCAAATAAATTCTAAAAAAATCCTCAAAATCCGTCTAATATAATGTCATAACACTATGCACCAAGATTATTGTAAGCTCTTTTTTAAATCTAATTAGATATGTATTTCATTTATTTTTTGAAATTTAAATATTTGTCCTCTTTGTGAATTAGACAAACTTTTAATGTCTTTTTTTAGGGAAACTAGATTTCTGTACAGCTATCTACCATAGACATCTTCGCAAGCTTGCTTATCTTTGTTTTTTATTTTTTTTTAATTCTTTAGTTGAATTCATTTTTTTACTTTATAATTTTAAACTTTCTTCTGGTCAATGATTTTGGACTCTAAACCTGTTAATATGCTTTTTTTGCCGTCTAATGAACACTTTTCATTTTTTGCCAAAAAGAAAAAGATCCCAAAGGGTAACTTTTCAAAACAAAGATTTGAATTTATCTATGTGATAAATTCAAATACAAATCTTTTAATTTGCGTTAAAATTATATAAATGCAAATTCTAAATGAATTTATCTATTTTTGTTCTATTTAATTCCATTCTAAAGCCAAAATTCCAATAAATGCGATATTAACTTGATAAAGAAATGATTTTGTTAACAGCTTGGCAACAGCAGAAAAGGTGAGGGCTTTAATGAAGTAACAAACAAAAATTAGCCATTTGTTTAATCAGATGCTCAATATTCAAAATAAATCTAATATTAATTCATTGAATAAATATCCCCTAACTTAAGATATATTATAATATTAATTGAAGCATTTTTATATTTTTAACCGCTTTGATTAGTCTCAATACCTTTTCGGTTTGATGGTAAAAAAATATACACCTTGATCACCATCCAGGAGTTAACATACAAAAATTCGAGCAGAGTAGAAAATTTTTAAATCTCAATTTAGCTTGGCAATTACGAAATTTCTCCAATCTGTCACTGATTTAAAAGCCTACATTTACATTGAGGAAAAATTTTTAGACCTAAAATCATGTTTGAATATTTTTCTCTACTATTCCAGTTTACAAAATCCCATATTTTGTTGATTTGAACAATTTGGTGAATTTTATGGAAATGCAACTAAAAGCTTTGGAGACATCTACAATTCAGAATTGAGCACAAAATGGTGACCTTTTGCTAATCGGTGATCTTGACTGCCAAAAGTTCGACAACTACGGATCTCAAATCCAGTGTCTATTTAGGTTTTAGTTTTTACAAATCCTGACAATGAAAACAAAGAAATAATTAGGCTGAAAGTAGCTTGTGAAAACAATTATTTCAACATTTATTAGTCCCAGTTAAACACAAATTCATTTATTCTGAATTTCTTTAAAACTCAAATAAAAATACAGTACTTCTATAAAAGGTCCAGAATAGGCTATAGGGACAGATAGAACGAAACATATAAAAAGAAAAAAAATATAACTAATTTTATAAAACGATAAAAAACTTAAATTCAAAATCCATTTTTTTTAATATTTTTAGTTTAAAAAAACATGGAATCAATTTAAAATTTAAGATAAAAAGCAAATATTCAAATCCTTTGCGAAAAAAGACGAATTGACTTTTTTACATAAATTTACAAGTTTTTTACAGTGCCGATTTGACAAGTGGATTTCTGGTAATTTTAATTAAATTTACGTAAAATTACGAAAAAATTTTTTTGAAATTCGAAAATTAAACTAGTTTATTCTTCATCATTTTGAGGATCATTTGCTCTAATAAATCTTTTACAACGAATGAATTAAAAAGATTTATTAGAGCAAATGATCCTCAAAATGATGAAGAATTAAATAGTTTAATTTTCGAATCTCAAAAAAATTTTTCAATTACTAAATGTAATAATTACATAAGTCGATTAAAAAAAGTGAATAATTCTTAAAATTTAAAAAATTAAAATATGTGTTATTTTTTGTTTTAAAGGTAATTGATATAGTGTTAGTATGACCAGAAAATACTTCGTTGTGTAAGCAACTCAGAAATGTTGGAAAAAAAATGTATTAATGTAAATGACTACATTACCAAGACTTCAATAGCTTTAATTGATCATTTATTCTTGGAGAAAAATCGAGGTCTAGTTGACTCGGTGAAGTTTGTTGTCTCACAAAAAAACTAAATATGGTATCGAACTTAAACTATTTTCATTTTTATAATATGTTAAATGATCTTTTGAAGGTAGATTTTTTTACATAAATCAAAATTAATCTGTAAACAATTTGTACTTTTTATTTTTTTAAGACTTTTAACTAAACATTTCTCTTTTGCCTAAGAGGCTTTAAACTAATAAATAATAATAATAATAATAATTTTACACTTTTATATTTAATTTTTTTTATCAAAAAAAATTCAAAATAATCAAATCAAAAATTATTAAAAAAAAAGTATATATGTGATTAAGTCGAGTTTATTTTGTGAATAAATAAAAATTTCTCAATCAAATTTTATCATAAATTTTTAATTCGCAAAAAGGCACTGGAAAAACCAAGATAAATAATGGCTTCGTTCAAGGGTAGTAGCAGTGAAGCGATGCGATCTATGTCTTTGCAAAAACGTCGCCAAATAGAACAGGAGGAGCTAATGATAAAAAAGAAAAAAATGGAAGAAGAGACGAACAAAATTAGCACCATAGACAACAAATTCAAGGCACATTACGATGCGGTCGAACAGCTTTTGCGCACCGACACAATTGGTCTTGTCACTTTGGAAGACATGAAAAAAAAGAGAGAAATGATAATTCTGCAGCGAGAACAGCAACTGGCACGAGAACGCAAGGTTCTTTTAATGGAAGAAATGGAACGAAAGGAGAAAAAAGAGCGCCAAAAAAATCAGATACAAAAATTGTCATTTGCTGAAGAGCTAGACGATGGAGAAGAAGAAGAAGATGAAGAAGATAAAATCAAACAAAAAGAATCCAGTGATGAAAGTTGCCAATTGGCAGAAGCAAAATGCACATTTAAAAAACGATTTGGCAAAAACCCGACTGTTGACACGAGCTTTTTGCCGGATCGCGAGCGAGAAGAAGAAGAAAACGCACTGAGAGAAAGACTTCGCCAAGAATGGGTGGAGAAACAAGAGCAGCTAAAGAACGAGGAAATAGAGATCGACTACTCGTATTGGGATGGCTCAGGTCACAGAAGATCCATCCGACTCAAAAAGGGAAACACCATTCAGCAATTTTTGCACAAATGCTTGGAGCAATTGAGAGCTGAAAACCAGTTTGCTGAGCTCAAAGTAACTAGTGTGGATCAATTGATGTATGTTAAAGAAGACATCATTTTGCCACATCATTACACATTCTATGATTTGATTGTAGCCAAGGCTAGGGGAAAGAGTGGACCGTTGTTTTTGTTCAATTGTCGGGAAGATGTGCGTCTACAGAACGATGCCACTATCGAAAAGGAGGAATCTCATGCGGGCAAAATAATACTCAGGAGTTGGTACGAAAGGAACAAGCACATTTTTCCGGCTTCTAGATGGGAGGTCTATGATCCGGAAAAAAAATGGGACAGACCCTACACAATTAGAGACACTGGCTTAAAATATTATTAATTAGAATATTTTTTAATTCATGTATATCTCAGTCGATTTATGTTATTATTTTAGATAAAGTAAAAATACAATTAAATTAAATTAAATTCAAATCTTTGAAATCTTTTGGAAAAAAATAGAAAGCATTCATTAGACGGCCAAAAAAACACACTAACAGGTTTAGTGTCCATAATCATTGACCTTAAAGCTTATAAAGTAAAAAAATGAATTTAACTTTAAAAAAATTAAATAAAAACATAAGGTACGAAATATTTTTTTCTAGTTCTTTAATAAAAGACCTTTTTTTTTTAAGTTGTATATTGAGCAAAAAGAATTTATATTTATCATTATTTATTTATTTTTTTGTCTGTGACGAGCGGAAGCTCCTTCAGATTAAAAAAAGTAAAGTAAAAATAAAAAAGAAAATGATTAAAATGCAGAAGAAAATTTAAAAAAAAGAAATATAAATAAAAAGTGCAAGGTTAATATTAGTATAAATGATGTCGGAATAAGAAATTTTAGGGTTGTAATTTCACAAATGAGTCGAGTATTCGATGAATTTAGACTGGAAGCTTTCTCTGTTTCCATTTAAAGTTGGAAAAAATCACGTCAAACAATTTTCATTAATTAGAGAATTTCAGAATTAGAGTATTATTTAAACTAAAACTAAAAATTCAAGATAAAAATAAAATCAATTTAGATCATTAAAAGAAATTTAAAAGAAAAATTATTTAAATATCGAATAATAATTTTTTATTAATGAATTTTAATTTTTTTTTTTAATTTTTCTTGTCAAAATAATTTTTGTCTTTAATAAAATGGTGGTACTTTCTCTAGTAACTAATAACTTGACCGGGTTGTAAGTTGTTACAATTCAAGGCAGTGCAAGTTTGTAATTGTTGAACACTTGTGCCAAATCTTTGAGCAACAGACCAACAAGTGTCACCATTTTGAATGGTATATTGTCTTCCATAGCATCTGTTTCCGCTGTTGTAGCCAGACATACTAGTTCCAGCTGTGCCAGTTGGTAGACAAACACTTTGACCAGCTTGGAGGTTATTGCAGTTCAAGTATCCATTCAAGTTATAGAACTGGTTGATTGAGACTCCGGATTGGGAAGCAAGATTAGCACAGCTATCACCAGCTTTGGTCACATAATTTTGACAACCAGAATAATATCCATTCATGGTTGCATAATTGCTTCCATAAGGCAAGCAAACTGTTTGACCAACTTGTAAGTTATTGCAATTGATGCCAGTGTTCAATTGATAGAAATAGTTTGATGAGGCACCAGCCATACTGCTGCAAGTATCTCCAGCTCTGACTTGATAGTTGTTACAATCTTTTGGGTAGTTGGAATTGTATTGACCATTTTGATTAACACCGTAATAAGTATTGCTTGGATATGCACTGTTTGTATTGTAGTTTGTGTTGTATCCAGATGGATAGGTTGGATAGTTTGTGTGGTAGGTGGATGGATATCCAGCAGTGGTGTAACTTGGATAATATCCAGTAGTGGTATATACTGGATAATAACCAGTAGTATAACTTGGATAGTAGCCTGTGTTGTATCCATTGAATGGAACACAAATAGTTTGACCAATTTGTAAGTATCTTGAATCAACACCTGGATTGGCAGCGGTAATCGCCTCGACACTTGTTCCATAGCGAGAAGCAATTAGAGAAAAAGTGTCACCAGATTTAACTGTATATGGAGAGTATCCATTTGGACAGTTATTGTATTGTCCAGATACTGACAATGCAATTAATAATACAGAGATTGCTAGCTTGGTAATCATTTTATATTTTTCTTTCTTTGGTTTGATTTTTATCTTTTTAGCACATCCTTTTATATTCTGTTTGATTCAGATGGCTTAAAGTATTACTTAATATTGATCAAATATTTGAGCCTTTAGTAAAAGAACTATTTTATATCTCTTTAAACATTTTCATCAACATTTTTTTAAATTGATAACTTTTGTCGATCACTCATAATTTTTTTTTGTTATTTTAGTAATTTTAGATAATTTTATTGTCAATTTACCTGGAATATAATTTTTTTGATCCTATTTTTTTTCAATATTATTTTTATTTATTTGTTTTCTGTACCGAGCTAAAGCTCCTTCAGAAAATGTTAAAAAGTAAAATAAAAAAATAAAATAAAAATGAAATAAAATAAAAATAAAATTTAAGTTAATAAAATGAGGTAAAAAAAAAGAATCAAAATAAAATAAATAAGCTAAAAAAATGAAGGTTGAATAAGTTTTAAAATCATTTTAATATTTTATCTTTTAATTTTTTAATTTAAAATAAATTAATTCCGGCCATTGTTACTTGGCATTCGCTTTTTAAATATCAAGAGAATATGCTATTTGGCGACATCTTTTTAGAATACTTAAATTTAAGTTGACTCAAATTTTAATGATTATTGATCATGAAAAAAGAATTAAACATTTTAATTAAAAAATTAGGTTGAGATGTATAACTAGTGATGCCTAAGTAAAGGACATAAGTTTAGTTAACCTGCCCGATCATGCAAATGATCAAGTGATCCTCTATATATATATTTATAAATTCCTAAACATTAGCTATTAAATTGCAAAAAAACATTTTTTAAATGGGACTTTCTGTGTCGAGAGAACGAGAGGTTTTTCGAAAATTATGACTCCTTAAAATATGATTTGACAAAATCCTATCTTTTGGCGCACTTAACAGAGCAAGGAATCGTTCGAAGCACGATATATAATGCTATCAACCGTATTCATTTCGGAGATAATCCACTAAATTTTCTTAATCTTTTTACAGATTGAAAAAAAAATAAGGATTAACAAAGTTATGGTCTTTTTTCGGTTTTTGTGCGTTCAATTCTTCAATTCGAGCATCTATATACACGGATGCTTGAATAAACGCCTTCCCATTTATACATGAGTATAATCACGATCTTGACTACGTTTTTTGACCTGACTTAGCATCTGCTCACTATTCTATTCTATGCACAACATGGATAAACGTAAATTATAATATGCTATATATAATCTGTTCATTTTTCTTCCGAACATTAACTTGAATGATGTTTTAACTCTTGTTTTATATGTCAGTAAGACTTAAGTTATCCATTTTAGTCAGTTTTCAGTATTCTGTTCTCAGTATCGCCTAAAACATTTAAAGAGTTCGTCATTAATCCTGACCATTTTTCTGAGTAATCGATTTTGATGTGATAACATGCTCGGCGCCAATTCTGTTAATTAGATTATCTACGAAAGTGTTGCTAAACTTTGTTCCCTGGTCTGAAAGAATCACCTTAGGAGGACCAAACAAGCATTTAAATTTCCATAGGTTATCAGCGATTTCTTTTGTTGTTTTACTTATAATGGGTTCTACGCATGAATACTTGGTTAGGTATTCGCTAATTATTTTTACCAATTACCATAAATGAAGGATAAACGAAAAATTTTTCGGTTTTTTTATAAATAATATATTTTAAAAAATTCCAGTCTAAGAAAAAATTTTAGATTCAAAAAGATTTCAGAATTGTTTTTAGTTACATAATATATATTATATGGGGTTGTGCGGTATTCCTAGGATAAGATACAAAAAAACTAAAAAAAAAAGGCTTAATTTTCAGCTTTATACCGAAATTCCTGTCAAATTTTAGTTTAAAAAAGACTTCAGACAATGACGCAAAATTTTGTGCACTTTCAGAATATATGCCGGCTGAAGGGGGTTTATGGAATAATTAGTAAGATTTTTCTCTCAGAAGACATATTACCTTGCTTAAGTTCTGGTGTCTTTTGACCCCTAGCACCAAAAATTTTTTTCTGACTGTTGTAACCGACAATGTTGAAGCTATCACAAATTATTTTAAATCAATTTTTAGTATGACTAAAAGAATAAATTGTTGGGCTCATGTTTATCGAAATATTGATAAGAGATTAGCATTGTTTACAAAAGAAGTGAAAACTGGTATAAAATTCGAGTCATAAATAATAAGTAAATAAATTTTTTAATATTAAAAGATTCACAAGAATTATTACAATTTTGTGAAAATAAAAAATTTGGATCAGACAATTTGTTTCTATATTCCTGTGATTTTGAATCTTTATACACTAATTTAAGGAAAAGTCATGTTGTCCCAACTATTGTCGAATTTTTATCTAATGAAGGTTTATTTATTAATAATCCTCATTTTGGGTCTATTGCCATTTATATGATTTTAGATTTGATTTTTACTTGCGGAATTTTTAATTTTAACAATGAATTTTTTAAACAAATTTTAGGTCTGCCTATGGGGAGTAAGTGTGGTCCATCTGTGGCTTATTTATATTTATTTATTCTTAAGAAGCATTGGGTTTCTTTAAATTCTAATTTTATTATTTACAAAAGATTTATAGATGATATATTTATAGCTTTCCCTTTTGAAATTAAAATTGAAGACTTAACCTCTCTATTTATTTATTTAAAATTAAATATTTCAAATGAAAAATCAACAGTTTTTTTAGACCTAAAAATTACCTTTGAGCCGTTTTTAAGAAATTAATTTTTGACCTTTATATAAAACCTACTAATTCTTGTTCTTACTTGATGCCTATCTCGAATCACCCGAAACATATATTTGATAATATCCCAATATCTCTCTTTTCTAGAATAAGGAGAATTTGTTCATATTTTAAAGATTATTTAAGTCATTCACGAAATTTACTAATTCAGTTAGTTAAACAAGGCTATAATTTTAATAAAATATCAGGTATATGTAGGAATTTGGCTATCAAAGATAGATCTGAATTACTTCCTTATAAAAATAAAATTAATGAACAAAAAGGTAACCTAAAATTTTTTCTTAAATATGATAACAATTTTTCAAATTTAAAGAAATTAATATATGAATCATTTACTAAGGTGAAAAAATATTCCAATTTTATAAAAGATAAAAACCTCCTGGTTGTAAATAGAATAGATAAAAATATTGGTTCACTTTTTGTATTAAATTTTAAAATTAACCAGAAACCTAATTATTATTCAAAAAAATGCTATCAAACTGATTGTTATATTTGTCAGTTTTCTTGTGAAGGTAGCTTTATTAAATATAAAAATTTTTATATTCCATTTTTAACTAATTCAAATTGCGATTCAAAAGGGATTATTTATTTTATTAAGTGCAGAAAATGTAATATATTTTAAATTGGAGAATCTTCTAGATGTGCTAAAAAAAGAATATCGGAACATTTATATTCAATAAGAAATTTAATAAAGATTTGAGAAAATCACTTAGCAATTACGACAAGTGTTCTGAAGTTGCTATTCATTTTAACATAATTGGTCAAAAAAAAGAAGATTTTTTTTTTTATATATTTAAATCAGACCTAAATGATGATCTAATTCGTAAATCGACTGAAACAGATTTGAAACACTTTTTTTTAAGTTTAAATATACCTATAATAAATGTAAAAATACCAAAAATAGAAAATATTAAAGCTTTGACATTTTTATAAAAATGTAAATAAAATATTGAAACTAGTTTAGAATATTGAAAAACTTTTTTTTTTTTTTATTTTATATTTTATAAAGAATAATTTCTTATTAAATATTACTCTAAAAAATTATGTAATTTTATGTTGAAAAATTTCAATTTTCTATATTTTCAAAAAATTTTTTTTTCTATTATTCTTTTAAATTAATTTTATTGGGTTATTAATTAACTTTTCTTAAAATATTTGTCATTTTAGATCCTGAAGAAACGCGTCGATTAATATAATAATTTCGTTTTTGTAAATTAAAAAATTTTTTATAATATTTTTGGTTTAGTATTTGTATTTTGAATAAAAAAAATATTTTTTATCTAAATAACAAATATTTATTATTTGAAATAAGTTAATAAATTTGTATCAAAAAATTGTCTTGTAAATTTTCATAAATTTAAAAATTTAAATTAAAAATTGAAAAATTTTGTTTTTTAATCAATGATACATTGAAAAAGTTTGACTTGTTTGGCATCTCAATAGAATTTATAAGGGAATAATATTTTACAAATTTGTACAAACGAATCATGAAGCTCTGCAAAAACTCTGCAATTTTCTATAAAATGCAGACCATCAAAAACATTTGTTATGTTCTTGAATCAAAAAGGAAATAGTTTTCTTAGCTTTTATTCAATCTAAAATATAAATGGAAAATGGCCAATCTGTGGCCAGTGTAAATATGGAATGTAAATAGCTTAATTGTAAATAAATTGGTTGTAAATGTAATATGTAAATAAAGTTGTAAATAGTCTTATGTTTGATTCTTTTATTGGAAATAGTGTGTGGTGTGTAGTAGTTTGTTGAGCTGGCAAATGTTTGTTTGCTTTTGTGGTTGCGACACCACATCTTCCCGCGGCTGTTGACCTTTTGCCATGATCCTTTCTGATCTTCTAAGAGCAGTGTTTGTGTCACGATTTTTGGGCTGTATGACTTCTTGTTTGGGTGGGCGGCCTGGTTTTCGTTTTGCTGGTGCTGTTTAAGGTGTTGATGCTGTGAGGGGTGCTTGTTGGACTGTGAGTGGTGGGTTGTCAGTTTGGGATTTCACAGGCTGTTGGGGCGATGATGACGGAGTGGGTTGATGCTGTTGTTGCGATGGTGAGTGGTGGATTTCTTGAGCTAGCACATGTTGTAGTGGCTTAAAGAAACTTATGTTTCTTGTGACCCTATGTCTACCTCGTTCGGCGGTGACTAAAGTTCCCTTTACCTCTGAGACTGTGTACGGGTTTGGATCCCAGTATGGATCTGATTTTCGCCTCTGTTCTACTTTGAGTAGAACTCTCACACCGACTTGAATTTGAGGCTCTCGAGCTTTCATTCTTCGGTCGAAGTCTACTTTCATGGCGGCTTTAGCCTTTGCGTCATTTTCTCTCGCGAATTCATGAAGTTCTTTGAGTTTGGTGAAGTCGAGTTTTTCGACTCCTGGGATTCCAGATGTTCTGGAAAAGCCGAACAGCAAGACAGCTGGTGCTACTTTCGTGGTGGAGTGAGGCGTTTCGCGATAGGTCTTGAGGAAAGTACGAAGCTCTATTTCCTTGTTTTGGCCTGTTATTGAGGCCGTGCGGAGAACTTGCCCCAGGTTTTTCATGAACCTTTCTACTTCGCCATTTGCTCTGGGCCATCTTGGTGTAATGCGGCGATGAATGAAGCCCATCTGTATGGCATAGTCGGCGAATTTGAAATGGTGGGCCATTGTCAGTCTTGTATATGAGCGGTACACCTATGACCGTGTACAGAAGGTTGAGGACTCAACATCATCAACGTCAACATTGAAGTTGTTAGTCTTGGCTATCAAATCTAAAGCAACACCAACAGCACCCGATCTAGTTAAATTCTGGTTATGTCTCCAGCAATATTCGTCTAGGTATGATTGTAAATACAGCCGATGAACACCTTTCATCTTCTTAAAAGCACTCTTAGCTGAGTTCCAGACTGACTCTATACCTTTTGTGTGGACCCCAGTTTTTGGGTCAACAAAATATTGGTCATGGTTGACCATTAGGTGAACATAGTTTTTATTAAGTTTTTTTATACGTTGGTAAGCTTTCCAACAATCACTGTGAATAATTGTATTTGGTAAAATGTGTCGGTAGATCAGATTCAATAAATTGACTGCGTCACGCTTGGGTACAATGAAAAACAGACACCTGTGGCTTTCTCTTTCATAAACGCCAAATACCCAAATCTGTTCACGTTTCAAGTCCTTGCCTTTATGATGCTTGACACGTATAAAAAGTGACTCATCTATCTCGACTATGAGTCCATCACCTCCAAGTCGTATATTGGCTTTATCAAAGTCTTTTAAACAAATTAACCGCAGTCGCTGAGATATTTTGCTAATAGTTGGAATAGAAACACCTACAAGATCTTTAATGTCTTTTTGGAACATTTGAAAGCACCAGTGTAAGATTATCTTTAACATTTTGACGAGGCCAACATCAAACTCAGAGAAAAAACTGTTGTATCGGATTAAGTTAGAACAACCACAAGTTGAACATCGCCATGTATACTTGTCGGTTAGCGATGCTTTAGTGTCCCACTTCATGAGTTTATTATCTTTCTTACAATATGGCGCGGTACTTGAAATTAATCGGTGAGCCTTCATAAAATTGGCTATTTCATCTATGTCACCAGAATTGATTAGCTCAGAAATTGTTTCGAGATCCATTTTTAATTTTTTTTTGAAATGAAAAGAAAAAGAGAGAGAGAAAATGCAATTTTGAAACAAACTTGAAGCTGTTAATAATTGTTAAATGTAGCTGTTAATAATTAGTCTGATCTTGAAATTTATTAGTTGATATTGAAATTCAGTATCAGAAAATGTTAATTGAATAATTGATCTTGAATTTCACTGATCTTGAAAATTGAAGATCATTGATCTTGAGTTTTAACAGACCCTAAATGAGTAAAAAAATTTTTTTTTGAAAAAAGTCTTTTAGTATAAAAGCTTATATGCTCTGCTACATTTCAGTACTATTTTTGAAACTATTATGTAATTTTTTTGATCATTTTTTAGAGATTCAAGTATAAATAGATCAGAAAAAAGTAGTGTTGGGATCTGAACTAGCGGACACTTAACCGGCCAAAATTTTGGCGGGCGGTCATTTGGCTGGTCAGCTTCACGGTCAAAATTTTGGACCGTATAAAAATCCAGTCGGACAAAAATGGAAAAAAACAACCGGGTGTATGTTTTATTAAAAAGAGGAGTGTAGGTTTTTAAAATAGTCAGTTTGAATAGGCAACCGATTTTTCTATTTTTGAAAAGATGATTTATTTTTATTTTAAAATTTTAATTTAAAAGATAGAGATAACAATAGCACTAAAATTAGCGTACTTACCTTCTAAGTGTTTAAATCAGCTTAACTAATTAAACAAAGTTAAAAAAAAATTTTATATAAATTTTTAAACATTTTTTAAACACTTTTTGAGCTGTTTATTTTTGCTTTTTTGTTTCTTAAAGGTTTTGTGAAGTTCAGTACAAAAGAACAGAACAAAGTGTAAAAAAATTAAATAACTTTTTTTCTAAAAGTTTAAAATTAATTCTATGAATGCAGAATGGTGCAACATTCAAAGTTGCATCAACTGGAACAGTCTGCTAATGATGTGCAAAATCTCTGCAAAATGTACTACGCTCGATTATATTGAAATTTAATTTCTGCTAAACTCTGCAAATTTAGCATACCTTGATATTTGATGCAACTTTGAATGTTGCATCATTTAGAAAAAAAGTTATTCAGTTTTTTACATTTTTTTCTGTTCTTTTTATCAGTTTGTACTGAATTTCACAAAACCCTTTTTAAAGTGAAATGGAATCTAAAATATAACACCAATTACTTAAAAAAATTTTTAAATTTTTAAAAAAGATTATTTTTTAACTTTATTTAATTAAGTTTATTTAATTGGACCTGAAGACTAGACAGACTTGTAGAAAATTAAATTCTCTATCAGGAAATGAAAAATGTTTTTGGGTGTATGGAAATCAATCAATTGTTATATTGAACTTGAGAGGAAAGCCTCAAGAAAGAATAATCTTTCTGGGCAACAGGACTCGCTTTAATGAAAGATCAGGTCCTGATATTTTTGAAAAATTTATTTAGTTATAAAAAATCATTAAAAAATGAAATAAACAACCAGGTGCATGTTTTAATAAAAAAAATAAAGTTATGAAGGTTATAAAGGTATGCATTCAAATTCTAGATTAAAAAAAATCAATTATTTGAGAAAATCTTTTTTAAGAATAAAATTTCAAAATTTTCAAATAAAAAAATTGATCATTAAAATTAATTTTCAAGGGTTTCAAATGAAAAAGATCTTAATTTTCTAAATAAAAGGTTTTGAATGTTTAACAGTCGCTATCAATTTGAAAAGGGGTGAAAATGTTTAAAGAGATTTAAAAAGGTTCTTTTTCTAAAGACTCAAATATCTGATCAATATTAAGTAATACTTTAAGCCATCTGAATCAAACAGAATATAAAAGGATGTGCTAAAAAGATAAAAATCAAACCAAAGAAGAAAGAAAAATATAAAATGATTACCAAACTAGCAATCTCTGTATTATTAATTGCATTGTCAGTATCTGGACAATACAATAACTGTCCAAATGGATACTCTCCATATACAATTAAATCTGGTGACACTTTTTCTCTAATTGCTTCTCGCTATGGAACAAGTGTCGAGGCGATTACCGCTGCCAATCCAGGTGTTGATTCAAGATACTTACAAATTGGTCAAACTATTTGTGTTCCATTCAATGGATACAACACAGGCTACTATCCAAGTTATACTACTGGTTATTATCCAGTATATACCACTACTGGCTATTATCCAAGTTACACCACTGCTGGATATCCATCCACCTACCACACAAACTATCCAACCTATCCATCTGGATACAACACAAACTACAATACAAACAGTGCATATCCAAGCAATACTTATTACGGTGTTAATCAAAATGGTCAATACAATTCCAACTACCCAAAAGATTGTAACAACTATCAAGTCAGAGCTGGAGATACTTGCAGCAGTATGGCTGGTGCCTCATCAAATTATTTCTATCAATTGAACACTGGCATCAATTGCAATAACTTACAAGTTGGTCAAATAGTTTGCTTGCCTTATGGAAGCAATTATGCAACCATGAATGGATATTATTCTGGTTGTCAAAATTATGTGACCAAAGCTGGTGATAGCTGTGCTAATCTTGCTTCACAATCCGGAGTCTCAATCAACCAGTTCTATAACTTGAATGGATACTTGAACTGCAATAACCTCCAAGCTGGTCAAAGTGTTTGTCTACCAACTGGCACAGCTGGAACTAGTATGTCTGGCTACAACAGCGGAAACAGATGCTATGGAAGACAATATACCATTCAAAATGGTGACACTTGTTGGTCTGTTGCTCAAAGATTTGGCACAAGTGTTCAACAATTACAAACTTGCACTGCCTTGAATTGTAACAACTTACAACCCGGTCAAGTCATTAGCTACTAGAGAAAATGCAAAGATTTATAACAATCAAACATATTTTAGATTTTTTTTGAGAAAATTCAATTTTTAAAATAAAATTTAAAGAAAAATAGGCTCTGTATTGTTTTAGCAAATATTAAATTAGCAAATTGATGTTAGCAAGTTTGGTTTAATAATAATAATATGTCCCTTTCTATCCTAGTGGACAATGGGGAGGCGCTCATCTCCTTTTCATGTACCTTTTTGAGCAAAGGCTCCGACCTGACACAGAGGTAACTGTATCGAGTTGGTCATCTACACCGCTATTATTACCTAGTCGAAACCGGTACCCCTATTTTTATGATGAAAGGGGTTTAAACATTCGTCCCGTACTACAGAGATTTTTTGAAGATTTTTTCACCCTCAACGGGTTTCGAACCCTCGATCCTCTGCTTGCATGACTAATACACAAACCATTCGGCTATGCGGGCTTTTAAGTTTGGTTTAGCATTTTAATAAAATTAGCAATATTTGCAATTAATTTAGCAAAGTCAAATTAGTTTTAGTGCTAAGTAATAATTAGCAAGACTATTTGAACAACAAAAACACATTTACATTTATATTTTATAAATTATATTTTATAAATTTGAAAATTGTCGTTTGGCTTAGCAATTTTGAAAAACCGAATTTAATTAATAGCGTCATCACGTGTTAAAAAACCGTTGAAAGTTGTGTGTTGGCAATGTCGCTCAACAAAACAAACCAAAACCGACGGTGGATATTTAAAAATTCGGTCAAGCTAAATCTGAAGAGGTTAGACAAACCGATTAGCCATAAAGTATTATTTAATGCACTAGATATCGTCCTAAACCAAGTGGAAAATGATACGATCACATCCATCTACAATTTTTCTTCAAACAAAGTATGGATAATAGAGTTTAATGTTGCTTTTGATGTTGCCCAAATCTTCGATCCTGAAATCAATATTAATGGAATCAATTTCAGGCTTGAAGATGCAAATAAAGTCCCGGATCTCAGAAGGTATTGTACTTTTCGATTTCACTTTTTGCCCTCTGATTTCGAAAATCATAGACTTGAAACTTTTTTTAACGCTGTTCGGATTGATGGTCTAAAGATTGAACACATCAATGAAGAAAAATATAAAGATAGACCCGAGAGGAAAAATGGTGTCAGAAGAGTGAGAATATCATTCCCAAAAGAACTTGAGAACATTTTTGGAAGCTTGTCAGGCCCTACAATGATGTATGGTTTAAAGTGTCTTCTGTCAATTGTTGGACAAAAGCAGAAATGCTATTTTTGTGTTGAAAAAGGACACAACATAGCGAAATGCCCTATAAAAGAAACACTTTGCGAAAAGTGTCATCAGAAAGGACACTTGACACAAAAATGCTCCATTGCTGAAAAGCTAAAGTCGCTTGAGAGGAAAAAGATTGACTACAATGATCTTTACATCGACCAAGAAAAACCCAATCAATAATTGGAGCTGACCAAAAAGACAATGATTACAATATGATGCCAAAAACGCCTGGATATCAGCCAACAAATTTCAATGACGTAATATCCCAAATTAGCACACAAGACCTTAAAACTCTAGTTTTAGAAGACCATTTGGTAAGTCGTTTAAACGATTTTCTACCACTATGTCAGTCACCTGTCAATGTACGCTCAAATGATCGGAATGAGACTGAAACTTTTTTCCAAACAAAAAATCAAATCAAGAGATTTTCCGAATCTGATCCAAATGAAAAAGAGTTCACAGAAAAAGAATCAAAAAAACCATTAGTTGTCTTGGAAAATGAAAATGACAGTACCTTCGAGTCTGAATCAAACTGTTCGACAACTGAATGTTCAATTCAAGTAGATCAATCATCTAACGAAGTTGGTCAGCAAACTGCCAGTCAAAACAGCATTGAAGAAAATTTAGAATGATCAAGAAGACAAATCAATCATTTTTAAGAAAAAAACTTCTTAATAAAACAAGGTTAGTAATTACACACTGTCTTCATTTACCTAGTAGGGCTCATCTCTTAGCCAATTTTTTAGCTCAAAAATGTCCCGACATTGTTTTGCTCAATGAATTAAAGATAGATTTGAGTGAGGCAAATATTTATCTTGATTTTCACAATTATCAGTTCATAACAAAACCACGCAACAAGTATGGAGGAGGAGAAGCTATTTTAATTAAAGAAGGAATTGAATTTATACAAGATTTTTCTTATGAGGAATTCAATTCCGAACTCCTTTGTATAAAAATGAACTAAGGAAAGAATAGTGAATTGTTTGTATTTAGTCTATATAATCCACCCAATGTGCTTCTGAACTTTGAGTTTTTTAAAACAGTTAATAAACGCTAGAACAAAGCAAATAGGCTGCTTTGGGGAAAATGAAAATGGCATAATGTTGGAAGAATAATCAATGAGTTAGACTTTTCAGTAATCAATGATAAGCGTCCTTCTTTCAATATTTTTAATAAGAATTACTCTGAAATTCTTGACCTTTTTTTAATTTCATCTTCTTTAATTGACAAAATTACCGACTTTAGTGTCTTAAATAGTCAAGACATGACTAGTGACCATTTCCAAATCGAAGCATCGATTTCTATGGACTATCAATTAGAAAATAAATCAGCAGCTAAAAGGTTTAATTATAAGAAAGCAAACTTGCAATTATTCAGCGAGATTTTAAATTCTCAAATAGTGAATATCACTGAAAGTTCCCTCACAATAGACCAACTAAATGATAAAATTACAGAAAAAATTATTTCTGCTTCTTATAAAAGCATTCCATATCTTTCTCAGAAAATCTACAAAACGAGTCTTCCACCGAACATTGTTAATTTGATAAAAGAACGTAGGAAAGTAAGAAGAAACTTCCAGAAAACTCGCTGTCAAAAGCTAAAGCAAAAATTTAATCACCTGACATCTGAGTTAAAGGCCTCTTTAAAAAAATTCTGGAATCAAAATTAGTTTGATTTTATTGAGAAGATGGGAAAAAACCCACTGACAAGTAGACCTTTTTGGAAAAAAATAAATAAATTTAGAACAAAAAAAGGATCAAATTTAATTCCTAATTTTATTTTAAATGAAAAGGAATTCAAAACTAATGAAGAAAAGGGAAAATGCTTCGGTGAACTCTTATCTTCAATATTTAGTCCTAATTCTGATTTAATTGATTCTGAGAAAGATATCGAAATACTGAATTCTTACTCTGATTTTTTAAGAAATTTTAACCAGTCTAATTTTAATGATCCAATTTTCTTAAATGAATTAATTATGGCTTAAAAAAGATTGAAAAATGAAGCGGCATCAGGACCTGACAAAATTAATAATATAATGTTAAAAAACTTACCTAGAAATTCATAAATAGAAATCATAGAACTTTTTAATTTATCTCTTCGAGAAGGTAGAGTCCCTAAAGCGAGGAAAACATCGAACATTACTATGATTCAAAAAAAAGCCTCTTCTTTACAAGATCCTTTAAATTAAAGACCAATTAGTATAACTAGTTGTTTAGGAAAGCTACTGGAACGCATAGTATATCCAAGATTATACAATTTTTTGGAACAAAATTCACTCCTTATCCAGGAGCAATCTGGATTTAGGAAACACCGGCGAACAGCAGATAATCTTTTCTTTTTTATTCAAAAAATTGTTGAATCATTTAATAGAAAAAAAAGAGTTAGCGGCCTTTTTTTTGACATTTCTAAAGCCTTTGATAGGGTTTGGCATGAAGGTTTACTTTTTAAATTGATTAAAATAAATCCACCTCATTACTTGACTAACTGGATTAGATCCTTTTTAGACTCTAGGACATTTAAGGTAAATGTGAATGACAATCTGAGCGAAGAATATCAAATAACTGCAGGTGTTCCTCAAGGTTCAGGAATTAGTCCTCTTTTATTTAGTATATATATTAATGACATCCCCAAAAGAAACAAAACAAATAATGAATACTCTCTGCATTTCGCAGATGATCTAGTTACATTCTTCATTTATTACAAAAAGGGGAACCTAGAAAATAAGATTAATAAATACCTCAACGAACTAGAACAATGGCTTATTAAATGGAAAATGAAGATATCAGTTGAAAAGTCGTGTTCAGTAGTCTTTTCCGGGTACAAAAAAGAGAGTGATAATCTAAACTTAAAAATTTATGGAAACAGAATAGTGAGCCAAAAAGAAATCAAATTTCTTGGTATTAAATTTGATTCTAAGTTAAATTTTAATATACTGGTAGACGAAATTAAAGAATGCTGCAATAATAGGCTAAATATTATTAAGATATTGTCAAACAAAAAATGGGGTCTTAATCAAAACACACTAGGAAATCTTTATAAATCCTTAGTCGGATCAATTTTAGATTATTATTTTCCTTGCTTAAATTCATTTTCAAAAAATAATATCAAAAAACTGCAAGCAATTCAGAATACAGCAGTCAGATATATTCTTAAGTTAAAATATGATACTCCCTCCAATATCGTGCATCATGAGGCTTTTAATAAACTAAAATTACTAACAGTCTCGAATCGGCTTTTTGAATTGAGTTAGAGATATGTTGGGACAGGACTGAGTCATTCTATTCCATTGGTTATAAAGAAGAAGAAGAAGGTTTCGAATCAAGATATATTGAATACCCAACTCCATTGTGTAATTGCTACCTTACTATTTTTTCTTTTTTTCCTGAAACTTGAACTATTTAAACATGTGCAGCATGTAACAATCTATTCCTATTTATGTCTTTTCAACTTTCATTTTTTTAGCTTATTTACTTTATTTCGATTCTTTTTTTATCTCATTTTATTAACTTTAATTTTTATTTTATTTTATTTTATTTTTATTTTATTTTTTTTTATTATTTTTTTAACTTATTCTGAAGGAGCTCTAGCTCGGTACAGAAAACAAATAAATAAAATAAATAAATAATAACATTAAAAAATTTAGCTTAAGGGTTTTATTTGTAAACTCATTTGTATAAATAGAAAAATTTTAAAATTTTTCTTTAGTTTTGGCTTTCGTTCCTCCAGAGGATGCCATTGGTTTTTTTAACAAAATAAAAGAAGATTTAGATAAATCAATGGGAAAATGCATGATAAAGACTACCGATATAATTGTTTAGCCAAGGTATGCTATCTAGTTATGGGATGTTTTCGGTAGAATTAAAGAATGCTTGCCCAGAAAAAACAATTTTACCGAAACTTGGCTTAATGCCTTTTGTAAAATGTATTTAAAAGAGAATTTTGCAAATTATAGCAAAAATTTGTCAGCGTTATTTATTTATTTATTTGTTTTCTGTACCGAGCTAAAGCTCCCTCAGAATAAAACTTGGCATTTGAGCATTTTTAGATTTTTAGAGAAAAACTTGCTGAATTAAGCTTGCTAAAAATTGATTTTTAATTGCTAAATTTAATTGATTAATTGCAAAAATAAACTTGCTAATTTAATTAGTTTTTTTTTATTTATTGCTAATTTGAATATGCTAATTTAAGCATTGCTCAAATAAATCGCCCTTGAAAAATATTAAATAAAAAATTAATAATAGAATAAAGAGCCTCTTCATGTAAACGATTTTATTAAAGTAACCTACATTTAAAAAATTTAAGTGATAGATTTGACTTATTGTGTTAAGTGCGAAATTTATTTATTTAGTTAGCTTAAGGACCGCTTGCCGGTAAATTTAAATAGAAAGAAAAGAAAAATAAAAAAAAAAATAAATTGTACAAGAAGAAAAGAAGACATTTTTTAGATTTGTAGATTTATATTAATTTGATACAAAAAAGATTTCATTAAAATGACAAAAAATATTTTTAGAAGCTTAAATTAACGCTAAGTGGGCAAATTGAAGTTTCAGATCAAATTTTAAGATCAAAACGATCATTTAAAATTTTAAAACTTAATTAATCTAAAGATTTTAATAATTTTTAAAAAATAAACACTAAACATTATTTGACATGTTATGTCTATTGATGGTTCATTATCAAATTAACATCAAAATGATTGATCTATAATTTATTTAACAAAAGCAGACAATAATTTAAATAATTCAGGTTAAGTTAATTCAAAAATTGAAATTTTTAACTTTTATATCCATTCATTGAAACTTATAAATTATAAATCTTAAAAAATTAAATTTTTTTTGTCTTGATAAGTAAGTTTTCATTAAAATAAATTAAAATATTTAAATCTATTTAAATTCAATATAAAAGACATTTTAAAATTTTAAATATGAAAATAAACTTGACATTATATGTTAAGTAATATCTTTGGAAAAAATTAATTTTTTCTCTTTTATTAGATAAAATATTATAACTTTTATTTAGATTTTTTGATCTTGATCTCAAACTTAAGCCATTAAAGTGCGAAATATGTGAAGACAGGCTCAAGCCATTCTGTTCCATTTGTTTTCAAACTTGTATAAAACTTTATAAAAGGGTTCGAATCAAGTTATATCGAATATCCAACTCCATTGTGTAATTGCTATCTAACAATATGTTCTTTTTATCCTGAACTATCAAATATTTAAACATGTCTTACCTCTAGTTATTTCAACATATCTTTTTTAATTTTCTTTTGACTTATTTATCCTTTATTTTATTTTTATTTTATTTCTTTTTTATTTTATCTAATTTAACTTTATTTTATTTATTTATATTTTATCTGTATTGAGCTCTCGGTACAGGTAGACAAATAAATAAAATGAATAATTTTTTTTATGGGTTAGGAATATTAATAAGTCATCATTACTCCATACCACATATTGAAATATACCACATCAATTTAGAAAAAACAAAAAGAGTAATGTAATTAAAAATGCTGTCAAAAAAATTAGTAAAAATCAAAAGTAAACATAAAATTAATCAATTTTTATTTTAAAAACTATTTTTATGATTAATTTCTTAATTTTTTTAACTGATAAAATTTATTTATTAATTGATAAATTTTTTGAACTTGACTATATGCGATGCATTAACTGATTTGGTGACAGGTATTTTTTCTGACTGGTCACATATTCACTGGTCACCTAATATGTGATCAGGCAAAATTATTTATTTGGTAAAAATATTTATTAATAATTTTAACCTGGTCACCTAAATAAACATTTGGTCACGAAAATTTTGCAATTGGTCACATAAATTTATTTTAAGTTAAATAAAATTTAATTGTAAATATACGGTACGTTTGGCATTGACAAAAAAAATCTAAAATTAGGTGGTAAAGGCAAAATTGTGGAGATCGATGAGAGCCATTATGCCAAAGTAAAACACTCAAAAGGTACTTTTCAAAGTTATCCACATATGGAAACAATTACAATAAAAGAGAGTGATTTTTTGGCAAATGGCACCGATTCAGATCATGAAGAAAATTGTGAATCAGATTTTGAAGTGGTTGGTGTGGCCATTTGCAAGCTTAGTTTAAATCCAACAAAAAAAAATTTTCTGATGCAATTTACCTTACTGTAAAAAAAGTTCTTAGCAAACATAAAAACCCAATAGCTTGCCCGGAGTGCGGGAAATTAATGAAAAAATGAGCGTGGTGTAAAGCAACTTATCGCATAAATGCGTAAATAATTTTTTTTATTGAATTTTTATAATTTTAAAATAAAATATAAATTGGTCACGTAAAAAAAAAAATTATTATTCAA